>BSBK01005649.1:7500-385000 GCA_027943335.1 Chamaecyparis obtusa | reverse complement strand
TTAAGATTACAGCAAGCATCTTTCCAACAAGCTTGTGTATTAAATGAATCTACTTTGTGGATCCAACACACTGATCATGGGCAGATGCAAGAGAAACAAAAGAAGGCTGAGCTTGGAATCTCTTTTTCAGCCAATGCTCCTAAGCATTCAGTAAAAGAAACTATGCAGGGTAAGCAGGAAGTCAGAAGCACACCTGGATTTGTGGGAATATTTAGTCAGAAGGAAGGGCTTGCTCAAATGCAAACTCAAGTTTTTTTGTCTACTGGACATGACTCAGATATGATGAAGACTAAAAAATCAAAGACCACCAAAGGTAATCATATCCATGACAAAATAGTCGATCTTCAACATCCAATTGAACAGAAATATATAGAACCTGCTTTGCCAACCTGTTCACATAAGGAAGTTGAAACTAAAAGTATATTGGTACCTGCTGAAAGTCCATGTGAGATGCAAGGGGTTTCTCAGATGAAAACTCAGAAATGTCAGCCAAAAAGACATAACTTGGATATAAAAAACTGTAGTTCTTTGGAAACTATCAAAGCAGAGCCTGCACTGGTGTATATAGAACAGACTGAGAATTCACAACAAGGACCCTTTCAAAAGATTGATGAAAATCTTTCTCAAGCCTATCATTGTATGGTGCACTTAATTGTTCAACGCACCCAATGTAGAAGAATATAATTGAGGTTACATCAAACCATACTTCTTAAGGAATCAGTCCAGATATCTTTTAGATGAGAGAGAACTAAAAATAGCGTTACACAGGGACATAGGGATAGCAGGTAAGTTCCTGAGCTCTCCCTTGCCCCTGAGATTTATAGGGTCATGTCCTTGAAATGCCTCTTTAAGAGCTTTTATGTTCTAGGGATGTCTAGCTGTCCCTGAGGCATCTAAAAATGTTTGTGTTGTCATTTAACTATCCTAGTTGTATTTAGATGTCCCAAAGATGGCCAAGAATGTTTATGACATCCCTTTTGTTGGATTGAGGAAACAGATAACAAAGAGAAGGAAAAGGAAATGGAGAGGCCACAAGGCCTCCCACAGCCGTTATTAAACATTAAGCCCTCCCTATCAAGCATTGTTGTGATTTGTCTAATTTTTGGTAGGTAGTTGTTCATTTTATAACTGCAAGTTTACTGCTATGTCTATTGTTGAACACCTTAAATCATTCTATCTATCTATCTATTCTATGTCTAATTGTTGGTAGGTAGTTGTTCAATCATTTTATCTATCTATCAATATATTTGATGATCTCTCAAATTGTTGTCCTTAAAATGCATACTGTTATCTCCTACCATCATTGTCTTGGAAATGGCGTGGAACTAGCTAAAGTACAATAACTTTTACTGGACTTTTCATGAAGGTTTCCATTAAATATAAACTGTATAATAACTTTTATAAGTTGATATAAATCTTCATCATACTTTTAAGATGGTAAATTTCTAAATATAACTTATCCCACAAAACTTTTTATTAAACAATAAGACATCAACTACTCCATAATATTATTCAAATCATAATACTATATTTCTAAGTATGTAAAATGTCATTCCTCATTTATATGCTTTGTCTCCAATGTCCATAGCATGAGAAGAATCCAAATAATTTATTTTTTACAAATTCACAACAATTAGTTTCTAGATTCATCATAAACATTTCATCCCTAATTTTTTGGTTTTCAAGCATACCTAATGTTGTTGCCCCTCTTATGTCACATGCCATTATCCCCATCAATGCTGAATCTCATGATAATATTGATGTCATTACTTATGTATGTAATGAATCTACTTACATATCTTTAACGTGTAATATTTTTGTTGATTAGGCAAAGAGCTTGAGTTTCCTTTGTTATTAACCTAACCATATTTTTGCTTTTAGATAATTCCATGTGCTCTTCTTTAAGCTCCTCTATAAACTTTTCTTCATCCTCTTATCTAGACTCTTCAACTTGTAAGCACACATACAACCTAATCAATCTTAATTGGTTCTTCTTGACCTCTATTACCTTGCAACACCCCTTTTTCTTCTAATGTACTAGAGCTTCATGAACTTCATTTGCACGTTAACAGTGTCAATTATATCAAAGAACAATGCCCAAATGATGCAGGCATGCATATAAATATTAACATAAGATGTATTTGACCATGGTTTCCTTTGAATATTCCAAAATCTGATCTATCTTACTCTTATATAAATTTTCTTCCCTGATGTACCTTTCTTGAATATGTAAATGCTTTTCCATGTTAGTGTAAATGAAGTTAACTAGTGTTTATGATCACAATGACTTATCCCTTTGGCATGCCCAATGAACAATATTGAATCTTCTTTGAGTGGAAACAAAATTCATGGAGCTCAATAATTATTTTCTTGATCCTAGGGTGTATTGTCTTAAAATGGAAGCAGTTCCATCTTGGTAGGTCTAGCACCCTCATTTAGTGCATCTTTCATGATAGATTTGCATTTAGGATGCATTGCACTTGATTCTTCATTTCTAGGTGAAATTAGGGTTAGGATCCTGAGGATTCTCCTTGATTTCTCTTTTTTTGGCTCTATTTACTAGGTAGGACCTAGGTATTTATCCTCCTAGCTTTCATCACATCTCTCCTAGGCCTCTGTGCCCTTTTTCGGCACTCTATCCTATTTTTTGATCATTCCTAAGTCTCTAGCCGACCTAGAACTCCCCTATTTTTAATGTTTACTAGGCCTGAAACTTTGGGCCAAGGTCAAGGTCAACCTTGACCCTTGTTGGGTTTTGGTCCCCCTTTTCAAAATTTGATCATAGCGGGTCCTGAAATTAAAAGTGAGCCTCTGGATTTGAATGCAGAAGGGTTTTAATTCACAATTCATTTATTGTTTTTCCCTCTTTAGTTGGTTATTGTGATTGGACCATAATTCAAGGTAAAATTTGAATTAGGGGCCCTTACATTACTTGAGGAGCCTTGCCCTAAAAATCTCTATATAAGCACTCTTTTTTTCCTTCATTTCCATCAAGCGAAATCAAGTGCTCAAGCTCTCCATTGAAGATCAAGTGATCAAGTGACTTTAAGAGGCAATCAAGTGACGAGGAGATGATGATGCAAGATTGCAAGAGGATGATATAGAAGATCAAGATATTGTTGATGCCTTGATGCAAGCAAGCATTTTGTAGACAAGCTATTGTGGACATTCATTTGGAGAAAGAAAGATTCCTTCTTCCTTGATCTACCATTTTCAACATTCAAGCATTCAAAGATATAATCATGGGGTAGCAATTATGGATTGTGAGTTTGGTAGGAGTACTTTAGCCTTGGGGGCTTGGTATGATTTCTTTATCATATTCAAATCTATGCATTTCTCTCTCATTTCAATTCATGCTAGGGTTTCAATATAGAGGATTAGATCTTGACATTGCACATTCAAAGCTCTTCCTACGAGCAACACACACACATATTCTATTACATTTGGCTATTCATGAAGGTGGAGATCACCAAAAGGAGGGTTTGACTAAGGCAAAACCCTATATAGCCACCCCAGAACACCATTTTTAGATATCTATAGTCATTGTTTCAGATGTTGTAGAGCAGATCTGGATACCCTTTTTGGCAAACTTCTGGGATTCGGGATTCATGAACAGAATTTCCGTCAGAGCAGTGTAGGTCAAGGTTGACATTTTGGGGTCAAGGTCGACCTTTATTTGGGTCAAGGTCGACCTTTCTCAGAAAAGAAAAAGATTATTGGGTTTTCTCTGTCTCTGTGTTCCTGTCCCACATGTGGTTGCAGAATTCCCAGAAACTCAACACATACACTAGAGAATAGATATTTTTAGATCAACTATGTTATGAGGTATGTAATTTATTTCATTATTCCTTGCAAGTATTTCCAGATCTATATTACTTATCATTATCATTTCATGTATGTCATTAATATTGGTTTTGGGCCTCTTTTATGTGCATTGTGCTAAACCCCATCTCCATATTTTCCAATCTTACATTTTGGTGAACCGATTTACGACTACTCTTTCTTTTTGGTGTTAGATTTGCCTTTTGTGTTAGATCTTTCATACTTATAAAAGTAGATTTTTTTTATGCTCTTGCATTTATATTTTAAAAATACAAAAAAAAATTATAATTTTTTTTTAACAATACAAAAAAATAATTACATTTTTCATGTTTGTAGTGTTACTTTGTGTCCAACACCAATCTTGAATGGATCTTGGATTTGGAAGAGACTTGAATGGAAATGGAAGGAGGAATCTTCAACAAGAGGGCTCCATAGAGCTTGAATCCTTCAATGGTTACCAATGGATCTCCTTGATGTATTGAATGCTTGAATGCTTGAAGATAGATGAATACTTGAATGCTTGATCTTCTTGCTTGCTTGATTGATACTCGATGGAAAACTTGATGACTTGATTCCTTGATAAACTTGATGGAGAAAATGAGAGGAGGCTTCCTTTTATAGTGATCAAGGGCACAAATTTCTAGAGAGGTTGACATAGGGGAAATAAATTCTCATTAAGCCTATACCCCTAGAAATGGACCTAAATTAAATATAATTTAAGAGTTTACTGTTTCAAAGCCTGAAATAGCCGACCTGGAAGTGGGAAATAAAACTTTCTGAAACTTGACATTTGGAAACCTTCAGAATCTGAAATTTGAACCTTGGGTTAGGGTCGAGGTTGACCTTGACCATGAGGTCAAGAATCTCAAATTCTCATAGCATGCTACCAGAAACAGGCACGAAAAAAGTGGAAAATGGGGCAGAATAGGGAAAAAATCCAGATCTAAGATAAAGACCCATTCAAGGCATTTGACATGACCCCAAACCACTTACTCAGAGGGCTAAACCAGTCCTAAATGGAAGTGCTTCCATTTTCTAACAATACATTTAGCCCCCACTTTAGCAAGAGTATGGACTCGATGCAAACTCTTGGTAAAGGAGAAGAAAGATTCTAGTGGATCGCAACGAGGTAGAATATCACTTAGTTGAGGACATGAGCCCCCAGGTCAAGGATTCTAACTCAACATACACACACGAGGGTGTGAAAACAAAGAGAAAATAAAGACAAAGCTAAAAGACACAAAAAAAGGAGGGGTTAGTACAAAAACAAACCCAAATCAACTAGCAAAGAAAACCTTGCTAAGAAATGCTTCATGTACTAATCTCATATTTCTAAAGTTATCATAAAAGCATAAATGATTACATAAGAAAGACAAGAGCAACACTATAAAATAACATAGCTTCATGATCTAGTCCTACTAGCATGAAAAGAGAGAAAAGAAAGAGAGTGATTACCTCGCCTAGTTAGATGCCCACCTTACCGTGAATCACCAAGGAGGGCGAGCCCCAACAGGTAGTAAAACTTGACAGTTCACCCATAAAATATGCTTTGTAGCTGTAATGCATCTTCTGACGGCTTTTGGAATACCCATAGATCCACATTCTTGTATCACTATGGAGTATAAAATGCATGTCCCTTTAGGATTTAGCAACTTATGTGTGTTACCTTCTGAGGATTTAGCATATTGAAAATTGAAAATGTGCGTCTCTTCAAGATTTAGCAACTTATGTGCGTTACCTTCTGAGGATTTAGCATATTGAAAATTAAAAAAGTGTGTCTCTTCAGCATTTAACAACTTATGTGTGTTACCTTAAGAGGATTCAACATAGTGAAAATTGAAAACTAAAGCATAGGGAAGACCAAAATGAAAAGAAAGAAATAATGTGCTCACCAAAATGAAGAGAAAGGAATATGTGTGTTGAATGAGATGAGAAAGGAATATGGATATGGTGGATGATGATAAAATAAGGGAAGATAAGATCTCCTTTTAACCTCAAATTCCCAAAGGAAAGATCCAAATTGATTAACCACAAGAAAGTAGTCAATGCATAAATGAATCAATCTATGAAGAATATGAAGAAAGAAGAAAACCTTATATTCCATTATGGAAGAGAGTATTAAAAGTAAATTGAAATGAATTGAAGACAAGTAATAACCTCAATAATTATTTTCTTGATCCTATGGTAACCTTCATTTCTCTTCCTCCTCCACCACCACCTCCTTTTTCTTCTCCCTCTTCTCCTTCTTGATCCAAGCATAGGCTTACCTTTCTCCCTATCCTCTACAAAAATATTTTTGAAAATAATTAAAAGTGAGTTTTGTTGAAAATAAAACCATGTTTTATGCTGATCATTATAACTTTTTTTTCCCAAGGAAAATATATCTTCCATATAAAAAATATGATGTAAAATTTCAAAAAAACTTTTATTAAATGAAAATACCTTTCCAATCTTGATTTGAAACCTTGTGGTCAAATAGATATAAAATTTTAGCTCTTGGCTTTCATATTTCAACTATAAGTCATGGAGTTATACCCTTTTCCATTTGATTTGTGTTGATGAGTGTTTTATGACATTCACCAACACAAAATAAAATACTAAGTATTTGATCTTCTCTTGAACAAGAAAACCTTAGATACTAAACAGTTTGGCAATGTATGATCAACCAATGTTAGAAAATAGCTTCGATCTGATATATATATATATATATATATATATATATATATATATATATATATATATATATATATATATATATATATATATATATATATATATATATATATATATATATATATATATATATATATATATATATATATATATATATATATCAAATAGAAATTTGATTCTACAATACAACATATCTGATATATTCTGAGATAAAATGTTCTCTCTACTATTGATCCATTTATTAACATGGTATCAGAGCCTTACTAGAGAAGAATTAATATAAGCAAATTTTGAATCAAGATATCAGACTTGTTATCAGAATCAAAAGGAAAGATAATCATGGCCAACAACATTAAGGTGGAGGATAGACTTGAAGGCGCTTCAAATTTATTTTCATGGAAGACTCGAATTATAACATTACTTCAAGAACTTGAATTAGACTCTTGTGTTGAAGAGGATCTAAAGATGCCAGAAGATGAACCTGAGAAGATAACCTGGAAAAGACAAAACAACAAAGCTAAGAAAATTATAATTGATATTGTTAAAGATCACATTCTCCCTTCAATAGAAAGATTAACGACTGCTTATGAAGTATTCAAAACTAATCAGAATACATATGAGATTAAAAATGCAAGGAGGTTACTTACACTAAAACAACAACTTATGAACATAAAAATAAACAAAGGAGAAACTATTACGTGGACTACTTCCTGAGAATTTTTGAATTAAAGGACCAACTCGCTACCATTGGAAATAATGTGGATGATATGGAGTTAACACCAATAGCTCTTAGAGGGTTACCTATCTCATGGGAATCCTTTATTCAATGTATAATTGGTTGCCCTTCTCTACCTAAGTTTGATCAACTAAAAAATGATTGCACTCAAGAAGAATCTTGATTAATCTCAAGGGGGATCATGGCAAACAAAGAAGGAGAAATCCAAGCACTAAATACAAATGCAAGTAACAAAGGAAAGAAAAGGAAGTTCAAACATAAGAAAGGAAATTATAACAAAAATCACAAAACCAAAGACTTCTCCAATGTGTAGTGCTATAAATGTGATAAATTTGGACATACACACAGGTTCTGTCTAGAAAGAAAGAAAGCCAAGAATCCATAGCTGAAGTCAAAGAAGTTGAAATACCTCTATTATTTCTAGCCTTTTCAAGTGAGGTAAACTCAAACAAGAACATATGGATAATCAACAGTGGAGCATTTTGACATATAACGGGATTTAGAGATAAATTTGAAACTTTCAAAGAACATTCCTCTGAAGAAGTTATAATTGGAGACAATTCCACCTATCCAATGAAAGGAATTGGGACCTTCTCAATCCAACTAAAAATAGGGTTTATCATACATTTAAAGGATGTTCTCTTTGTACTAGTTATAAAAAGAAACTTAGTCGAGCTATTTCAGGCCTAGTTGATCATGGCTACCATGTCACCTTCCAAGAATATAAAGTGCTACTCTGGCCTAAAAACTCTGACATTAAAAATTTTGGCTTGTGGTGACTGATCAGGGAAGTACTGTACAATTTTCATTCATCGTGGGGTTCGGGTTGGGGTTAACTTGTCAAGCATTTTTGAGTTGACACGTCAAACATTTCCCTAGGTTCGTCAAGTTTTTCCCTAGGTTGACTATTTTATTATATTGGTTATATTTGCATGAACTGTTATTTCTATCTTGGTAATACTAACAAAAAATGCTCTTTATATAGGGTATAGGGATGGAAGCCTATACAAACTATGTAATATTCAAAAATAGGCTCTTTGTCATGAAGTATTAAACTCTAATGAACTTTGGCATAGAAGATTAGAACACCTTAGATTTAGTACCCTACCTTCTATAAGGAAAATCACCCTACTTTAGTGCCCTACCTTTCAATAGGAAAGTAGTACGTTACCCTACTTCAAAACTCAGGCATAGAAGATTGGGTCACAAGGATTTAGTATCCAACCTTTCAATAGGAAAGTAAAGGTCTATTTTTTTATCTAATAATTGTGATTGTTCTTGCCATAGATAACTTATAATGCATATTTTTGGACAACATCAAAAATCACATTAGTTTCTATCGGGTGGTCTTTGAATGATTGTATGGGTTCCTTACAACTCCCCACAACATTAGAGTTTTAGTGTGATTATAGAAGGGCCCATGATGCTCTACATCATCGATGACCCTAATGTATGCACCCTAAAATGGTCACCTAGACTTTGGGTCCCCATTCAACAATTTATCAAATCCCTAAATCAATATTTTCAAAAATCAGCATTTTCAATTATATCAATTTCCTTAATCAAATCCTATTTCATCATTTTCAATTATTCTTTAGGCTAACCATTTTATCCTAAAGTCTTTATTTATTTAAAAAGAATATTTCCTCCCATTTTATTAAATATAAAAAGCCCCCACCTTTTCTTATTATTCTAAGTTGCACAAATAAAGCATTATTCTTATTTTATAAAAAGGGAAAAAGTACTTTTTGTCTCATATGGACACAAAAGTCAACTCTTATTTTCTCATTGGAGGATACTTGTGCACATGGATTGCTCTCCTTTGATGCTCCACCATTGATTAAATATTTTTCTTCTTAATCTCCATGGTCCATTCCTTTTCACTTCCTATAAAAGGAGAGCTCTCTTCCTCATTTTCATATGCAATTTTTGAATACTAATATTATGTTGTAGGTTTTTTAGGTTATTTGGAGCTCTTTGAAGACATCCTTGTATTCAAGCTTTGAAGACATTGTTGTTGCATCTCATTTAGTTTGCTTTCATAGTTGCATAATCATGACATTCTTAGTATAGATTTCCTTTATGCAATAGATTAATCTCACATAGCTTAATTAGGAGGGATTGTAAGACTTGTACTTTCCTTTCATAATCTAGCTTGTGCTTTCCTTTCATAGATTAGATTTCCTTTCAAGCATTGCATTGTTATCATTTAGCTTAGCTTGCATCTCTCATTTCTAGCTTGCATCTTCATTCTTAGTTTACTTGCATTACATTTCATTTGATTTCATTGGAGATATTGGCACTCTTGCCCTTGTCTTCATTTGAATCTCTCATTGTGTGGTTGACTAACAAGGTCATTAGCTTTATAGCTCTAGCTGAGAGCAATTTTACAATCTTGCAACTCCATACATAGAGAGCTATGGATTGATTTGTGAGGGCTCATTCTTAAGTTTCCTTGCATGTAAGGATTCATAGAAGTGCACTACTTTTGTGTGTATATTTCTGGTTGAAAATGAGGGACGCATCTCTTGTGACGGTTTACCATAGGACCTAGGTGAAATTGGTAACTTTGTAAAGGAGTCAATTTGATATCCTCCCATACCAAGGTCTATGGACTTGAATTTATCCTTACATTGCTCAAGAGATGCCCCAAAATTGTCTTCTTCTCTATTTAAGGGAACATGGGCCCTTGCTGAAATGGCGTTAACAGATAAGGTACTGTCACCTGGTATATAGACTTCTATGCCATTGTTGTGGTGGTGTCAGAACCCAAAAAAATAAAAATAAAGGATGTATCCGAAGGTGAAAACCTCTTTGAGGCACCTAAGGATGGGGTACTTAATAACCTGCCGAGTTATTTCCAAGACAGGTCATCAGTTCTTATTGAGCCTACACAACTAGTAAATTTGAATACAGAAGAGGCTCCACAGGTGATTCATCTAGCTCAGTCTCTGTCAGTGCAAGAAAAAGAGGCATACACAAAGTTCTTACAAAAGAAGAAAATCAATTTTGCTTGGACATATTCAGACATGCCAGGGCTTGACACTAATCTTATTATGCATCACTTATCTATAGCTCCAGGAATTAAACTAGTAAAACAAAAGTTGAGGAAAATGCACCCTCACATAGCTCTCCTTGTTAAGGCTGAATTAGAAAAGCTCTTAAGAGTAGGATTTATTAGAGCTATCGACTATGCTAAGTGGATCTCAAATATTGTTCCAGTTTCAAAGCATGATGGGTCCATTCATGTATGCATAGACTTCAGAGATCTTAACAAAGCTTGCCCAAAGGATGACTTTCCACTCCCTAACATAGACATGATAGTGGATATGACCACGGGCTATGAGATATATTCTTTAATGGATGGTTTGTCCGGTTATAACCAAATAAAAATAGCTCCTGAGGATCAAGAAAAGATAGCATTCACATGTGCATGGGGAACCTATTGTTGGAACGTCATGCCATTTGGATTAAAAAATGTAGGAGCCACATACCAAAGAGCTATGACCACAATATTCCATGATATGATGCATAAAAACATGGAAGATTATGTGGATGATACCTTGGCCAAGTCTAAGAAAAGGGGTACACACCTACAAGATTTGGAAGTAATTCTAGATCGAATGGAGTAGTTTTAGTTAAGATTGAATTTGAAAAAGTGTGCATTTGGGGTTACCTCAGGTAAAGTTCTAGGATTCATAATTTCAGCCAAAGGAATAGAGGTGGATCTTGAAAAAGTTCAAGCCATATTAGATATGCCACCTCCTAAGAATATTAGTCAAATGAGAAGTCTTCAAGGATGACTCCAATCCATACAGAGGTTTATTTCACAGCTTGGAGATAGAGCACAACCATTCAACAAGACACTGCATAAGGGAGCAACATTTTCTTGGAACGAGGATTGCCAAAAAAGCTTAGATCAAATAAAACAATACTTGGCTAATCCTCCAATTTTGATGCCTCCTATCCCAGGAAAACCATTGATTTTGTACATCTCAGTGATAGAATCTTCCTTGGGGGCATTGTTGGCTCAACTTAATGATACGGGGAAGGAAAGAGCCATCTACTACATCATCCAAATGCTTGTTTCCTATGAGGTCAATTATACTAGTATTGAGAAGTCTTACCTTGCGGTGGTGTTTTCTTCCCAAAAGTTGCGTCACTACATGCTTGCCCATACTATACATCTCATTGCCAAAATTGATCCTCTAAAATACTTGCTTGGTAAGGCCGCTCTCACGAGTAGACTTGCTAAATGGATGATGATTCTTTCAGAATTTGACATAGAGTATGTTGAGCGTAAAGCTATAAAAGGACAGGCCATTGCAGACCAATTGGCTGATTTTCCAATCTGAGACAAAGCACCAATGAAAGTTGAGTTTCCAGATGAACACATAATGTACATGACTACAAGAACATGGAATATGTTCTTTGATAGTTCAAATATGCAAAATGGATCAGGAGCTGGAGTGTTGTTTGTTTCCCCTGATGGGTGTACTATTCCTAAGCCCTATAAATTATTGTTCCCATGCACAAACAACATTGCTAAATATGAGGCCCTAACCAATGGATTGAAGATGGCCATAGAATGGGGAATTACAGAGTTGCATGTCTTTGGAGATTCACAATTGATTATCAACCAAGTAAATGAAGAATACCAAACTAAGGATGATAAGCTGATCCCTTACAAAAAGATGGTTGATTCATTGCGATGCTATTTCACATTTGTAACATTTCAATAGATCCCCAGAGCAGAAAACAAGGCTGCAGATGCTATGGCTACATTAGCTTCACTCCTTCAGTTGGAACAACACGAATCAAGATTTGAATTACTGGTGGAAAAGCTACACCATCCCATCTTTGACTCCTCTGAAAGCCAGGTCATTTGTACGTTGGTCACTCACGAGTCTTCCTGTTATGGTGCTATCTATTCATACCTTCGTGATGGCATCATCCCCAAAACCTTTAACTGATCTGAATGAAGAAACCTTGTTCGTAATGCCTCTCGCCATACCCTTACCTCTGGAAAAGGATGAGTCCAACCAAGTGATAGTTGACATCCATGAGGGCATTTGTGGAGGACATTCCAATGGTCTTGCCATGGCCCGAAGGTTGCTTAGGGCGGGGTACTATTGGCCCACAATGAAGATGGATGCTATAGCTTTTTCCAAGTCTTGTGAAAAATGTCAGAAACATGGAAACTTGATTCATGCTCCAGGTAGGGAGCTTATTCCTTCTATTTCTCATTGGCCATTTCAGCACTGGTCCTTTGACCTTGTTGGGCAGATTCATCCCAACTCATCAGGTGGACATAAATTCATAATTACTGCTACTAACTACTTTACCAAATGGGTAGAAGCTGTTCCACCCTCTGTTGCTTCAGGAAAGACAATTTCTTTGTTCATATTGAATCACATCATTTGTCAGTTTGGGATACCTTCTGAGATAATCACTGACAATGGAGGTCAGTTAAAAAACAAGGACCTTACACACCTCTGCAAGAAATTCAAGATAAAGCAACATTGGTCCTCCATTTACTTCCCACAAGGAAATGGACGAGCAGAGGCCTCTAATAAAACTATTATTAAGATTCTCCATAGAACAGTGCACAAGAATGGTAGAGACTGGCACTTACAGATCAATCCAGTCTTATGGGCTTACAGAACAAATATTCATACTCCCACAGGGGCTACTCATTTTTCCCTCACTTATGGTGCAGAAGCAATATTACCTTTAGAAGTTGAGATTCCTTCACTTCAAGTCTCTCTCAAAGGTTTGATTACAGATGAAGATTATCGTGCCATGAGATTGCAAGAATTGGAACTTCTTGATGAGAAATGAAGAGCATCTTTTGATCACATGAGAGTCTACCAAAAGCGTATGTCCAAAGCATTCAGCAAGAAGGTTCTCCCTAGAGAATTTCAAGTAGGAGATCTTGTCCTGCATGAGAATCCTAAGAACCAACACCATCGAGAACAAAAGGGCAAATTTGAACCTAATTGGCTTGGACCATACATTATTACTGCTGCTTTTGGGACAGGTGCTTACTTGCTATTTGATGAATAGGGGGAATAGCTCCCTGACCCTATTAATGTTTTGCACCTCAAGAAGTTCTATCCATGATACCTATTCAACTTGGGGGCATCCTTTGTACATATTTATTGATCCTAAAAAAATTCCAAAAAAATTCATATATGATGTTGAAAAAATCCTAAAAAGCATATAAAGTCCTAAAAAAATACAAAAAAAAAAAAAAAAGCAAAAAATTTAAAAAAATAGAAAAAGTGCCTTGGTGAAAACCTAGAAAAAGGTGCCTTGGTAGCAAAAATACAAAAAAATACAAAAATAAAAAAAATCTCCAAGTGGTGAAAACTTGGAAACAGGCGCTACTTGAGGCCTTTGCACCCTTATCTTTTAGCATGCATCCTCGACACTTTGCCATTCTCCATCATGACTTGACCTTATTTGACTTGGTCTGGAATTGGTCTTTATTTTTTTCTAGGGGGTATACCTGTTCGCATAGGTCCTTTAGGTGTGTTTGTCTCTTAGGACATTTCACAAATAGGTGTTTTTCAACACCACCCCAAATAGTGTTTTTCAACACTACCCTAGTGTCGAGTGTTTCTCAACACTTGTCAGATGTCTTACCCACCAGTCTAGTATGATGTGATATTGCTCATTTGTAGATGCGATAATCAGAGTTTGACTCTATGACCGACACACACGCACTCGTTGAGATATGTTGACTTTATTTTTCTTTGTGTGTTGCCTATGATGATTTCTTTGATGAGTGGTCTCTCCCTAAGAAGTTTTCGATGATGCATAGCTAGAAGACTGAGGGTATGAGAACATGTTTTCTTTCTTTATCTGCTTGTGGGTATATTTCATTGATCCTAACTATCATGAGCATTTATGCTAGTCCTACTTGACACTAGGGATTGACAGAGTATTATCCCTGACTATTTTGCGAGTGCATGCTTATAGCCATCTTGACCTTCTTATGTCCTGATGCAAGCATAATCTTGCTATAGTAAACTTAGGTAATCTCACTGCACTAGTCATCTTGACCTACATGTCTTTGGTGCCTAGGTGGGATTCCCACATTTCTATCTGATATAGATCATATTCATATACCCATAGTCATACTAGTGAGTATTGTATGATCTTACAATGCTACCAATAATGCTTGATGATGATAATTAGATGTCTATAAGCATTATGACCTTGCAAGTCAACCACTTTTCATAGTAGCTTGCATTCCTAGGTTCATATTAGTTTAGTTTTGCATCTTGCATATGGAGAGAGCTCTCCTTTTTTCATCTCACGTGGACCTGTCGGTCAACTGCGCTCATCTTCCCTTTTCTCGATCATGTCTTTCACTCTTTGCCTTTCATCTCAAACCTGTTCCTATCATCACAAGGGGTTAATCATATCATCATATCTATATCTCAAAAAATATCATTTTTAGAAACATGAGTCTATATCATACACATGAGAATTAAAGATACATCTATGAGAGAGAATATAGATGAGCATATAAACATACATTTTGAGCAAAATGACAAGACAATACATAAACTGATACATCCATCACAAGTGAGACGTAAACACAAGATGTATCGAACATCCAGTAATCTCATATATAAATTAATGTCATCATACAACATACAATATGAGATCCCAAAATCTGGATCACAAGTCTCAAGATATGTCTAAAAACATCTAAACCTAAGCCCTAAACCTAGGTCTGACTCTCCCCATCATGTGGTGGTGGTGGAGGTGGTGCTACTGCCTTGTCTGGCACCATATTTGATCTGCCTACCCTCTGAGAGTAAGATGGTGCTCTCTGTCCCTCAAGTATAGTCTGTAGGTAGAGTCCATGGTAATAAGCAGCTTGTGCTAACTCTCTCCAGATCTCTACTGCATCAGCCTATGCCGCCTGCTCCCTGCGTGCTATCTCTGTCCTAAGATCAGTGATCTATTGATCTCTCTCTGCCCTCAAGTTAGCTAGCTATTGCTCTCTCACTGCTATGGTGATGCATAGCTACTTCATCTCTATCTCTAGAGCCTAGATCCTAGCTCTTAGGTCATCCCCTCCTGCAGGCTGATCCTGCTGTACCTCTGCCTGTCAGTGAGCTGCCCTTGCCTTGTCCTCAGGGGTCACTGATCTCTATCCTCATGGTTGTTTCTGATCACCTGATCCTGATCCCTCCCCACTCTCCATCCCTCTCCCTCTCCCTCTCCCTCCATCTCCTCCATCTCCCCCATCATCCACATCCCCACCCTGAGTTGCTACTGGAGCATCCGGTACTGTGAAACACAGGAATGGTGCCCTTCGCTACTTAGCCTTGTATGCTGCATCTGATCCAGCATCAGCCATATGAGGAAGATACTCCCAAGGCTCCTTTCTGATGCCATCTATCTCCACCATGGCCTGCTGATAGTCTAACATGGGTAGCCACCCATGTCCCTCCTCGTCCCATGCCCTGGCATAAGTAGTAGTCTCTGTGGAGACTCACTGGTACCGTCTGAACTATCACCATACCCGCGTGATGTAGAACCTCTCAACAATCTTGGAGTGTTGGCCTACCAATGGTTAGCTACATAGCATATAGCTCAACTCATCATATGCATCCCCCCATGCCTCAACATCCCTGTATGGCCTCCATGTGAATAAGGTCATCTCATCTAGGATCCACCTATAGTATGTCACATCCCCAGTATGGGCATGTGATATGAATCCTCTATACCTATATATGTATGGGTATCTCCACTCTCTCAGCTGAACCCTGGGCCGTATCACAACAATGTGATCCCAAGCACACACCTGTGCCAGGATGGCACCACAAGCCCATGTCCAACCGTCCCTGTAGACGATCTCATGCAGCTCATGATACATCTCTACAAGTATGGCAGGTCCCCATGCCATGCACCGAGGTCTGCCTACCAAGTTAACCAGTAGTCTACCCCATCCGAGTGGGAATCCCTTTTGACTACAATCAGTCATCAAGGCCTGTGAGATGATAGAAGCAAAAATGCATGACACTGGGAAGTCTCTACCAAAATCATCAATCAGTCACTCCCAGCTGATGTGTCTGTCAATGATAGTGACATCCTGAAACATGCCCTGGATAGGATGTCAGCCCTCAGTGGCATCCTGATCATAGTACACCTGTGCCAACAAATAATCATGTTAGTTTTCATCATATGGGAACATTATATTTAAACAATTATATCTTAAAGCATATTTTACTCACTGGCTCTCCATGGCATGGTACTCAGAGAATTTGATAGACATCCTCCAGTGTGATGGATGCCTCTCCTATGGGTAGGTGGAAGGTGTTGTGCTCATTGTGCCATCTCTCGGCAAGAGTAGTCAACAACTCATGATCAGCTCGGATATCTGGGAACCGCACCAAATATCTAAACCCCATCGCTCTCAAGTTAGCCTTGCCCGGATCATCAAGATCTCGGGTGCACTTCAGCCCCACCACCTTCGGTGCTCTGATGAGTAGTGCTGGAAAGTGCTCCTGCAAACCATTAAACCAAGTTAGATGTCCGACCATATCATGATGAATGTCTAAAAATTAGTACAAGACATATACAACGTAAACTTGTCTAGACCCATGTCATTTTTTGCTCAAAAATACTTAAAATATCAAATTTTGTACTTGGGCGATACTACTTTTGGAACAAGTATCGTGCAATACTTCTTTCTATAGCAGCATGATATACCTTTGGTCATGTGATACTTCACCCGGTATCATGTGATAGTTCACCAGTTATCGTGCGATACTGGTGTCTATACGCGTGCGATACTTTGGGGACCCACAAAGTATTGTGCGATGTTTCTCCCCAAAGGGCGCGATACTTCTAAAGTATCATGCAATAGTTGGCCCTAATCTCAAAATTTGAACTTTTAAAAATTTAAAAACATGCTAAAAGCATATTAAATGCAATAAATGACTCAAAACAGGCACATTTTTTGAAAACATACTGGGGCGGGATAGTGTGGAGGCCGGTTGTGCAATCGGGCTCGATCGAATCGATGCCTATGGACGGGAACTCATGCTTGCTGGGCCATTTTCTCTCTCTAAGCTCTTGAAATTCTCAAAATGGCTAAATGACAAATGATTTTGAAAATGACACCTTTTGCCCCTTATATAGCATTTTGACTTTTTGACCTAATTTTCAAAACACTTCAGAATTGCATGAAAATTGCACCCCTAGCTAATTTTGACATCCTGGATCCATTTTCGGACTTGAAATCAAAATCTGAGTTCATCTTGATAGTCAAAATCACATTTCAAAATTTCACCATCATCTACGCAGTTGGCTGACCACTTGAGGCCTGATCTTTCGATCTTTGTTGGGGAATCTTCATTTCTTCACTCCCATCTCTTTCAACCTTCTAGTCTATCATTCATTTTCACTCGCTTCATTTTTCTAAGTTTGACTTGGTCAAACTAGGGCATGTTTTCACTGCCTAATGGTTATCCTATTGTCTTATTCTTCGATTATGATTTCTAGTGCTTTGATCAAGTTTATCAATTTCCTATTCTCCTCTACCTGATTTTGATTTCAATTCCAAGGGGGCAGTACCTATCAGCTTTAATCTTTGATTCAACTTTATCATTTAGCTCAGCTTGAGATTATTATTTTTAGACTTGATTATCACCTAGCAGCGACAGTGGTGATTTTGTCTTTCGATTTTTATCTCCTATTTTTCAGACTTGATTATTGCCTAGCAATGATGGCGATAGTTTTGTCTAAGGCTTGATTTTCACCTAGCAGTGACGGTGTTGGTCTTGTCTTTCAGCTTTTGCTTATTTTTGTTCTGATGTGTTCCCAAAATGAACACACATCTAAGTTGTTTTGTGATCCCAAATCGATCTCACATTTCAATTCTTCTTTGAATGCATGTGTTCCTGAAATGATCACACATTCGTCAAAGAGGGGAAAATGTATGCACCCTAAAATGGTCGCCTAGACTTTGGGCCCCCATTCAACAATTTATCAAATCCCTAAATCAATATTTTCAAAAATCAGCATTTTCAATTATATCAATTTCCTTGATCAAATCCTATTTCATCATTTTCAATTATTCCTTAGGCTAACCATTTTATCCTAAAGTCTTTATTTATTTAAAAGGAATATTTTCTCCCCTTTTATTAAATATAAAAAGCCCCCACCTTTCTTCTTATCCTAAGTTGCACAAATAAAGCATTATTCTTATTTTATAAAAAGGGAAAAAGTATTTTTTGTCTCATATGGACACAAAAGTCAACTCTTATTTTCTCATTAGAGGATACTTGTGCACATGGATTGCTCTTCTTTGATGCTCCACCTTTGATTAAATCTTTTGCCTCTTAATCTCCATGGTCCATTCCTTTTCATTTCCTATAAAATGAGAGCTCTCTTCCTCATTTTCATATGCAATTTTTGAATACTAATATTATGTTGTAGGTTTTCTAGGCTATTTGGAGCTCTTTGAAGACATCCTTGCATTCAAGCTTTGAAGACATTGTTGTTGCATCTCATTTAATTTTCTTTCATAGTTGCATAATCATGGCATTCTTAGTATAGATTTCCTTTATGCAATAGATTAATCTCACATAGCTTAATTAGGAGGGATTGTAAGACTTGTACTTTCCTTTCATAATTTAACTTGTACTTTCCTTTCATAGATGAGATTTCCTTTCAAGCATTGCATTGTTATCATTTAGCTTAGCTTGCATCTCTCATTTCTAGCTTGCATCTTCATTCTTAGTTTACTTGCATTACATTTCATTTGATTTCATTGGGGATATTGGCACTCTTGCCCTTGTCTTCATTTGAATCTCCCATTGTGTGGTTGACTAACAAGGTCATTAGCTTCATAGCTCTAGCTGGGAGAAATTTCACAATCTTGCAACTCCATACATAGAGAGCTATGGATCAATTTGTGAGGGCTCATTCTTGAGTTTCCTTACATGTAAGGATTCATAGAAGTGCACTACTTTTGTGTGTACACCTAATACATACCAAATATGACCAAGTATGATTGTTACAAGTATAGATGTAATAATTCACGAATGTGTGTGTACTTGGATTAGAATTTTGGCATGAATAGTGGGAGTGATTGTGATTTTTTAATTAGGGGAAGGATGTTCAAGAGGAGTAAGGAGTTTGTTGGAGTTGAGATTGAAGAGGAAGCATAATGTATCTAGCCCTAGCCTTTGGGTACTTTGGATAGAGATGAAGGTTTATGGATGGAAGTTGTTGATGAAGAATGAGATCAGTCAAAGGTTCTTATAATCTTACCCTACATGTGGAGGGTGTGATGATTTCATGAAGTCAATTATGAAGAGTGATGTTGATGGTGGGAAGTATAGGTTGGTTATGGATATGGAAGTTGAGAGGTGTGTGTAGGTGTTAGGATGCTCTACATCACTATCTCTGCTACCTATTAATTCTTTGATCAAAAGTTATTATGTTCTTGATGTCTCATGATAGTGAATATATTTTATTAATCTTTATCTTTTGTTATCTTTTTATCATGCAGTCTTTACATTCCATCATTCCACGTTGAGTTAAAAGGGTTTTCAAGTCTTTTGAAATCAAGGGCATCCTATTTTCTATCACAGTTAGGACTGTCCACATCCTAGGCCTTCTTCTTGTCAAACTTACTGATCACATATATGGTTATGGTATTGTTTGGGGTTCCTTGGCAAAGAGATAATTTTGTGTTAACAAGCTATAATAGAAGAGGTTGTAACAGGTTTAAAATGAGTCTTATTTAGATAATGATTTTTCAACTTCTGTAAGTCCCAATAAAACTTTAATTTAATTTTATCTTCTCATTGTTGTTTTATGATGATTTATGAATTTATAAGGTTCAATCCTTCAATGAATTATTTAACTCTCTAGTCTGAATTGAATCCTCTTTTTCTAAATATTCTTTTCTATTGGAGTTAGTTCATTTTTTGGATTGATATCTTATATTCTAGCTCCTTTCATCTCCGTTCTTTCTCAGCTAATGATTTTTATTGCTGGTTATATGTATGTGTTTCCATGGATTTCCTAATTTGGTTTGCAAATCTATACGAAGCATAGATAATTTGACATTGATCACAAAGGTTGTTATATGTATTGTTGTTGTTGTTATATGTATTATTGTTGATGTTCATAATATGCATTGTTGTTTCTATTATATACATATTGTTGTTGTTGTTGTTGTTGCTATTGTCATATGTATTATTGTTGATGTTCATAATATGCATTGTTGTTGCTATTATATACATATTGTTGTTGTTGCTGTTGTTATATGTATTACTGGTATTGTTCGTTATACATATTTCTTGAGGGATATCATCCTTGTTTTACTAATCAAATGTGTAACAATATTGTCATAACCTTATATGTTTGATATGTATGCATGGTAATGTAGTGCTTATATTTGTGGCTTTCATAATTACCTATGTAATATAATGTGTTTTTTTCTTTTTTGTAGAAATGTATAGATAATAAGCTCAAAGAAGGGGGATAAAGTTAGGGTGTTGGATCCATATGAAAGTGATGTTGTGGGAATTGGGTGGATTCATTCCATGTCTATTTCTCATGGAGTCAATTTGAAAGGAATAGGAGATGCAAATGTAAACAATTTAAAGGTCACAAGTAATGTTCCCCTTGTTTATGAAGATAAAATAGATGGAACCACTCGCCTGAAAGAGAAAGAGGGAACCTTCACATGGTGGCCACTAAAGTATTTGTAAAAAATGGCATAATTAAACATGTTTATCATGTACTAGATGTTGTTAGACATCTTGGCTCATTGCAGGTTTATGCAGTATTTTAAAAGTGTTGTTTAAGGATCTTAGTTATCATGGTGTATTTGAAAGAGTTAGAAACTCTTAAGACAACTTTGATTAAATTAGATATATATTCCAAGCTTTGAAATTTTTGATTAAGTTAGATATATACTCTAAGCTTTAACATCTATATATATATTTGCATTAAGTTTTTATTATTATTGCAGATTACATTTATTCATCACAATGTTACATTAATCTTTTAATTATAGCATGTTGTAGCTTGTTCATATATGTAATATTTTTATTTTATTTTATGTTTTAGTTCAAGTTTAATTTTATGTTATTTTGTATTATAAAATTTATGGCATTTAATAATTTATTCATTGCATGGCTATATTTAATACGACCAAATCAACGACCAAATCAACGACCAAATCAATAACCAAATCAATGACCAAATCAATGATCAAATCAAAGACCAGATCAAAGACCGAATCAAAGACCAAATCAATGACTAAATTACTGATCAAAAGCAGTGATTTAATCAGTGACTAAATCAATGATCAAAATCAGTGACTAAATAAATGACTAAAATCATTTAGTCATAAATTTAGTCGTATTATAAATGACTACAAATTAACTACTAATCGTCATGTGACTAATTTTAGTCATTTATTCACATACTGTTGTTTTTGTACTAGTGTATATGAATAATCAAGCAAAGGGAATGGGCCTTTCTAGGGACATACGATTGCACTCTTTATTGGTACCAAAGAAATTTCTATTGAGGGAAATTCCATGCTCATCATAAATACATTTAAAGGGCTATCAAAGGAAAACTGGTCAGTGGAAGGCATTTTGGGTGATATTCATAGACTCTTATGGGGATTTGATTCCTTTACTATCAATCATGTCTACGTAGAGGTAAATGTTGTGGTGAACTCTCTGGCTACAAATGGCTAGATTCTCAAGGGGTAAGGTTTTGAGGAAGTCATTCATCCCTCCTAATGGATTTATAAACTCTCTTGAATGAAGAGCATTCAAAATCCAAAGAAAATGATGTGTAACACCCTACTTGGGAAGTGGTGTCTCCATCTTAGTATTTTAGGGATTTGGGTTCGATGTTACACTTACCTTTTAAGTCCTTAGCGAGCATGGGGAATGAGCCCAACTACTTTAAATTTTAACATGAAATGGATGACGTGGTGTAGACACCTATAAATTCTTTAGAAAATAAAGTATTTTTATTTTCTAAAAAATCTCTGATGACATCATCATTTATTAATTAATTAATTTATTTTTATGCCATTAAATCCCTTTATCTTAATTAAAAATATTTAATTAAGAAATCCCTCCCAAAAATATTTAAATCTTATTTAAACATTATTCCCCTATTTATTAATTATTTAATTAATAAATTGACCAAAAATCCCAAAATAAATAAATAATTTATTTTTTGCCCAAAACTTGGCCAATTTCCTTAAGACCACTAACCTCTTCCAGAATCTTCTAATCCTTCTTTAATTTTGATTAAAGGCTAATCCCATCATTTCCTAACCCTAATCCCAACTCAAGATATTTAATTAAGATTAAATATTAACCCTCAATTCCTAATTTACCCTAGGAAAACTCTAGACTCTTCTAAAACTTTCCTAATCCTTCCCTAAACCCATTTAGGAGAAATTACCTACTTTCCCTAAGCTAATCTAAGTCTCCCTTGACTCCTAGTCAAACCCTACCCCTAATGAGCCTCAAACTCATTAAAGCCTTTGAGATAAATAAAACTTTATTTATTTCCTAAATTCCATATTTATCCTTAGAAAGCCTAGACTCTTCTAGAAAGTCTCCATCCTTATCCCTTTGAATCCTAGTCAAACCCTACCCCTAATGAGCCTCAAACTCATTAAAGCCTTTGAGATAAATAAAACTTTATTTATTTCCTAAATTCCATATTTATCCTTAGAAAGCCTAGACTCTTCTAGAAATTCTTTATCCTCATCCAAAGCCTAGACTCTTCTAGAATGTCTCCATCCTTATCCCTTTGAATCCTAGTCAAACCCTACCCCTAATGAACCTCAAACTCATTAAAGCCTTTGAGATAAATAAAATTTTATTTATTTCCTAAATTTCATGTTTATCCTTAGAAAGCCTAGACTTTTCTAGAAAGTCTTTATCCTCATCCAAAGCCTAGACTCTTCTAGAAAGTCTTCATCCTTATCCCCTTGACTCCAACTCTAACCTTACCCCAAACTCTAACCTATCCTCTTAACCCAAACCTTTCCAAAAGCTTATAAATACTCTCATTTCTAAGAGCAAATCCATCCACTTTTATTTTCAAGTAATAGTAATCTTATAATGCCATTTTCATGTTAGATCATAGTTTAAAATCAACTAATTGTTAGATTTCTTTGTTTTCTTCAAGCTTTTTAGCACATCATAGCTTAGCAATAATGGATTAACATAGTTTCTTTCATTGTTTTGCATAGCATATAGCATCATCCTCACACTTCATTTGGGTTAAAATAAATCTTAGCATAATCATATTTGCATCAAATCTCCATTAAAGCATTCTTGAGTTCTTGAGGCCTTAGAGGCAATTTTGGGTGTTCTACCCAATATTGTGCCATTTTTGAGATTTTCATGAATCTCAATCCATCTTAGTATGCATTAGAATATGCTCCAAGTGCTGAAAGAGCACACCCACATCCCCTAAGCAAGAGCAAATCAAACAGTGCTTGGGTGCACCTGTTTAGGCTCTATTTGAGGTGGCTTAGCTTAGATGTTTTTTTTGTTTTTGAATTGATATAATGTTAGATTAAAACTTAATGTTTTCTTGTCTTAGCCTTTCAAAATAGATTCAGATAGCCTAGTCTACATTCTGGCATGCTCAGTGGGACCCACTTCACGGGTCTTTTGACAACATCTCATCCGTTTTGGAGTTTTTGCTAAATTTTGAAGCTTGAAGGTGGAGGGAGCTTGTGGAAATATTCTTCATCTTCTTATTCTTATCATTCTTCCATTCTATCTACTCCTTATTCTACTTCTTAAGAGATTTTGGCATATTCTCCTCTTTAAAATCCATAACGAGGCACTTCCACGAAAAACCTTGTAACTTTTGCATACGAACTCCATTTTTGGTGATTCAAAAAGCATTGGAAAGCTGTTTCAGAGGTCTATAATAATATCTAGGAAAGAAAGCTCAGATAATGGGTGACAATAAAATCATTTCAATTTGGGGTAAAAATGAACAAAACAAAGGCATAAACATCTTATTTTAGTGCTTAAAATGAATCCCCAAATCATTCTTAAATGCATTAAAGACTAAAAATTTGCAAAAATCTTCTAAAAAAATGAAACTAAATCAATCCAATCATTTGCATCCTTGCAACATCAAGGTTTTAGATGCATTCATGCAAAGTTAGGAACACTTCATTTTTGGAAACTTAAAAAGAACTTCAAGTTTCCATTTCAAAAGGTTCAAAATCAACACTAAGTGCACACAAAATTCTAAATCAAACTCAAAGCATCAATCAGGGATAAAATGAACTTCATTTACAAATATTTTAAAGTTATTTTAAAATCTCATGCAAACTAAGAGTCCCAAATGGTTGCCAAAACTGTACTAAAAGCTTTGTTATTTGTTCCAAAAAAATGTCTTGTTGCAAAATCTTGAATGTTTCCTAGGTTTTTCATGCATCAAAACAATCTAGGAATATCATTTTTTGGGCTTAAAACATGCAAACTAGAACACAAAATCTTGAATGAAAACCAAAGTCCAAAGAGTCATTTTTACTTTGAGTAAAAAACAATCTTGAATGATCTAAATTAGAAAGAAAAGCATCCCTATTCCTTCCTCTTTGAATTTTAGTTAAAAAAAAACTCAATCTTGAATGATCTAAGGATAAAACAAAGCTCTTTTCAAAGTTCTAAATCAACACGCGAATCTCAATCTTGAATGCTCAAAGAAAGAACTTGCAATCGCTCAAACACTTACTTTTTGGAGAAAGAACAAATCAAATTTTAAACACTTGTGTCTTCAAAATTTTCAATTCAATCACACTTAATCAATTTTGGGAAAAGAACAACTTGCTTGATGTGCATCTAGGAGCTTTATCTTTTTGCAAATCCTTGTTAAAGTAAGCAATGTAGAACATTTGAACTTGGACAAGTTCACTTGTTTTACTTTTAGTGAGGCCTGTCCGAGGAGAAAAGTGCTTCCTCCTCGGAGAATGACCTCAAACCGGTATCCCCCCCAGCCGGTATATAAATAAAGTGAAGGCAAAAAGTACTCACTTATATCTCCTAATCCATGGGCATTTTGTGCCAAATACAAATGTCTAGGGACAGGTAAATATTCCTCCCCCAGCGTTGTTGACTAGGCTCTTAAGTGAGTCACAGGCGGTCAGCATAACCGGGTATGGAGACTCCACGGAACTATTAAAAAACTTGATAAAATAGAGGCTACCCTATCTACATCTGAAAGTATCAAAATCCTTGTGCAAGGACCGATTCCAAGGGGTTTACCGGGTCGCCTCAAGATTACTCACCATTTGTATTCCCTTCTAGGGGGTACCAAGCTGTGGGCAAGCAATTTTGATACTCACCTTCCTTAGGTAGACCTATTTGAAATGCTTGATAGTCAATACTCTATGAAAACATTGTTCGAACATACACTTTCAAAGCTTTATTAGAGTTAGTTATCTTGTTTGTATCCCACAGGGTTGCTTTGTCCCTTGTGGAGATTGCTTTTCCAAAAATATTTGTTGAAATCTATCCTTTGCCATTGGAAAACATCAAACTGATCAACAAACCCAGTTTGAGATACTCAAGACATTTTGTAGAGAAACCCTTGGAATCAGATATCCAAAGAACCTTTTGTCTCAAACCAAACTTATCAGAATTTCCCCGAGTTATGCCCAATTTGATCAAACATTCGAAAGCTAAGTTACTCAAATCCAAAGATTATCAAGAGAAGAAAGTTGCAGAAAGAAACCTTATAAGCCATCAATCCTCTATCCAAGCAACCCAAGCAGAAGAAAAATATCAAGAAAGGCTTGATAGTATTGGCTATAATGCAAGAGTCAAACAGTTTGCCTACCAATTCCGAGTGCACCATCATTACGTCAACCTTGAAAGAGAAGATTAGCTAGATCCATTGCATGTCCCATTCTACCTTCAGATCTCAAAAACCTATCTTGGCAGTCCTTCATCCTAGTTTCATCCCGCATCATCACCAAACCTTAGTTGCATCCTAGAAACCTTCTTAGTTGCATACACCATCATCTTCCTAGCAGCATCATAGATCATCCATTCTAGTTCCATTTGCATCATCCTTTTAGAAAGAACATTGTTCCATCATCCTTCACCATCTTTCCATCAACAATCCACAATCAGAATCCCAAATCCTTGATCCAAATCCAGCATCCATTATCCAAAAAAAAATCCACCATCCTTTGCACCAAATCTAGAGATCCAAATCCGCAAGCACTTAGTGTTCAAAACCTTTGATTTGTTTCCATCCCTTATCCTAAATATCATCCCCTTTTTGATAGAGCACTATCTAAAGGAAATCCAACTTGTCCTTGCATAGCCTCATCATCTTGAGCAAGAGATTGGCTTGTATTGATAAGAATCCAGTTGACCGAAGATCATTAGTCTATCCTAGGTTGGCCAAATCCTACCACTGATCCTCCATCGGGAAAAATAACAGCTCATTGTTGACACTTAGTAATCTTCCACCAGCATCCCACCAATCCTCCACCCAATCTTGACCCAAATTAGAGCATCCCATCAAGCCTCCATTATCGCCAAGCATTTTTTTTTTACCAATCTGTCACCATCTCCCATCAATCTTCCACCATCCTTAATCCAAATCCAAGCATTTCACCAATCCTTGCATTGCATTCTAGAAATTCATCATCCTTAGAAGTTCCTTAAGCTTGCATCCATCATCCTTTAAAGTCTTTTAGGAAACATCTTGCATCCATCTAAGCAGCTGCATCTCTATGCCTGTCAAGACAAGATCTAGATCTAGAAAAAGAAGGAACATGAATCCTTATCCAATCACCAGTTCATCTGATCCCAACATTTTTACCAGTGCAATGATAGCCTATGATCCCCAAATACAAACTGGAAATACATGGGATGATCCCAACGTCCCCTCAGCTTCTCTGGCAATAGAAACATTTGTGAAACATCCAGAGAATCCACTAGTAGTCAATACACTTATGGCCCAAAACCAGCAAAGCATGTTCACTAACTTTGTACAAACACAAACTTCCATTCCAGCATATCTCCATCCTCGCATTCCCATAAGCACTATCCAAATCCCAACACAAGTATACTCTCCATTCATCCAACCATTCCTTGATCCAACCTTGCAAACATCTCAAGCAACCGCCACCATTCCTCTTCTTTTGCAAGGAAGCTTCACCAATCTCGTAACACAAGCTATAACACCATCTGCTCCATTCCCTATCATAGGTAATTCATCATCTGCCATGGCTGCTCAAGCTCTTGCACAAATCCAATGCTTGTCCCAGAATCAACTCCCACCTCTCACACAAACCTTTGTACAAGAAGTCCCACCATCTTCCATAGGCCAAGCAACACCTTTCACTCTGGGAGGGATGCAATCATCCTTCCCCTTCACTTCACAAGTTCCCACATCTACACCTTTTATGCCAGGAGGGACGCAATCATCTTTCCCTTTCACTCCACAAGCTTCCGCATCCATACCATCTTTTCCAAGGTCAATGTAATTGTTTCCCTCTTTCTCCCAACAAGCCTCCACATCAGCGTCATCTATTCCAGGGGCAGCGCAACCACTCCCCTTTCATACCTAGCAAGCTTCCGCATCAACATCACCCTTTTCATGGGGAACGCAAGTGTTCTCTTCATTTCCCCCCCAACAAACATCTACCTAGGCACAAGCCCAGCAAAATGCCTTCACCACAAGAATGCCTTCCATGGGTTTTTCAAATCCACCATTCATGCCCCCAACTCCCATCACATCTACCTTCCCAGCATCCGCTGCAACACAAATCCCACCTCACACTGGTCCTCGTTGGGGTCTCACTCAAGAAGACATGAAATCCTTTGGAATACCAACTCACTCTCCTACATTCGTATTTGCAAACCAACAAGCCACCTTCTCACAAGAAACACAACATAAACCATCTCAACCTCCACCAACCTCATCCTTCACGAGCTATCCATTCCCAACACCTAGTACTTTTCAGCAAGTTCTTCCACCTCAACAGCAAATTTCATCCCATTTCACAAGTTATCTTGCCTAGTCACCCTTTGCTTCAGGCTTTCCTACATCAGTTCCACCCTTAAGCAATATGGGAATGCACCCGACTTATATCAGTCAACCACAGAGCCAAGTTTAGCAAGGACCATCTTACCAACAAGCTGCATCATTCCACCAGCCACCCCCACAGCAACCATACTTCCAGTCACAGCAACAAACCCCCATCATTCCCCAATAGCAACAAGTTTCCCCCTATCAGTCACAGCAGCAAGTCCCAGTCATCCCACAACACCAGCAAGCAGTCTCATATCCACCATTGCAATATCCCCCTGTGCTACACCAACAATATCCCCAGCAAACATCACTCCAAAATCTACTCCAATCTACCTATCCTGCTGGGCCATCTCCATATCCCACTCAATAGTACCCACCTCAAATAGGAGTACCTGCTCAAACACCAATCAATGCTGAGTGGGAAGCCATGAAGAACACTCTTAAAGAGCTTCAAACCGGTACTAAGAACAAAACTTACAAGTTTGAGGAGGTGTCTCCTTATCTGTTTGACCGGTCCATTGCCGCTATACCTTTCCCCAAGCACTTTGAGACACCTAAGTTTGATAAATATCAGGGGAAAGGAGATCCAGTCAATCATATTAAAGAATTCTATATGGCATGCCAAGAAGTGGCTTACAGTGATAACTATCTCTTACGCTTATTTCCCAAAAGCTTGGGAGGAACCGTTGTTGAGTGGTTCTACAAAATACCATGTGGGACTATCACAACCTTTGCCAAACTTTCTGAGAAGTTCATTGCCCACTATGCCCACAATGTTGAGAATGAGTTAACCTTGTTAGATCTCTGCAACTCAAAATAGAAAGATGGAGAAAGCCTAGCAGAATACTTGCAACGATGGCAGAACCTTACTACCAGGTTATCATACCAGCCGCCTGAAAAGCATTTGACAAAATCTTTATTGGTAATCTGCATCCTAAGCTATCCCACTTCATAAGGATGAATTGTCTCCAAACCTATCAAGATATCAAAAGCAAGGGGATAGGTATTGAAAAGGCCCTCCTAGATGAAGGCACAATCCGACACTTCAAAAATGATGCCCAAAAATCCATCAATGATAAATCCTGTTACTGGAATCGTAACAAGAATGTTGTTACTGATGGAGCCACTGATACCAAGCATGTCCAATTTGTTGAGGCTAGTCCTCCGTCAACTCCTGCATACCAACAACAACAAGCACCCATCCATCAGCAACCTTCTCAAGTTTATCAGCAACCCACGCAACAATATCAATCTCAGAATAATCAGTAGAATTATCAACAACTAGCCCATCAAGCTTATCAAGGTAATCCAAACAATCAAGTCAATGCTGTCAATATTACTCCCAAGCAAAAAAAACCCAAAGCTCAAAATTATCCAAAGAAGACCTTCACACTGCTGGGTGAACCTTTGGATGTTATATTTCATCGAATGGCCAAGGCCAACTTGATTACATATCCACCAATTCAACCAGTTGATGATACCACTCCCAAGCCTGATTGGTACAAAGATCACGAGTACTGTGATTATCATCATGTCAAAGGAAACACTACTTTGAAGTGTATGAGACTCAAAAACTATATCCAAGATCTCATTGATCAAAAAGAGATTCAAGTAGATACCCCTGCTCAAGCCTTGCCAAATGCCAATTTGCCAATTTATCAGAATGTGTTCCCACAACACAATGCTGGGAACAACCAAACTAAAACCAATCATTCCCAGAATCATGGCAAGGGTAAGCAAGAAGATCATACTACTGCCTATATCAATTATGACAATATTGTTGGATGTATAACCCAAGTTGAGCCCACATTCAATGCCATCCATGTCAAAGGAGCAGATCGTCAATGTGCTGTTACTACCCACAGAGGTCGGATAACTGTTGCTGGTGCCCGTCTAAGGCCAGCACATAATGCACACAATGCACAATATAACCTCATAAAACATCTTGGGAACACACCAGCCCAAATATCCATCTTGGACCTTCTCCGTACTTCACCTCTCCATCAGGAGATCCTTAACTGAGCTCTCAAAGAAGGACATGTCCCCACAGACATTAACACCACCCAGTTTGAGACCCTTGTGGGACATCTATCCGCAACCTATGCTTTATCCTTCAAACCATCCGACATGCCAGCCATTGCACTTGACCATACTCTCCCCCTCCGCATCGCTATCATGGTTAGAGACTTTTCCATCAAACGGGTCTTAATAGATAACGGCTCAGCCCTGAACTTGTGTACTTTGAAATTCATTCAGCAGATTGGGTTCACCCAGGTTGATATAGCACATGAAGTAATTACTATCAAAGCCTATGACAATTTGGAGCATACCTCTGAAGGTACTATTACTTTGCCCATTCAGCTGGGCCCAGTAACATAGGATACTATTTGCCATGTTGTTGATCTTGACCTACCATTTAATATCCTCCTAGGCCGACCATGGATTCATTCCATCAAGGCTGTACCATCTACTTACCATTAGTGCATCAAATTTCTGCATCAAGGCACTGAGGTTACCATCCATGCTAACCCCCAACCCTTCACATACTGTCGTGCAATGGAAGCATCATTCCCTCACTCCACTCATTGTCCTAGAACTGACATTGGTACTTCTATTGCCAGCTCGTCCCGATCCCATTGCGATCTAGAAACCATCCTTGCCTCCACCCTTTCTTCCATCAAGATCGATAACCAGGGTTGTGGTGAATATAGTCTACATGACGCATTTGTCGTAGGGGCCCTCCCGCTTGATCTACATACTCAAGGGCGCCCGAATCACCAAAGCAAGCCTATTGAAGAGCATCATGAAATCAAGAGAATGGGACCTATTACTTTTGAATCCCATGGCACGTTGAACAGTGAAGAAATGGATCCTAACATTAATAGGTGGTTGTACAAAGATCCCCCACCACCTGACAAACAACTTCTTGGCTACTTCAAAGATAAATACTCACAATCGCACAAGTACACTACTGAGCAATGGAACTACCAAGGTGGTGGTCTAGGACCACAAGAAGGCAGAAGCAAAGACCCAATTACAGCATCCAAGAACCCACAACATCAGGGTCTTGGCTTTAATACCCCTCGCCTGCATATACAAGGGCCCAATACCGCAACTGGGGGCACCAACATGACCAGCGTTCCCCTCTTAAATAGCTAGGATGACCTCGTAGAGATCGAAGACATCCCTGAAGAGAAAGAAATCAGATCCTACGATGATATCTTTGACAATGACACCCTCCTGGGGACTTCTATCCTCCGACAACTTGCCATCAATCTCATAGAACTTCCCCTCATTCACCCTCAACTCATAGACTGGGACCAACCAAGCATTGCACACATCGATGAGTTCCAAAGCACGGAAGCACTCCTAGAATTCATGGGGGCATCAGGCCCACACTCAGTTCAGGATTCAAAGTCAGCTCACATCTACAAGCTTGACCCAGAAGGATACTTTGGAGAGGAGGCAAGCTTTAGTTGCAAAAGAGAAATAGAAAGAATAAAACATGAGTCCTTATGTGAAAACCCTTCCGGGGCACATTCTGATTCCAAAAAAGTAAAAATAAAGAGCGTATCTTCTAGTGAAAACTTGGCAATTCAAGCGCTACAAGATGAAGACTTGCCTCTTCCTCCCATCCAGGATTACAGACCTGAGCAGTCACCTATCATCATAGAAGAAACCAAGCCAGTCAACTTAGGTACAGAGGAATGTCCGAGGATCACCTACATTGCAGCCAACATGATAGAAGGTGAAGAAATGGCTTTCACTGCGCTCCTTCAAGAAGCTAGTATGAACTTTGCATGGTCATATGCACACATGCCTGGACTTGATCCTAAACTTGTTGTTCATCATCTAGCCATAGACCCCAATGTTAAGCTAGTAAAGCAGAAGCTACGCAAAATGCATCCCAAAGTAGCTCTATTGGTAAAATCAGAACTAGAAAAGCTCTTGGATGCAAAGATTATCAGAGCTATAGATTACTCAGATTGGATCTCCAACATGGTACCTGTCACAAAGCCTTCCGATGACATCTGAATTTGTACAAATTTTAGGGACCTAAACAAGGCATGTCCTAAAGATGATTTCCCGCTACCTACCATAGACATGATTGTAGATCTTACAGTGGGCCATGAAATGTTGTCACTAATGGATGGTTTCTCTAGATACAATCAGATTCATATAGCAGCAGAAGACCAACACAAAATAGCATTCACCACTGCATGGGGTACCTTTTGCTATAACATGATGTCCTTTGGTCTAAAGAATGCAGGAGCCACATATCAGCGAGCGATGACATCAATCTTCCATGACATGATCCACAAGATCCTAGAGGACTATGTGGATGATATTCTTGCAAAATAAAAGACACGCCATGAACACCTTGACATTCTTGAGAGTGTGTTTGATCGCCTGTAGCACTATGGGTTACGGCTCAATCCAAAGAAATGTGTCTTTGGTGTTACATCTGGAAAGCTCCTAGGTTTCATAGTATCACGATGAGGCATAGAGATTGACCCTAAAAAGGTCAAAGCAATAACAGAAATGCCTCCCCCAAGAACACTCAGACAGCTCAGAATCCTACAAGGAAAGCTTCAATCAGTACGTCAGTTCATTTCTCAACTAGCAGACAAGTGCCAACCTTTCACACATCTTTTATGCAAAGACACAAGCTTCAAATGGGATCCCATATGTCAGAGAAGCTTTGATAAGCTCAAGGAGTATCTAGCCAATTCTCCAATCCTAGTACCACCAGTTCTAGGATGCCCTCTCATACTCTACATCTCAGCAACCACTACAGCACTGGGGGCACTCCTAGCTCAGCATAATGATGAAAACAAAGAGAGATCCATCTACTACATTATTCGAACTCTTGTCGGCTATGAGCTTAATTACTCACCCATGGAAAAAGCATGCCTTGCAGTGGTCTTTTCCACTCAAAAGCTTAGACATTACATGCTTAGTCACACAATCAAGCTCATTTCAAAGGTGGACCCCCTCAAATATCTACTATCAAAGACAACTCTCACAGGCCGTATGGAAAAATGGGTCATGATACTTAGTGAGTTTGACATCCAGTACATAGATCGAAAAGCAATCAAAGGGAAAGTCATTGCCGATCAGTTAGCAGAAGCACCACTGGTGGATGCTTATCCACTAATCATGGAATTCCCTGATGAACACTTATGTATGATCGAAGAGTAGCCCATGTGGAAACTATACTTTGATGGCTCCTACACATCACATGGATCAGGGGCAGGAATCCTATTCGTCACACCTCAAGGTGACTACATCCCAAAGTCATTCAAATTGGGATTTTCATGTACCAACAACATTGTAGAATATGAGGCACTCATCTTAGGTCTCAAAATAGCCATTCAATGGAATATCACAGAACTGCAAGTGTTCAGTGATTCACAACTGATTATCAAGCAAGTCCTAGATGAATATCAGAGAAATGATGACAAGCTGCTACCTTACAAAGAACTCATGGATAGATTGAAAGAGCATTTCCTGAATCTACAATTCACACAGATACCCAGACTTTAGAACAAAGCAGCAGACGCAATGACAACTATTGGGTCCTTGTTAGAAATCCCACGTGACGCATCACAATATGAATTCCTAGTCGAGCAGCTACATACACCAACTTATGAGAACACTGATGTAGAAATGGTGTGTGTCTTGGTTGGTCCCCAATCCCCATGGCACCACAACATCCATGCATATCTAAAGAATGGTATCATATCTCCCCATCTCACCAATAACCAACGCCAAAACCTTATTCGTAGAGCTTCCTGCTACACTCTTGTAGCCAACACCCTTTATTGTCGAGGGTATCACAATATCCTCTCTAGGTGTTTAGATTCAAATGAGGCCATCCTGGCTTTACAAGAGATCCACGCTAGAATTTGCGGTGCCCACGCGAGTGGCATGGTTCTAGCTAAGTAGTTGCTTCGAGTTGGGTATTATTGGCCCACCATGGAACATGATGCTTGCGAATTTGTTAGAAAATGTTTACCATGTCAGTAGCATGCCAATTTGATTCATGCACTAGCACAAGATTTGCAGCCCATTGCGCCACCATGGCCATTTTCATGTTGGGGCTTTGACCTTGTCGGGTTAATCACTCCCCTTTCCTCGAATGGACACAAGTACATAATAACTGCCATAGAGTACTTCACCAAATGGGTTGAAGCAATCCCGCTCACCCTCACTACTGGCATCCAAATATCCAAGTTCATCCTTTACCACATCATTTGTCGCTTTGGCATACCATCTACCATCTTCACAGACCATGGCACACCTTTTGAAAACTAGCATGTGGATGATCTGTGTGCCAGACTCCACATCCATCATCGTTTCTCTAGTCCATATTTCCCTCAAAGAAATGGCCAGGCTGAGGCAACCAAAAAAACTATCTTGAAAATCCTCAAGAAGGTTGTCAATGATTCTGGTCGTGACTGACACCTCCAAATCAATCCCGCCTTTGGGCCTACCATACTTCTTATCGCACTCCCACAGGCACCACCCCATATTCCCTTGTATATGGTGCCGAAGCCATTCTACTGATTGAGGTCAAGCTCCCATCATTGCGAGTCTCCATGAAGAACTACACCACTGATGAAGACTATCATGTGGCCCGTCTCACATAGCTAGACCTGTTAGATGAAAAAAGACAGCAAGCATATGATCACCTGGTTGCATACCAAAATCGACTCAAAAGGAGTTATAAAAAGAAGGTTCATCCTAGATAGTTCCAGGTCGGTGACATGGTCCTCAAAGAAAATTAGAAAGTCCAAGCAAACAGAGAAAAGAAAGGCAAGTTTGAGCCTACTTGGCTGGGCCCCTACATTGTCACAGCATGCTTCGGCTTCAGAGCTTATCAGCTATCTACACCAGAAGGTGAGCCTTTGAATGATCCAATCAACATCATACATCTAAAGAGGTTCTATGCCTAAACCAGATCCTACATATTCAGAAAATCCATAAAAATTTGAAAAAACCAGAAAAATACAAAAAGAGCAAAAAAAGAAAAAGAAAAAGAAAAATCATCGTCCAATGGTGAAAACTTGGCAATTCAAGTGCCTTGGACAAGTATGTTGGTGAAAACCTAGAAAACAGGCACCATACATAGTGGACCGAGTCATTATCTATCAAACTCCCATCCCCCCATCCCAACATCTCAATCCTTTTTCTACCATCCCCATCCCCATCCACCATCCCCTAGCATTCCTCTTTTTCATGCTCCTCACGCAAATCCACAATCCCACTTGTACCATATCTTGTACCCTATCTTGCACATATCTTGCACATATCTTGTCCCATATCCTATATAGCATGATCCTTCCTGTATATCCTGTATAGTGAGATCTTCCTATCCCCAATCCTGAGCTTCTGTACATATCCGTTGTATCTTTTTTCCCGTCCATTGTACATATCCTTGTGTCTTGTTTTACATAGTCCTTGTCAGTCCTGCAACCTTTGATCAGAACACTTTGTCCTACCCAGCCTCGGACTTCAGCCACATCAATTGTTGACTATTCTTGATCACTGTGATTATTCTTTGACTGCATCATTTGCTAGCGAACAACAACACTCATTCTCCCATCAATCAGCGGGTCCTTGAGGATGTATCCTTCCTCCTATCAGATCCCATCTTCCACCAATCACACCAGGTCCATGTCGATGTATCCTTCCACACGTTCAGACCAATCTTCCCACCATCAATCAAATTAGTCACATCAAATCTCTCTCCTTGGCAAAGGATGTCTTTTTGGAGTTATCATTTTGGTCTTGGATCTTGTCCTTTGGATTTTGTTAATCTTTTACAGCTTCTCGTTGTTCTCTCCTCAAAGTCACCATGATCCTTTATATCATGGTGTGCTGCGAATGAGGATAATTTGGGGCAAGGTCTTTTGATCTTTTGCTTCTGCATGTGAGTCAGTCATGTGTTTGTGGTTGCTTTAGCATCGTTTCCACCATGCTTCCTCTTGGGTTCATGTGTGATGCTGGGGCAACCCTGTGTGTCTTTTTAGCGTCAATCCTATGCAACGCTGGTGACAAGGCCTTGTGATCCCAGTATCCTTAGTAGGTCTCTAGCATTGCTATATTAAACTAGGTTGTGCTCTCCACATTTGCACTTGGAGCTTCCCTCAATCCCCTGCATCCTACATCATATAGATTAATCTTGCATCTTGCATCTCTCATATAGCTGCCTCCTGCATTTTGCATTCCATCTAATCTTGCATTCACCCCTCTTTGCTCTTGGAAGTTTGGTTATTTATTCTCCCCTTCTTCCTAGGTCCTTCCTTCTCTGTTTCCTTTCGAGAAAATTCCACAACGTTTACTCCTTGCGTTATTTTCTCGAGGGGGCACAACTCATCATTCCTTTAAATTCTAGCCTTGGGCATCTTATTTTCTTGTCTTTGACGCCATGCTACTTGCGGCATCGCATCAAAGAGGGGCAAAATGTAGACACCTAAAAATCCTTTAGAAAATAAAGTATTTTTATTTTCTAAAAAATCCCTGATGACATCATCATTTATTAATTAATTAATTTATTTTTATGCCATTAAATCCTTTTATCTTAATTAAAAATATTTAATTAAGAAATCCCTCCCAAAAATGTTTAAATCTTATTTAAACATTATTCCCTTATTTATTAATTATTTAATTAATAAATTGACCAAAAATTCTAAAATAAATAATTTATTTATTTTTTGCCCAAAACTTGGCCAATTTCCTTAAGACCACTAACCTCTTCCAGAATCTTCTAATCCTTCTTTAATTTTGATTAAAGGCTAATCCCATAATTTCCTAACCCTAATCCCAACTCAAGATATTTAATTAAGATTAAATATTAATCCTCAATTCCTAATTTACCCTAGGAAAACTCTAGACTCTTCTAGAACTTTCCTAATCCTTCCCTAAACCCATTTAGGGGAAATTACCTACTTTTCCTAAGCTAATCTAAGTCTCCCTTGACTCCTAGTCAAACCCTACCGCTAATGAGCCTCAAACTCATTAAAGCCTTTGAGATAAATAAAACTTTATTTATTTCTTAAATTCCATATTTATCCTTAGAAAGCCTAGACTCTTCTAGAAAGTCTTTATCCTCATCCAAAGCCTAGACTCTTCTAGAAAATCTTCATCCTTATCCCTTTGACTCCTAGTCAAACCCTACCCCTAATGAGCCTCAAACTCATTAAAGCCTTTGAGATAAATAAAACTTTATTTATTTCCTAAATTTCATATTTATCCTTAGAAAGCCTAGACTCTTCTAGAAAGTCTTTGTCCTCATCCAAAGCCTAGACTCTTCTAGAAAGTCTCCATCCTTATCCCTTTGACTCCTAGTCAAACCCTACCCCTAATGAGTCTCAAACTCATTAAAGCCTTTGAGATAAATAAAACTTTATTTATTTCCTAAATTCCATGTTTATCCTTAGAAAGCCTAGACTTTTCTAGAAAGTCTTTATCCTCATCCAAAGCCTAGACTCTTCTAGAAAGTCTTCATCCTTATCCCCTTGACTCCAACTCTAACCTTACCCCAAACTCTAACCTATCATCTTAACCCAAACCTTTCCAAAAGCCTATAAATACTCTCATTTCTAAGAGCAAATCCATCCACTTTTATTTTCAAGTAATAGTAATCTTATAATGCCATTTTCATGTTAGATCATAGCTTAAAATCAACTAATTGTTAGATTTCTTTGTTTTCTTCAAGCTTTTTAGCACATCATAGCTTAGTAATAATGGATTAACATAGTTTCTTTCATTGTTTTGCATAGCATATGGCATCATCCTCACACTTCATTTGGGTTAAAATAAATCTTAGCATAATCATATTTGCATCAAATCTCCATTAAAGCATTCTTGAGTTCTTGAGGCCTTAGGGGCAATTTTGGGTGTTCTACCCAATATTGTGCCATTTTTGGGGTTTTCATGAATCTCAATCCATCTTAGTATGTATTAGAATATGCTCCAAGTGCTTAGAGAGCACACCCACATCCCCTAAGCAAGAGCAAATCAAACAGTGCTTGGGTGCACCTGTTTAGTTTCTATTTGAGGTGGCTTAGCTTAGATATTTTTTTGTTTTTGAATTGATATAATGTTAGACTAAAACCTAATGTTTTCTTGTCTTAGCCTTTCAAAACAAATTCAGATAGCCTAGTCTACACGTGGAAGGATAGCTTTTCCTTTGGGAAATGCATTGTCCAAGAGGACACATTTTACTACTCTTGGGTGTAGTTGTTTGCTTAGATGACTCCCATGTAATCATCTTGATTACATTATCCCCAAGGAATACCATATCATGATAACATGGCCTTATGAGATAATTATGACTAGTGTAAGTTGTATTTATCATTACCCCTTACATAATGATAGGTATACTAATTAAATCATTTCGAAAAGACCTCCACTTGTGAGATGTTATATCTCACATGGGTCTATTTTCTGGGGGGGTTGGTGTAATAATTTCACCCAACTAAATAGAAAGGTGTCATTTTTTACTTTAAATCATTTAGTGGTACCAACAACTTTCTTCTATTGTATCAAGAGCTATATTCTCAATTCAATGTTGATTTCCCTTCGTATTATGTCATTGTTATGGGGGATGACCACAACTGCATCAAGTTGGGAGAATTAGAGAAGGTCAAATGACTCCATAGTTTGGTGCATCTACAAGGAGGGTACAGTTACTATTTTTTTTGAATGCATCAATGGATTCGATGAGAGATTCTCTATATAGTTTATGAACTCCTAAGATAATAGAAGGATTTTTGTGGGGGGTATTTCCTTTGAAATAAATGAAGAGTTTATTGCTTACGAAATTGGGCTTTCCACTAAGGGTAGGAAATGGAATAAGATTTGTTGTGTTGTCAACAATGATAGTCTTAACTAGTTATTTAAGGGCAATGAGGCTCTGGTAAAGAGGCATGATGGATATGATAGATTGAATCTTCCTTACCCTTGGGATGAGGTCTATTACTAGATCATGAGGTACTTTACTTTGGAAGGGCATTTTAAAATTTATAATTATTACCATATGTTGACTCTTAATCACTTTAGTAACTATAAAATCATCTCTTTTCCATTTTTCTTATTAAATTATCTTGAAAATCTTGTGTTCAAGATCAAGGAATACATTTTTCAGGGTAAAAATTAGCTTATGTCCTACACCAGGGCCTCATCTTTAGCCTCTACAAATCTCACTCCAACCTATACCCTCCTAAGCCTATCATTGTCTATGAGGATCCTCTCTCATAGTCCCCCCTCCACTTGTTTTCATTATTAGCATGCCCGACCAGACCAGAAAAAAAGGCATTATAAACCTAGGAGCTAGTAGGATGGGTACCCCTAAATTCAAAATTATGATAGTACTAACCCTAACATTTCCCCTTAGGTAAAGATTCTCCACTCTTAGTTTCTAAGAGGAAAGGAAAAAACCCTCCCCCTACCAAAATAGCCAAAGATTTTGTTCGGGAGGTTAGCATAGATGTTGATGAGGAAGTGGAAGAGGAGCATAACACCCCATGTAGATCTAATAGATCAGAAAATAATTCTGCAAAAAAAGGAAAAAATATGCTTGTTGATTATGATTCTGAAGAGGACATGGAATAGGGAAACTAGGAAAATTATGAGGGAAATGAGAAAACCAATAATAAGAAGGATGATATCATGGAGGGTGATGATAGTGGTAGCTCAGATAATTCCACCTCTAAGGAGAAGCTCATCTTGTTTAATGTGGCTTCAAATGCCAATTCGAAAGGCCTACAAAATGAGGTGAATACTCTTAAGAATGGAGTGAGCAAGGTCAAAAGGAAGCTAGATAGAATATCTAGATTTAGTCTTTTGGTTTTACATAGCTTGAAACCTCTATTTTCTTCATGCACCATAAGATTTTGGGTGAAGATGAGAAGGAGGAAGGTAACTATAAGGACTTGTTCACATTCCTTACTGAGGACTAGCCAAATGTGTTGCATCAATCAAGTTGTGATATCGAATCCTCTCATTAGATTTAATGGGGCCTAGACCTTTGGCCCCTTTGGAAATGTGCTTTTTATTTCTAGTTTTAGCTCAAGTGGCTCTTTAAACTCTTGTTGTTTATGCTATGGCTTTGGTTGTACTAGTATGTTTCTAGGTAGTTTTTTTGTTTACTCTCCTTTCTTTAGTGGTACTTGGTACATTAGTGCAAGCTTTTATGTGTATAAGCTACTGATTTATGGCCTATGTTTATATGTTAATATCTTTGTTATAGGATATTTTTGATGTTTATCTACTATTAGTGTGCTGTGACTGCAAGCCCTTGAGCTATTGTACTATAAGGGGTCACCACCCTAGTTTTTGATGCTGATAATAAAAAAAAACATTCATCAATTGTCAATTCTAATTTTCTCCCACTATCCCTCCATCAACCTACACTAGGTTACAAATAAACCCTAATCCCCCAAAGACGCATTTTCCCCAATAAAACCCCTCTTCTAGCTTCTCCAATTCCTCATTCTTTTCTCACTTTCCTCTTTACTCCACTTTGTTTCTAGAAGTAACACAAAATCTACTTTTGTCTGATCTAAATAGAACTTGATCAAGCACCACTTGTAACATTCCGCATTATGGTCCTCAATGTTCTTTGATAGGGTAAATTCTCCCTCTTTGACCTAAGCTTCCATTGTCCCTTAACATTACTTACAATTTCAAATATCTTTTTGTTTGACTTGGGCCCTATTGCCTTTTTGTTTTAGATTGGGTTTCTTTTTCTTGGACAAAGTTTTATCAATTGTTCTTTCCTTTATTGAATCTTGTTGGTATTCCTCATACTGTCTTTCCTCATCTGATCCATTCTCTACCCCTAATATATTTTTTAGAGTTTCCACCTCTGCCCCCTTTTTCTAATCCAAAACCTTGATCCAATAATTCTACTAATTCATTGTTTAATTCCTCCTCTTGGTTCTTGTATATCTCCTAGTCCATTTGAAAGACCACTTTCCTAATTTTTTCTTGTTCAATATGCTCTTTCCCCAAGATCCATTTAGAGATAATCATCTTTTGATCTTCACTTTCTATTCCCATCTAATCTTCCTTTTTTGGGTGTTTTCCTTCTCTTGATTTTCCTTGAGGCTTCTCTAAATATCTTTTTCTTCCCTCTTACTATAGATCATCCTTCTGATCTCTATGTTCTTTTGCTAGTGATCCTTCTCTTAGACCTAGTTAATGTTCACCCTTATCTTGGATTATTGATTCGTCATCTACTAGACCAGGATTATCCATTGGAAAGATGTTAATTCTGTCTTCATTGGCTACTTAATTAATTTGCTTAGGCTTTTGATTTTTGTCTTTTATTTTTTTAATTTTCTTTTGTTCTCCTTATTTTCTAATCATGCATCATAGGGGTTCTTTTTTTAATATTCTCCTGCTCATTTATTTTTTCCAACATTTTAGGTTAGAATGTCATTTTGATCCATATTTAGGGAACAAAATTAAACCATCTTTTCTTTCAATCACATGATTCTAGATTATGAAATCTGAGTGTGATTCTATTGTCTTAGGGATGAGGGGGAATGGAAGCACCTCTACCCAGATCCTAGTGTATACCCCATAGTTTTATCTACTTTCACAAATTTTCTAATTTTATCCCCTCTATTCTTCAACACTTCCTTGATCCAATAATTTGTAGGGAGGTTGTACATTCCAATCCAAACCAAGACAACTTCTATTACCTACTTCTAGGGATCATAATTTGGCACCCAATCCTTCATGAACAACCTTGATTCATCCATCATATGGGGTCCTTGTATCTTAACTTTCTCTTTGATATCCTATGGCAACCATTCTACTACACAAAATTTGTTGGATGTAGATTTTTTTTATTTTTTTTTATCGATAAAAGGCCAAAGCCCTGAAGAGTTTTTTATTAATATAAATAAATATTTTACAGTGTGACCCCACTCACTGCAGGCGCTGGTAGGAAAGAGCGGGGTTGAGAAAACCTCCAGCCTAGCCCGGGACCATAGGTCCTATCCTTATACAAAATTAACATGGGCATACCCACGACTCGTATCATGACAAGATTTATTAAATACAAAATATCCATAGGCATACCCACAGCTTGATATTCATCAAGATATGTGCTTTCATACATGGGCATACCCATGTCCCGTATATTCTCGATAAATGTTATCTTTAAGAAACATGACCTAATAGTTATACATCGAATAATGAATATACATGGGTTGAATCAATAATGTTGATAAAATGAAATCGCTGACCCTCTTGCTTTGTCGAGAAAGGTTCTTGAGTATCCTAATGATGAGTCCTTCCTGGATATCAGACAACAAGTCTCCTCATCCAAAAATTAGCCAATATCACAATAACAAAATGATGCATATTAATTTAAAGAGACTATTAGCCCATATAAGGAAAATGAGTTAAAAATGATAAAGAAATGATTACCTCATCAAGATATCTGAATTAGCAATGGATTGTTTATCCATTCTAATTAACAATCCACTATCTGCTAATGGTAGTAGAGAATAGAATTTAAATAATAGCAATCCTATTTTGTAGAGCTCCATACTTATTCTGAAAGCTGGCTTGCCATAATGGGCCAGAATTAACATTATTACCTTACATTTATATGTGCTACCAAATTAGAACTCAGTGATAATCTGCACCTCAGCTAGAATGAAAAAACATTCAACTAGATTAAATCTAACTCTGTTCTAATAAGTAAGGAAATATACAGATCAGAAAACACATAAATCTGTATAAACATATATTAGTATATATATTTCAGCAATATATATAGAAATATATGTGTCTGATATAAAGAAATCTAGAAAGATAGGGCTAGAAGATAGATATATAAGTTTCTATATTTAAGTTACTATATAGATACATATATATCCAAGCAGAGATGCCTTCAACCCAACTATCAAACCAGACGTGGCCACCAAGTCACACATAGGACCTAAATATTGCAGGTTTAAGAGAAAAAAAGCCTACATTGAGAAAAATGAGTACATGTATGAGTACATATTCAAATTGAGTATACTAAAGAGAGGTTTGCTTCACTGAAGGGAGTGGAAGTCTGTCAAAATTTCTAGTGCATGCCAGGAAGAAGGTCACATGTGGAAAGATCACATGTGCACTGGTTGGTGCGTATTGCAATGATTAGGAAACCGCTAAGGCTAGAAGGAGGCCTACCTCAACATCATCTCCTAGAAAAGATAAAGGAATTGCCAAGAAGTCACTGCCACTAATGCTATCCAGTGGCAGGTGGCAAACAAGTATCATTCTTTAATGATTATGAGTGAACATGTACAGGATTGATCGAGCATATTGCCGAAGCTAACATATGCATAAATGATAAGGCTAGGATTAGTTAAGGCAAAAATGTTAAAGGATGGACCTATACCTCTTTTGAGAGCTTATATAGCTACCAGTATGAGATATGCTAATACAAGAGCACTTCTGAAGAAGAACGGCAAGGATAGGGCTACCAACTAGGTGGCAGTAATAAATAAAGATAGTTAAACTCATAATGATATATATATATATATATATATATATATATATATATATATATATATATATATATATATATATATATATATATATATATATATATATATATATATATATATATATATATATATATATATAGCCAAATGTGTGTTTCAAATGTGAGTATAAAATAGGATATAACTGAGGATATATAAGTCACTCTATGTATATATATAAATATATATAAAGACATATATCTATATACCCAAATGATATCTCAAAGAATACAAATACCTATACTATACATTAATAGACCTCTCAGACATATATTAATATATTTGAAAGCTAGAATTAGAACTAAAAAAGAAACTAATAAGCAATTATTCCATAATGTGGTTGCTGTTGGCACCTAGATTTGCTAAGGAGTTAGCTTCAGCATTACCCTCTCGGTAAGTGTGCTTGATAATTACCTCAGAAAAGGTTTCTATGATAAGATTGATTTCCTCAATTTTAGAATTGATAATCCAATTAGGAGTCTTCTTTGTGCGGATAGCATTAACGATAATTTGGGAGTCTCCTTCAATCACAACTTTTGACAAGTTTAGATTTTTACAGATTTTGAGGCCTTCCAGAGCGGCAAGGTATTCCGCCATGTTATTCGTAGTAGGCTTGATGGGGTGGGCATACTTGGAAATTTATTCTCCCTTCGAGTTCCTAATAATCCCACCGATGCTCGCCTCTTCGGGGTTACCCCTGGATGCTCCATCAAAATTTAGTTTTACCCAACCTTCTTCGGGGGGAACCCAGGAGCAATTAGCTCTGTCAACTTTTGTCTTTGCGCCTCCTCTGCCAAAAAGATTTGGAATGATTAAAGAGGGCCATTTAAGTCTGATCTTGTTATCCCAGGATCTAAATGAATCCTCATAGCAAATGATATTATGGAGTTTGCTGTTGATGTTTTCCGTAATTGAGGCCTCAATTTTGTTAATTATGTTTTTCCAATCTAATTTCTGGTTAGTAAAAATTTTGCGATTACGTTCCTTCCAAATCTCCCATGCTAATATACATGGGGAAATGGTCCAGATATCCTTATAAAGATTATCTTTGTAAAGAGTAGGCCAAGCTTTTAGGAGGCTTAGTAGGTTGGACGGAAGGGTTGTCTTCCAATTTTAACTTGGTGAGTAATCCCTAATTTTTTTGCTCAATTTTTCTGTCTTTTCCATCACAAACCATCCTTTGCCCCATTTTATAAAAAAGCCTACCTCGTCTAGCCTATCCATTTCATTTTCAAAAATTTTACTATCCAAATATAACACTTTTAAAAAATAAATAGGTTTTTGCATACCTTTTGTTGAGTGGTTTTATGATCCACGCTCAAGGATCCTATCTAATTTTCTACATTACTCACCTTCAATGTTCGATCTTTTGTCGCTATCCTTATAAAATTCCTATTTTGGGGGATTCCTTTTTTGTTCCTCTGCCCATGATTTTTTTTCATGCTAAAATCATCCATACCAGTTTCTACCTTTGAATCATATGGGTTTTTGAAATGTTTTCCTTTCTTGTCTAGTTTCTTCTGAAGCATTATTTGCCAATCAATGTTTTGTTCTCATTTGAGCATCTCCTCCACCTTGATGAAAGTAATCCCCCAATGAGATGTAGTTCACCCCTATTCAAAAGACCTATGATTGAGTATTTTGTTTCACCTATTAAAGCCTTCTTTCTCTAAATTTGTTTATCCATGTCAATTGGTTCTTTCTCCTTGATGCATTTTAAAACCTTCTTGTGGTCCATGGTTGAGACCTATGTTTAGGGGTGGGTGCATAATTCTCTCTTACATATTTTTGCACTATTCACACCTAGCCCTCAAATCATCCAAAGAGACTTCTATCTCCACCTCTACTGCTCATTCTCCAACATTAAAATTCCTCCTCTAGTCCCTTCTTAATTAGTGTCGCTAGTTCTTGTTGCTTGGTTTGCCACGTGTTGCCTATGATCCACCTTCACTAGTCGCCACTCCTACTCCCTTCACTCGTTCTCCCACTCCATTTTTATACAATATTTAGTGACATAATATTTTTATATACATTATCGCTATATTAATATGTTTCCTAGATATCATAAATATTGATTAGATGAAGGGTAACTAAAACCCTTGTATAAATGCCAAACAAATATTAGGATTTTTATTTTTGAAAGCTTTGAAAAATCTAAAGATTTTTTTTTTTAAAGAAAATAAAAATGCTTTCATTCTAAGTGAAGCACTTCTTATATTTATAATTTTATTTTGAAAAATTAATTTTCATTTATTTTTAAATTAAATTTTCTATAAATTATAATTTTGTGTTATTTGTATCACCTTTTTTTTAATCATGAATGGATCTAGCAACACTTATATTAGTCACATAAACCTATGACTTATGCTTGAAAAGAGGACATTACATTATAAATGACTTAGTTGATGCTATAAAAAGTGTCATAAATAAATTATTATTTTTAAAAAAATAATAAATAATTATTTTATTTATATGATATGTAGGAGATGTTTTCCACAACAAGTCAAATTGTGATATTGCTATCAGGATTCGACTATGTAGTTTTGTGAGTCAAACTCATTGACCCATGTTTCATGAGTAGTGGTTCACATGAACTGATGCAAGAGCATCCTGGGTGTAAGAGCAATCTTGCATCGCCCAAAAATATTTCTGTTTGCTTTTCAATAATGGCTATCTTGTGCAGAGCTGCTATTTATGGAAACTTACTGTTTTTAGTAAGTTGGTCATATGATCTCAGAATGTTTTGATTTCACAGTTGGAGGTTCATCCTAGTCATTTCAGCCTACCAGTTGAGTTTCATTGCCACATCATCAGTATTGGTGAAGTTATTGAGATTTTTGGGTACGAAATCTTTCAGGTCAATTTTGAAGGCCTTAGAGGCTCTGGATCGCGATCAACCCCTGACTAATTGGCACTAGCGCGTGTTAGGCGCTATAGATCTCATCATGGCGTTTCCAAAAAGTGGTTACAATAGAAAAATGGAGCTACGGTTAAAAAGTTATGGCCTCCGAAAATTGGGTTACCTAAAATCATATTTTGTATTTCTTTTGAGCCGACCCTATTGTAAAAATTGTGAAAATAAATTAATTCTATGTATAGTCGGCCTTAAGGGCTAAATTTCTGGAACCTTCTTGGGCGGTGGAAATTGCCTATATAAAGAAGGCCCGTAGTGTTGTCTAGGCAGTTCTGGGTGGTAGATCTAGGTAATAATTCGAGGCTTTGTCCTATAGAATATTGTAAGGGAATGCCCATGTGGCTTTTCATATTGTAATTTTAAAAGTTTGTAATTCCACATTTGTGGAGATAATAAGAAGCCAATTTTCTATTCTTGCATATTGTTGTTGTTTCTCTGTTTCTGTTATGTGTTTGTGGTATTAAGGGGAGCACCCTTCATCAAGTGGTATCAGAGTAGGAGTTCCTGAGTGTGTAAATAGATCACCGATTGTGAGGCAGTTTGCACCAGGACCGTGGGTTAGGGTTTTGGTGTACACAGATTGCTGACTGTGAGGCAGTTTGCACCAGGACCGTGGTTAGGGTTTCAGCAAGAAGTGCGAAAATGCCTCCATGAAGGGAACGTGGTGGAAGAGCTGGTGTTGTAACACCTGAGGTTAGGGAACTACAAAGACAAGTGCGAGTATTGCAAGAGGAGATTCATAGAGGAATGAATCTTAATGTCAGAGACAAAAGCAAAGATGAAGCCGAAGAAGAAGATAAAGAAGAAGAAGTCAAAGTTTTGAATCAAGAGGAAGAAAGGCTTTTCCGGGCCATTTCCAAGATCGAGAAAAGACCTAAGATCGAGGTTCTTGCATTTTCAGGGAATCTTAACCTAGAGGAATTGATCGACTGGAACAATGAATGTGAAGAATATTTTGAGTGTGAAGATATTGAAGATCCTGATTGGGTCAAGTTTGCGAAGGCCAGATTGAAAGGTCATGCGAAGATCTGGTGGCAAGAGATTCAATTGGAGCGAAATAGAAGAGGGAAAGATAAAATCACAAGATGGGATTAGATGGTGGATAAATTGAAGTGACAGTTCATTCCTGTTGATTATGAGCTTGACCTTCTAAAGAAGACGCAAAGTTTGAAGCAAGCAGGAAGATCTGTTTAGGAGTATACAGAGGAGTTCTATCGAATCCTCATCAGAATAGGCCATGCAGAAGCTGATAAGGAGAAAGTTGTCCGTTACCTTAATGGGTTGAGGCCGAGCATTCAAGAGGAGTTGAATTTGGTTTGAATGAACAGTATTGAAGAGGCATACCAATTTTCCCTAAAAGTAGAGGAAAAGCTGAACAAGAAGTTCGAAAGTAGATAAAACGGAAGAGGTCGCGGTGGACGATCTGGTGGACGGTCATATGGAGGCCGAAATGAAGATCTAAAAAAGAAGGATGAGGCTAGTAGCAGTCAAAATCAGAGAGGAAACAATTCCAATCATTTCCAAGATCAGAACAATAGAGATCAAAAAGGAAGAGGAAGAGGACAAGGTTCAGGAAGATGAGGCTTCTGTGGAACATGTTTTCACTGTGGAAAAGAAGGTCATAAAGAATTTGAATGTCCTCAATGCCAAGGAAGGATAGATAGGAGGAATGAAGGCCAAACCATAGTGGCACATGTAGATGAAGATGCCAAATCCTCAAATTTTGAAGATGCTGAAAGAGGAGAAACGTTGATTAACATAAGAGTCCTGCTGAGTGGTGAGAATGAACCTGAACAAAGGATGAGCCTATTTTGCACTAGATGCAAGTGTGAGGGTAAATACTGTGATGTGATTATTGATAGTGGAAGCACTAACAATTTGGTGTTAGAAGAGATGGTCACAAAGTTGAAGCTCAAGAGATAGAAACACCCACATCCATATCGGATTACCTGGGTGCAGGATGACCACAAGGTCATGGTTAGTGAACAGTGCCTAGGAAAGTTCAAGATCAGTGGGTACCAAGATGAGGTACTATGTGATATCATATCTATGGATGCATGTTATATGTTGTTGGGTAGACCGTGGCAGTTTGAAAAATGTGTTGTACATGATGGTCATGCGAATACCTATTCCCTGACAAAGGATGGAGTGTGACATAAGCTAAAGCCATTGAAGGAGACTGAAGAAAAGGTATGTGGTAATGTAAGAATAACATTTGTTGATGGAAGAAAATTCCTAGATAGCATGAGGCATGAGCATGTGTGTTTTTCTTTAATTCCAAAAGCTGGTAAGGAGGAAGTAGAGGATGTGCTTGTAGAGGTTGCAAATTTGTTGAATGAGTTTCAAGATATTGTATTTGATAATGTACCCGATGGATTACCACCGGTAAGGAAGATCAGTAATCAGATGGATTTGATTCCAGGAGCTAGTTTTCCAAACAAGGCAGCACACAGAATGACACCAACAGAAAGTGAAGAGTTGAATAGACAAGTACATGAGTTATTGCAGAAGAGGTTGATTTGAGAGAGTCTGAGTCCCTATGCTATACCAACGGTATTAGCACCAAAGAAGAATGGAGAATGGAGGATGTGTAAAGATTCTAGAGCAATAAACAAGATCACAATCACGTACCGGTTTCCATTTTCACAAATGGATGATATTATGGACTGTTTGAGTGGAGCTGTGTATTTTTCAAAGATAGATCTGAAGAGTGAATATCACCAGATTCGGATCAGAGAAGGAGATGAATGGAAGACTGCCTTCAAGACAAAGGAAGGACTGTATGAGTGGTTAGTCATGCCTTTTGGGCTAACCAATGCATCGAGCACTTTCATGCGGCTCATGAATGAGGTTCTAAAAGAGTTTCTAGGTAAGTTTGTCATTGTTTACCTAGATGATATTTTGATCTTTAGTAAGACATTGGAAGAGCATATGATGCATATTCATATGGTGTTTGAGAAGCTGAGAGAAAAGAAATTATTGATTAATTTGAAGAAGTGCAGTTTTGTGAAGAAAGAGTTAGTGTATTTGGGGTTTGTAGTTTCAATAGAAGGTCTAAAAATGGACCTAGAGAAGGTACAAGCTATCCTTGAATGGCCTACTCCAAGGAGTGCTACTGAGGTAAGATCTTTTCATATTTTTCTAGCTTTTACAGAAAGTTTATCAAAAATTTTAGCAGTATTTGTGGACCCTTGATTGAAACAATGAGAGGGGATAGAAAAGAGTTCAAATGGACTAATGGGGCAGATAAGAGTTTTAAACTGTTGAAACAAAAAGTTATAGAACAACCTATTTTAGCACTTCCAGATTTTAATAAGGTGTTTCAAGTAGACTGTGATGTTAGTGGTATTGCAATAGGAGCTGTTATGAGCCAAGAAGGTAAACCTATTGCTTATTTCAGTGAGAAGTTAAATGATGCCAAGAGGAAATATTCTATTTATGATCATGAATTTTATGCTATAGTTCAGGCATTAAAGAAGTGGAGACATTATCTACTTCCTAAGGAGTTTGTTTTGTATACTGATCATCAAGCTTTGCAATATTTGAATAGTCAAGGAAAGTTGAATCAAAGACATTTGAAATGGGTTGAGTTTTTGCAAAGTTATACATTTGTTTTGAAACACAGAAGTGGAAAGTCTAACAGGGTTGCAGATGTGCTTAGCAGAAGGCAACTATTGCTGACAAAGATGCAGATTGAGGTGGTTGGATTCAAGGAACTCAAGAATTTATATCCAGAGGATCTTGATTTTGGTGAAGCTTGGAAAGCTTGTAAAGAACCTGTTACTCTAGACAGAATGAAGTGGCTAGATTTCATCATTCAAGATGATATGCTATTTAGAGAGAGTCAGTTGTGCATTCCAAGAAGTTCTACAAGGGAGAATCTCATCAAGGAGAAGCATAGCAGAGGATTGGCTGGATATTTTGGTGTGATAAAACCCTTGCTTTGGTTAGTGAGAATTATTATTGGCCACAGTTGCAGCAAGATGTCAAGAAGTTTGTACAGAGTTGCAGAGTATGTCAAATGGCGAAAGGAGTGAAGTAGAATACAGGGTTGTATCAGCCATTACCTATACTAGAGAAGCCTTGGGAGGATATCAGTATGGACTTTATTCTTGGTTTACTAAGGACACAATAGGGACATGATTCAATTTTTGTGGTAGTTGACAAATTTTCAAAGATGACACATTTTGTTCCCTGCAAGAAGACCAATGATGATGTTCATATAGTAGAATTATTTTTCAGGGAAATGGCGAGACTACATGGTTTACCAAAGAGTATAGTTTCAGATAGGGACACTAAGTTCTTTGGATATTTCTGGCATACATTGTGGAAGAAGTTGAAGATAGATTTGAATTTCAGTTCATCACATCATCCGTAGACTGATGGACAGACAAAGGTGGTGAATAGGAGTTTGGGAAATTTGCTGAGATGTTTGGTTGGAGATAAGCCAACGGGATGTGATTTGATTTTACCACAGGTAGAATTTGCATACAATAATTCTATCAATAGGAGCACTAGTAAATCACCATTTCGGATTGTATACGGGAGTAGTCCAAGAAATGTATCTGAGTTGAGAAAGATAGATAAAGGAGAAATAAGTAGTGCTAAAGATGAGGATTTTACAGAATATTTGAAGAACATCCATGAGGAGGTGAGGAAGCACATTACCAAGATGAATGCACAGTATAAGGCTAAGGCAGATGAGAAAAGGAGGCATAAGGAATTTCAGGTTAGAGTTGAAGTCATGGTTCATTTGCGGAAGGAAAGATTTCCAGTTGGTACATATAACACGTTGAAAATGAAGAAGTTTGGGCCATGTAAGATATGGAAAAAGCATGATTCAGAAAATGCATACGAGGTCGAGTTGCCTACTAAGCTGAATATTTCACCAGTATTTAATGTTTCAGATCTGACAGAGTATCATGAAGGAGGTGTTGAAGATGAGGTTACAGCAGCACAGTGGAGTATTCCAGCAACTAGTTCAGATATCAAGGAGATTGAAGACATACTAGATAGTCGTGTTGGCAGAAGCACAAGGAACAAGACATATGAAGAGTATTTGGTCAAATGGAAATGATGACCTATTGAAGATTCATCATAGCTAGCAAAGGAGGAGGTTAACCGTCTTGGTTTTCCTCTGCACACCTAAGTCATGACAGGGTCACTTCTCAAATTACCCCAGGTGTCTGATCCAGGAGCATCCTGGGTGTAAGAGCAATCTTGCATCACCCAAAAATATTTTTGTTTGCTTTTCAATAAGGGCTATCTTGTGCAGAGCTGCTATTTATGGAAACTTACTATTTTTAGTAAGTTGGTCATATGATCTCAGAATGTTTTGATTTCATAGTTGGAGGTTCATCCTAGTCATTTCAGCCTACCAGTTGAGTTTCATTGCCACATCATCAGTATTGGTGAATTTATTGAGATTTTTGGGTACAAAATTTTTCAGGTTAATTTTGAAGGCCTTAGAGGCTCCAGATTGCAATCAACCCTCTGTTGATTGGCGCTACCGCTTATTAGGTGCTATAGATCTCGTCATAGCGTTTCTGAAAAGTGGTTACAATAGAAAAATGAAGCTACGGTTAGAAAGTTATGGCCTTCAGAAGTTGGGTTACCTAAAATTATATTTTGTATTTATTTTGAGTTGACCCTATTGTAAAAATTGTGAAAATAAATTAATTCTATGTATAGTCAGCCTTAAGGGCTAAATTTCTAGAACCTTCTCGGGCAGTGGAAATTGCCTATATAAAGAAGGCCCGTAATGTTGTTTAGGCAGTTCTGGGTGGTAGATTTGGATAATAATTTGAGGCTTTGTTCTACATAATATTATAAGGGAATGCCCATGTGGCTTTGCATATTGTAATTTTGAAAGTTTGTAATTTCACATTTGTGGAGATAATAAGAAGCCAATTTTCTGTTCTTGCATATTGTTGTTGTTTCTCTGTTTCTGTTATGTGTTTGTGGTATTAAGGGGAGCACCCTTCATCATGAACCCATCTCTCATGAGAATGAATGGAACACTTAGCATGAGTAGTGGTTCACACAAACTCATCTCTCATGAGAATGAATGGAATACTTAACATTAAGTGCTCCATTCTTTCTCATGAGAGATGGGTTTGTGTAAACCACTACTCATAAAACATGGATAAATGAGTTTGAATAAAAAAACTACACAGTTGAATCCTGATAGCAATATCACAATTTGACTTAGCACTCAATGCTAAGTGTTCCATTCATTCTCATGAGAGATGGGTTCATGTGAACCACTACTCATGAAACATAGGTAAACGAGTTCGACTTAAAAAACTACATAGTTGAATCTTGATAACAATATCACAATTTGACTTGCTATGAAAAACATCTCCTACTTATCAAAATTGTCATTCTTTTTTTTTTTTTTATATATATATTTACTATCAATTAGAATTTATTCAAACCAAAATTATATGTAAAAAATAATATTAATTGCAATGATTGCTAAGTGTTCCATTCATTCTCATGAGAGATGGGTTCATGTGAACCACTACTCATGAAACATGGGTCAATGAGTTTGACTCAAAAAACTAAATAGTTGAATCATGTTGCAGATTTTTAGGAGAAAATGATTGCTATTTGAAATGAACGCATGTGTTTCAATCCATAGTTGAAAGTTGACTAAAAGCAATGCAAGATTAGACTCAATATCTCATCCTTTTTTAATTTTTAACTACATTTAATTTTTGTTACCATGGTAAATGATGGTGAGAATATAAATAATATTCCAAGTCTATCCAATGGTGAAAACCCATTATTGTTTTTTAAAATATTTTTTCAAGAGTTAAAGAAAGTAATAATCTTTGGTAAAGTATTTTTAAGATAAATTTTCCTTGTCTTTAAGATTACAATTACAAATATTTTCTTTTTTATTTTAAAATAAAAGGAAAACAAGAGCGCTACTCTTATAAAGATAATTAAAAAGGTAAGATCAAGAACATACCATTAACATTGCAAATATTTTGTTATTAAACTCATAGTTTGATTTTGGAAAAATATCTGATCTAAAAGTCTATAGAATTTTATACAATTTTTATTAATTTTTCAAACTTAGTATAACTTTTAAATTTATTTTTTAACGTTAAAAGTTAAAATATTTAAATGTAGTTTAAAATTAATATTATTTATTATGTATGCAATATAAAAGCATGTTCAAAAGTGAGATATATAAATGTGACATCATATAGAATTATGATTGTAAACTATATTTTATACATATTAATTTTTAAATAATATTATTATTGTGTTTATTATTATATTGTATTCTATAATATAGATTATTAAATTAAATGTAAAATTATTATAACTAATAATTAACATATTTTAATGTAGTACAAACCATATTAATGTATAAAAAATTTAAATAGTTCAACTCATTCTTAGAGAGAAAGAGAGATGAGAAAAAGAAAGTAGAGAGGAATTTAAAGAAACACGAGTAGAACTAAATTATTTATTTCTTCTTATTAATTTAAAATTTGGAAATTTCTATTTAGAAAATTTAATCTATTAAGTAAAGTAATAAAATATCTTTTACATAATTAAAGTAAAGTAAGACATAATTATATATTTTATCTATTTTTTTGGTATTAGTTCAGTAACCAAAACAAGGGGGTTGTCCCTTACAAAGCTACAACCAAAGGGTTGTCAAGGAATCAAGAGCACAAACTAATGTACATGAATTACAACATAATGCCACCAATGATACAATGTCAGTAGTTATAGGAATGTAGCTTCAAGGAAAAAATACCACATAAGGTCATACAACACATAGGCCAATAAAGACCCCTGGTAATGCACAACCAACAAGTCTCGTGTTGTGACAAACCAACAAACGATGAACAACAACAACAACCCAACTACAAATCCATCCCTCAACTGCAAAACCCCGTTCCACCTCAATAGAAAATAGGTCCACCTCAATAGGATCAACTGAGAAATAGACAAGCAAAACAAGAAACATTCCATTAAACCACCATTCATCAAACCAACCACAGGGGGAAGACCGTAAAGAGTTACAAATCTTCTTCATGAGAGTTTCCACCTCCATAGGAACCATAGAAGAAGAAGCGAATTGCAAATACCAAGCCCGTCTCTTAGATAACTGCAAACTACACTCATCTTCAGGGTTGGGGACAACATCCAAACTTGCTGCAAAATGCAACAAAAAATAAGAGACTAAAGCATGCCCTTGAAAATTGTTAGCAATCGACCGATCATGAAAGAACCAAAGACCATTGTCCCAACCAAGAAAAAGAGATAGTCCAACCCAAAAGATATATTTTATCTATTATAAATCATTCAAGATAATTAATTTTAATTGCATATTTACTTTTTATAAAATTTATTTAATAGATTAATCATTATATATTAGTCTTATTTTATTATATATTAAAAATATTAAATACATGATGCCTTGAATGGTTTAAGATAGGAGGGTCTATTGTCTCTAGTTTTTTGTCATAATGGTTGACGAGATGGGGAGAGATTTGAAGCCCAAAAGGAGAATGAGATTATGGAGGGGTATTCAAGTAATCAATGATAACGAGTCTATCACGCATACCTAGTTTGCTGATGACACCTCATTTTGAGAAAGGCAAGCACATGGAAGGTAGAGAAAATTAAGGAAAAAATGGCCAAGTATGAATTACAGTCTAAGCATATTTTAAATAGAGAAAAGTCTACCATTTTCTTTTACAAGACAAAAAAATGTGTGCAAAGAAGGATAGTGTCCATCATTGGATTCTCTATTGCCTCCCTTTGTGCTAGATATCTTGGAGCTCCAATCTTTGAAGAGGTACGAAGATCTAAGCATTGGGATGACATTGTGGAGAAATGTAGATCGAGGGAAGTGTCTTGGAAAACAAAATAGCTCTCGCTTGCAAGAAGGATGGCAATGATCAAATTAATTCTCTCTAGTGTGCCCATCTATGTCATGTCATGCTTATTTACCACACATAAGATTGAAGCAAACTTTGAAAGTATTCTCAAGAAATTCCTATGGGAAGACTCTAAGGATGATAAGAAAATACCTTTGATCAACATGAAAACTAATTTCATGCAGAAAATTGAAGGGGGTGCAGGTCTAAGGAGAATTATAAAATACAATTTAGCTTTGGGAGCGAAGTTGGTCTGGAAAATGTACAGAGCCTTGGAGCGTCCTTGGTGCCATATATTTAAGAAGAAATACCTTGATAACAACAATCCAATTCACATTCTAACAATAGCTAATACGTGTAATGGACCAGCTTCATGCAAATTTCTATGCAACTCTAGGCACTTAATTACTAATCATCTTACTTGGAAAGTAAGTAATGGAAGATTTGTAGAGTTTTGGATTGATTCATGGAATGGACAAAAGAGTCTAGTTGATATATTGGAGGTGTGGTAGCAGTATGGATTAACACCAAATTGTTTGGTATTCCTACTGATTTGGAATGCAAACCATGAGCAAAACTTGATGAATGTAAATGTATCCTATGTGATCAAGATGATAAAACTATTTGATGTAGAGCCGAATCCAAGTAGTATTTGGTCAAGCTAGGCTAAAAAATTCAAGAGGAACAAGAACTAGCATATGTCTAGCCTTTTGTTATTTGTTTTGATCTGGTTGTTCTCCCTAAATCAGGTGTCTTCCTACGGGTGGTACTGCACAAAAGATACCTAACAATGGATAGGTTGAATAGTGCTAGTATTTATGGGCCCTCTTGGTGTGTTCTTTGTAAGAAGGGTGTGGAATCAATGGATCATCTTTTCCTAAATTGTGATTATGCCTCCAAATGTTGGGATTGGTTGTTAAAATCTATTCTTTGGATGGGACCTTGACCAAAGTGTGTGCTATAATTCTTGCAAGAGTGGCCTATACTTTATAGGAAAGGAAATCTTTGTGGGCATTGATTTGGGTAAATGCTCCATCCCAAGTCATTTGGAATATTTGGAAGGAGAGGAATAATATAATTTTCAAGGAATCATATATGTCATGGAAGGATATGGTGTACAAAAAACCGAAAGAAGATAGTGGAGATTGCCAATGTTGGAGTCAAGTTTAGAAAGGACAACTGTCACAACCTATGTTTTTTGTAGTCGAGTTAATTTCCATAAATTAAGGATTTAGTTGCGAGAAAGCAGTTTATCCAATGGAGTCTCTGATATTTTCTTTTAGTTATGCCTAATTTTGGGGATGCACGGTAGTTTGGCTAGGTAGTTAGGCGAAGCTGGCACCATGATCTTGAAGTGTGTGCATAGCAGTAGATGGGAGGCATAATTTCCATGCCTCAAGCCATGAGTGTAGGCTCGATTAGAGAGATGGAGGGAGAGAGAGAGAGCGAAACAAAGGGGGAAATGGCTTGTAACAGGAAGGGAATTACATGAAGCATAGAGGGTGTAGAAGGAAAGCAAAGATGTTTAGAAGAGAGGAGCGACACTTTAAAATAATTAACCCTCGAGTTGTTTTGAAGGCAATTCCTCCTGCCATACGCGCATAAGAAATAAAGGAGAATGGGAGTTAACATGCAATGAGAGAAGGAGAGGGAACATAACACATTAGGAGGGAAGAATGATGAAAATTTAGGGAGATGAGCAATTGAAGACTCACGAAACAGGGGCTTGGAGGAGGTTAAAAAGAGGAGACGACATCAATTCAAGGGACGCCAAGAAGAATTTGGGAAAGAAAAAACAACATAGAGGTATGGAAATCTGAAGGTGCATAATAGGTATGGGTATCGATACTTGGCATGGTGGAATAAGACACAACACAAAAGAAGAAGAAGCAAATGAGAGGGGAAAACATGACAATTGGTAACAACAACAACAAGATTAGTCAATTATTTTTCTTTGCAAATAAGTAGATTTGATATGTAGAAGAATTGTAAATTTTTCATTTGTGTTTGGACATGGAATAAGGATAGAACGAAACTTAGATCATAATTTCTCTAGGAAATTACTAAGATGTTTTTATTTATTTTTCTAATATAGGTAATCATCCTTGTATGGTTCTTTTTCTTTAATGCGTTATTTTTAGCTTGATAAAAAGAGGATCGATTTCGCGTGATTTAAATAAACTGTTACAGAACTGTTTTAATAAATTTAGTAGATGAGAAGAATTGGTATTAAAGACTTGTGGAGAATTAGTAATCATCTTAGAAACTGGATTAGTGATTAAAGATCCATTTACAAAGAACTCTATTTTTATAGCCATTAACATCGATTCTATAATTGTACTGTAGAGATCATTTCTTGTTGTTTTACTTTTTCTTTTTAAACTGTGACATGATACTCATAAATTTCTTTTTTTACCATGTATGTGTATGAAATGTTGACTGATTTCAAAAGAGTTATGGATGAACATCACAATCATACATTAGGACTCAAGAAAATAACAAATAAATTTTGGTAAAACTCTATATTTTCTCTTGATAATACTAAATAGTTTTGAGTGTGTCAAGTGTTGGTTGATATGTCTATTTGGGCTCTCATGTTAGGTTTGTATGTGATTTGTGCTTCCACTATGGTTAACACATTGAACAGTATCATGGTAGGACTCATGATTTTTACTGTGGTGGCATCGCCTTGAGAGACACTTTCTTATATGCCCACTGCTATTTCAGAAGTTATTATTTTCTATTTATTATTAAATACAATGAGATTGGCTTAACCTTTTGATCTAGAAACTTGAGAAAAATATATATTTATTAATTTTTCTCCTGTCTTGGGATTAGAATTGGTGTAACACAAGTCTAGCTCTCTGAACCTAGGCTCCCCTATGATCATACAAGGCTATGCCTCTAGCCTTTAGGTCTCTTTCCCTAGTCACCCCAAAAGGATTCACTCAATGATCCTTTCTCTATTCAACTTGTTAACACCAATGTTGAGATCATATTCCTTTCACATTGGTCCATGGGTGTCTTCTAGCACCACCATCCTCAAATACTCACCTTTGTCCACACTGACCATCAAATGGAGATGAAGGTTAACTCATTTGGTATATGATCTAAAATCATGCCTAACTCCATCATTTTCAAGGAAAATCCTATCGCTTTCAAGGTTTCTTTGCTGACTGTCCCCGAATAGGGCTACAAGGCTATTAGGCCTAATTGGACACCTTTTGGCCCTTAACAAAAAAGATTTCTAAACAAAATGTATACACCTAAAAATGGCTTCATTAATTAATTAAATATTTATTAAGATGATTACTAATTGAGATGATTACTAATTGATTATGCTGAGTGGATTTCAAATATTGTCCCGGTTTCAAAACCAGACAAGTCTGTCAGGATTTGTATTGATTTTCGAGATCTAAATAAAGCTTGTCCTAAAGATGACTTCCCTTTACCAAATATTGATATGATTGTTGACCTAACAGCTGGACATGAGATGTTATCATTAATGGATTTTCTGGCTATAACCAAATCAAGATTGCGCTAGAAGATTAGGAAAAAACTGCTTTTACTTGTCCGTGGGGTACATATTGCTAGAATGTAATGCCTTTTGGCCTCAAAAATGCTGGAGCAACTTACCAAAGAGCCATGACCACGATCTTCCATGACATGATGCATACCATCATGGAAGATTATGTTGACGACATTTTAGCAAAATCCAAAGATAGAGTTGGTCATTTGAGAGTGTTAGACAAAATATTCACCCGGATGGAAAAATATCAGATTCGACTCAATCCAAAGAAATGTGCATTCGGGGTCACATCTGGCAAACTGTTAGGGTACATTGTCTCAGCTAAAGGAATCGAAGTAGATCCAGAAAAGGTTAAAGCAATATTGGAGATGGCTTCCCCCACTAACATCCGTCAGCTAAGATCTTTATAGGGGCGTCTTCAATCAATCTGAAGATTTGTTTCTCAATTAGCAGATCGCAGTCATCCTTTTCAACATTTGCTGCATAAAAATATCTTATTCCAATGGGATGATAAGTGTGAGGAAGCTTTCAATAAAATCAAGCAGTATCTAGCGAATCCTCCAACTCTGATGTCACCAATTCCAGGCAAGCCACTCTTGCTCTACATTTCAGCCACAACAGCCTCACTAGGTGCTCTTCTCGCTCAGCAAGATCATGAAGGAAAAGAAAAAGCCATTTACTACATCAGTCGCACTCTAGTGGGATATGAATTAAACTATTCCCCTATTGAAAGAGCATGTCTAGCTGTTGTCTTTGCTTCACAAAAGTGGCGACATTACATGTTGTCACATTCTACTCAGCTTATTGCAAAAATTGATCCTTTAAAGTATTTGTTAAGCAAGACTGCATTGACAGGCAGGTTGGCTAAGTGGGTCATGCTACTTAGTGAGTTTGATATTGAATATGTAGATAGGAAGGCTATCAAAGGTCAAGTGATCACAGATCAACTAGCAGATGCTCCATTAACAGATGACCAACCTATACACACAGAGTTTCCTGATGCTCATATCTTAGCTTTGACCACGCAAACATGGAAATTATACTTTGATGGCTCATACACTCAATAGGGTTCAGGAGCTGGTATACTTTTTATCATGCCACAAGGATACACTATTCTGAAATCTTTCAAGTTGTTATTTCCTTGCACTAATAATGTGGCAGAATATGAGGCTTTGTTGATTGGGTTAAAAATGGCTTTACAATGGAATGTATCTGAAATAAATGTCTACGGAGATTCTCAGTTGATTGTTAATCAGGTTAATGATGATTATCAGACCAAAGATGATAAGTTATTGCCATATAAACGTATGGTGGATGACTTCAAAAAGTATTTCTCTATCATCACTTTTGAGTAGATTCCTCGGCATGAAAACAAGGCTGCTGATGCCATGGCAATGATTGCTTCTTTATTTGATATAGAAGATACCAAGGCCCGTTTTGAGTTCTTGGTAGAATCCCTGACTTGTCCTTCATATGATGACCCTGATACGAGTATTATATGTCATCTGATTGGACATGACTCCCCAACCTATGGAAAGATCTATTCTTACCTCAAAGATAACACTTTACCTCCAGACTTATCCCGCAATCAAAAATGAACTTTTCTCCGCCAAACCTCCCGCTATATTTTACTATCCGACACCCTTTATCGGTGAGGTTTTGATAGTACTCTCCTGCGATGTCTCGAACATGATGAAGCTCAACTTTCCTTACGGGATGTACATGAAGGTATTTGTGGGACACATTCGAGTGGTCCCTCTTTGGCTAAGAAACTCATGCGTATGGGTTATTATTGGCCTACCATGGAAGCAGATTCCTTTCATTTTGCTAGGGCATGCAAGAAATGTCAGATACATGGAAACCTTATCCATGCTCCAGCACAAGAGTTACATCTTTTTACAACTACTTTGCCATTCAGTCGGTGGGGACTCGACCTCGTGGGCGCTATCAATCCTCCATCTTCCAATGGTCACAAATGGATCCTCACTGCCACAGAATACTTCACTAAATGGATTGAGGCTGTTCCATTGATTACCGCCACAGGGAAACAAATATCCATGTTTATCTTAAACTATATCATCTGCAGATATGGTATACCTATGTATCTCATTACTGATCATGGGAAACAGTTCCAAAATTAGGACATGGATGAACTGTGCGCCAAATTCCACATTACCCACAACTATTCCACCATCTACTATCCTCAAGGAAACGGCCAAGCTGAATAATTGTTAAAATCCTACAAAAGACTGTCAATGACGCTGGCCGTGATTGGCATCTTCAACTTAATCCTGCCTTATGGGCTTACCGCACCTCCATCCGAACTCCTACTGGAGCCACTCCATACTCCCTTGTTTATGGATCTGAAGCAGTCCTGCCCCTCGAGGTCGAGTTGCCTTCGCTTCGTGTTACTCTTAAAGATTTAATTCCTGATGAAGAGTATAGAGTTGCACGCTTGACTGAATTAGAACTCCTAGATGAACGTCGTCAGCGTGCCTATGATCATTTGAAAGTTTATCAACAACGTCTGTCCCGTCAGTATAATAGCAAGGTAAAAATCAAAGACTTTCAGTTAGGTGACTTAGTCCTTCGAGAAAATCCAAAGAATCAACAACCCCGTGAAAAGAAGGGTAAGTTCAAACCTAATTGGTTAGGACCTTTTGTGATCACAGTAGTCTATGGTTCTGGAGCTTATCAGTTATCTACACTTGAAGGAGATCCCTTGGATGAGCCTCTTGACAGTATCCATCTCAAGAAGTTTTATCCTTGAAATCCCAATGCGAGGGGCATGTATATAGGCTGTATATATCTTTTGTAAAAAAAAAAAAAATACAAAAAAAAATTCACAAAATCAAAAGAAAAACTGCAATAAAAGCATATGGTGAAAACCTGGAAACAGGCGCTATATGTGACAAATTAGCTCCTCTATCTATTAGGCTTCTTTTAGTGTGTCCGTTCATTGTATATATCCATAATAAAATGGTTAGTCAGTCCTCATCCTCGCCATGTATATATCATAATAAAATGGCCAGTTCATGCACCATTCCTTGTATTTATCCATAATAAAATCTGATCATAGCTTGATCTTTTGTCAAGGTCTTCACCCTAGTCTTGTTGTGTCTTTTCTTCATCCATAATAAGTCAGTCCATCACCTAGTTGGGGGCATGTCCTTGACCTAGTTTGGGAAGTGGATCTATGATAGTCGTGACTCTTCGAGGACATAATGGAGTTATTTTCACCAGGCAAGTAGACACAATCAAATGTCCTTTTACAATGATCTCTTCATGCTGAATCCAAATCTATGATCTATTCTTCGACACATGACTACTTATCTCTATATCTTGATTATACATCATCACTTGAATTGATCAACATGTCCCACATCAATCTTTTTGGCAAAAGAAATGTATATTCATGACAGGCATGTTAGATTAGTTTGTTGTAGATTATGCATTCATATCTGGATTTCATTGTTATCATGTTTCCTATGCTATTCCAGGATATCTTTTGACATGAGTTTGAAACTCCCATATGTCATTGATTAGAATAGCCGGGATGGAGCATGGTATTTTCTTTGATTGCTATTTGTGGGGTATTTTTCTGATGAAATCAAAGGATCCAATAATTTGGGGTGTCTGTGTATAAGTGCCTTCATCCATTTCATAGTATGAACAACATAAACATCATGTTGCTCTGCAAATACTATTTATGGTGATACGCCATCGCATACCTCGACTCCAAATATTTGTTCCTTGATTGAGGGGGAAATATTCCTTGTCTGTTACGCAAGTGAAACTCAGGTCATCTCGGTTCAATTATACCTAGATGCTTGTCAAGTTTGCAATATTAAACTCCATGCAAAAAAGTGCTCAGGTCATCCTGGTTTAATTATACCATGATGCTTGCATTTTCTTGCAACATAACGAGCTCAATGATGAAAATCAAATTCCAATTATTATGAAGTTCTAAGATGTTACATGAAGTTGTGGAGATACTCATTTCATATTTCATTTTGCATTGCATATTAGTGCTCCTTTTATAGGGATTTATAGGTTACCTTTCTTATTAGGTTATCTATTTTCTTAGTCTATTCTTCTTGTGTCAGATACATTGTTATTTAAGTTGAGGACATTTGGATAACCACACATATTATGACTTCTTTTGCATTTAACACTTAAATCATTTAGAGACATAATTTATCTTCATTAGGAGTGTCATTTATTATAATTTGGTCATTTATTATAGCTATAGTTTCATCTCATTTTCTATTATCGTGTTATCTGTTATTACATTTAAATCATCATCATTTATTACATTAGATATCATTTGCATTATATCATTCATTTCATATTCCTTATCCACATTGTTCATCACGAATATTGCATTGTTAATCACATGGCATTAATAAATTCATTTAAGACGTCCATTTATGTCACCATCATATGATTATTAACCATTAAGCATCAACAAAATCAAAACATGCATATAAATCATTTTGCATTCTAAGACATGCATTTTAGCAATCTAAAAGTACATCATCACATCCTACATATGTCAGTACGCACATGTATATAAATCATCAAAGTAAATCATGATAGAATTGCATCACATACAATCCATAAAACAACAAAAGTATCCGAATGTCCAATGATATAAATCAATAACAATGTGTCTATCGTCAATGTGTCTGTCAAGTAAAAAATATAATAATACAATGAATCATAATGATACAATAGTGTATACAATGATCTCTCACAAATCTATGAACCACTGCCTCCTAACTCTGTATGTCACTGTCTACGGGATGCAATGTGGCCTTGTGCTGCTGCACTCCCTGAGGCTGAGGATCCACCCTGACCTCCTGAACCTGTCGGTGCTCTGGGAGGATGTGATGATACCCCTCCACTGCCAGCTGGTGCCTGTCGCTCATATGCAGCTGCTCTGATGCCAATTGAGCTCTCTCTATAGCTCCCGATCCACTGATCCCTTGGGACTGCCTGTCTATATGCCTCTTGCCAGTAGGATATCTCCTTCCCAGCATGTATCATGGCTCTCATGATATCCCCATGAGGACCTAGGTCCTCAGTCCTCTGTAGCTCATCTAGAAGCATCTTTGACTCCCCGAGTCTCTCCACAGCTGAATCTCTCTCTCCCCGCGCCACATCCATCTATCTGCCCATCCTCTCAATCTGTCTCTCCAGACCTGGAACCCGGTCTGCCTCTACCTGGATAACTGCTAGTCAAACTAGCAGTGCATCAATATCAGGCTCCTCCTCCGCAGCATCTCTGTGTAAATAGGGATCCTGTCCCCCGATGTCCATGTCTGCCTGCTCAGCCTGTGCCTGTATGTCTGGCATCTCCACATCTGGCTCATCCTGTCTGCCACCCTGAGCCACATCAACCTGAGCCACATCAACCTGTGCATGCCCCTGTGCCTGTGCCTGCACTGCAGTAACTGGTATCTGTACTGCAGCCATTGGTCTCTATACCTGCGCGACTGGTACCTATAATGGTGCTCCTGCAGCTGGCTGTGCTGGCAGCTGTCTCCGTCCCTGTCCCCTCTGCCTCACTCCACCTCCTCTCATCCGTGGGCCAACTCTCCCTCCATCTCCACCACCTCCATCTCCGCCACCATCTCCACCGCCACCATCTCCACCTCCATCTCCACCACCTCCATCTCCTCCTCCATCTCCTCCTCTCCCTCATCCGCCCTATCAGCCATCGCGCCTCAAAATAAAAACCAAGTTGCCGCTCATCGTCCCATGGCTCACACCCAAGATAGGGTCTCCATGTCACTGTGTCTAGTGTGTCAAAAGTGTAGCGCCAAAACTCTAAATGTCTTAGTTTTGCCTGAGACAAAACTAAGGAGTATAAATGAATATAGGGCTGCCCTGCACCCCAGAACCGAATCGCTACTGGTCTAGTCACTGCAATGTGCTCCCATGCCCAAACATGGAGCAGTGTCACCCCTGCTGATAGCGATGCACTCCCGTGGTACACCACCTGATGTAAATCATGGTATAAGTGTGCTAATAAACACACACCCCAAGCAAATCGGGTCCCCTCCATCACCCGCTGTAATGTCTGGCCCCACCCAACTACAAATCCATGTGACCTCCGATCCGGGCATACGAATCCCCCAATAGCGCTTGCTAGAACCACTGGAAGAGGGTCATACATGTTGACCATCTCCTCCCAGCTAATCTCCCCATCCTCTATGTCATCATCTCCAAAGATGGCTCTGCACTCTGTGACTCCGCCGTGTCGATCATACTGCACTAACTCTCCTGTGATGGGAAGCTGGAGGATGCGATATACATCCTCTAGTGTCACTGTCATCTCCCCTGTCAGAAGATGGAACGTACTCGTCTCTGAGTGCCATCTCTCAGCTAAGGCGATCATCATGCTCAGATTCACCTGAATCTCGAGCGTGTAAATCACATGGTACAGTCCTGATGCTCCTATCACCAGTCTCTCTGTCTCTGATAATCTTGGTCTCAGGTTCTGTGTGACGGGATATCTCTCCTGTGACATCAGAACATCTGTGATATCCTCCTATTCAAGTCAACAACAATCAACCTATCAGATTTTGATAAACTGATCTATCAATCTATCTATCCTATCATATCAATTTCAAACATGTTTATCACGTGTTTCAACAGATGATTCTATCAATTGTCTATTTCAGACTGGCTAACTAGCGAACATGCTACAATGTTGCCAATCTTGATCAAATCAATCACAATCAACCGCCGACAGATCAAATTGGCTTATTGACATCAAGTTTGACCTAATTGACTATCTATTATGACCACCTAAACATATGCGCAGCATTGAAACATGCATGCGCAACTTTCTTTCACCTTTGCGCAGGTTTTTACCGATGCACAGTCTTCATCCACATTTGCGCAGCATTTCTAGGCATTTGCGCAGTTTTATATATATGCGCACTTTTAATGACCATTTGCGCAACTTTTCTAACAAATGCGCAACAAGTATCTATGCGCACTTTTATTATATGTTTGCGCAGCACTGTTCCTCTCCTAGTATGAATGCACAAATCTCCCTAACAAATGCACAGAAACTTTGATTTTCTGTGCAAACGTCCAAATTTTTTGCGCATTGATGTGCCGAAACTGCACATTCATCCTACGCTTAGAAAAAAATAAACTTCCTACTCTAATCTATCATTTGATCTTCCCTAAACATGTTCTAAATCTAATCTAACATGCATCAAATCATGGAAATACAAAGCAGGATCGAGTCACCTACCGGTTCACTCGAATCGGGTGGTCGCTGGAAGCGTTTGACTCTCTCGAAGCGGTGATCTGACAAGGGGAACGACATCCTGGCGGCTCTGCTCTTCTCTCTCTCGCGCTCTAACCTCCAAATGACAAGTGTGCACAATGAGCCTATTGTGGACCCCTTGGCCGTATTTATAGCCTGTGAACCCGATGTGCTTGGTGTGTGAACCCTATCTCCCATTTTTCTTCTATTCTACTCCGTTTTCATCCATATTTCTACCCGTTCTTTCGTGAGATTGATTGGCCAACCCCATAAAATAATAATTAAAAAAAAATAAAAAATCTTTTTACAAAATTCAAATAATCTTTTTTTTTCAATCAATCTCTCGAGGGGGCATTCATAGGTCGTCTGAGACATTGTCTGGGGCAGGGGCAAAAATGCTTGATTTTTCTTTGAAACAGTGTGACCAGCACATTATTTCAAAGAGGGGCAAAATGTATACACCTAAAAATGGCTTCATTAATTAATTAAATATTTATTATTTAATTATTATTGACTTGATAAATTAATTAAATATTTATTATTTAATTAATATTTGTTTCCTCTATTTATTAAGTAAATTATTCAATTTATTTAATAAATTCACTATAGTCTAATTCTATATCCTAAGTCTTCTAAATAGTCTATTAAAAGTAATTTAATTAAATACACAATCACCTAAATATGATTAAATCCCCTAGTCCACTTCATCCACCTAGTCACCTGACACATCACCTTGGCTAAGATAAATAATAATTATTAATTATTTATTAATAATTATCCTCACCCACACATGTCCTATTCTTAAGGGCTATGTGGCCTCATAGGACTTGGTCTCATGACCACATGTCCTCTCAAACAACCAAGTCAAGAGACCTTCCCTATTTCTAAGGGGCTTCTCAAGCCACCTCTAAGGGTCAAAGGTGACTCATGGGACACTTGTACAAAGAGTCCTCATGAGGAAAAGGTCTCTCCCCCTTTCTCTCTTTGGTCTTTGTGAGACACTTGACATGTGTCTTTCCCTTCCACCTTCTCCTCCATGTCAATGTGAGAGGAACATCATCCCTATTCTTCCTCTCACATTCCAACTACATCCCCCTTTCTCTCAACTCCTTCAACTAAGTCAATTCTAGCCCTAGGATCTTCCACCTTTCATTCTCAACCGTAGGATCGTGCCACCTAGGCCTAGATCCTCCAAAACTCTATAAAAGGAGCCTCATTTGCCCTTGTGGGCTAATAGAAAAAGAGAGATTTTTGAGAACAAGCATTCAAGCATTCAAGCATCCAAGCATTCAAGCAATCAAGCATCCAAGCAATCAAGCAAACAAGCATTTTCATTATCATCCCCATCATTTGCATTCCATTCATTAGATTTGCATAAGCTATTGTGCATCCATTTCACTCAATCTCCACACTTTGGAAACATCTTGGGAAAAGGGCTTCATTTGGAAATCTGAGAGCTCAACATCTTCAAAAAATCAAGGTTAGGAGGGCAATGGAGACAAGCTGCATTTGTAGGTGAAGGTAAAATTGTTATTTTGGCTTCATTGTTTATTGCATTCTTCATTGTAGTTTGCTTATTAGATAGATTTGTTAGCTTCTTTTAGTTAATTCATCATTTAGAATAGTATCCAACTAATTTGCATACACAAAGTACTCAAAAAATTGCATATTCAAGTACCCTTTTGGGAAAACCTTAGGATTCATCTGGTTTCCCTTCTCCAACCCGTATGTATAGTGGCTTTCTATAAATAGGCCTAAAATCAAGGGTTTCAAGCTTTTCTGACTGAACTAACGAGGGTTTGGTATTTCACACCAATGAACCATTCACCAAGACTCCTCCTTGCTTGTGATGCTTCTCGAATCACATATCCTCCTCTCCATATGCTTTGACTGAAGCTATGAATGCATTCAGTCGCTCTCCTTACCTCTGCAACTCATTGTGATCCCTAGCCATGCACTCCTGGCTCGCCTAGGGCATCACTTCAAAAATGGCTTGCTTGCTTTCTAGGGCCCCATCTTGCACCATATAGTTACACATGGAGTCTAACCACAGATCCCAAAGGGCCGTACAATTTGTATAGTGGGAGAGTGAGCTAGCACTCCATTTATCAAACTCTGTATGGACAAACTCGAGACAGGCTAGAAAACTAAAGATTAACAAACCAGCACTAAAATATAACAAAATGATAAACTACTACCACAATGAATGAAATAAAAGACTAATCCACCATATTCAAAGTTTATAGTCACTAAACTAATCCATATTAACTCTGATACGTAAAGCCTTCAAATTCTACACAAAAAATACACAGAAATTCCTTCTTCCAGATCTTGGTTTCCATACAAAACGATTCCCAATGCCCCAAATTAGGGTTTTCAACCAATATATACCCAATCCCATATTTTAGGATCCTTGGGCCGGGATTTTGGGCATCTCTGAGCCTTTTCCTAGGTTTAGGGAAATGTTGTCATGACAACTTTTAAAGTTGTCATGACAACTTTCAAAGTTGTCATGACAACTTTCAAAGTTGTCACAACAACTTTGTGTGGTTTGTCTAACCACTTGGTCACACCATTTTGTGACTCAACCAAACACATTCTTGGGTCATTAAGACCATGTTTAGCCTCTAAATACATCAAAGAGGCATTTTTCAACATTTTCCATCTTTGGACAATTTGGCTAAGTTTGCCAAATCTAGCTCAACTGGACTCACTAGGACTTAGGGAAACCAACCAAGATCTACCAAACTAAACCAAAACACATTAGAGACCAACTAGTCCCCTTATTTCACTAGTGGCTTGGCTAAGGTCACTACAAGACAAAAATAACACACTAGGGACCCTAGGTTACTACATAGCCTTACCTAAGTGCCCTGCACCAAGAATATGCTAGTTATTCCATGTGCAGGGAGTATACCATTTTTTATAATTTTCATTAATACATTGATCTTTAAATCCCTTTCTAATAGTAAGAGCCTTGAATTGCCAAGTGCATTTATTGATTATATTACCATGTTAGGCTGAGAGAAATCTAGTGTTCTTATGCCTCCTATTGTTATCCTAGTATTATGAATTATTTTTTTACCAAGAGAATGTCATACCAAATTTATTGTTTTTTTTATCATTTCGTACTACCAAGAGTTGGATTATAAATGTATCATGATGAACATGCAATCATAAGCTTATTTGTTCTTTGTAAAATATTTGTAATCATCTTGATTAGTTTCTTGTGAAGTAATATGCTTCAAATTGGTTTCATGTGGAAATCGCATATGATCTAGTATAGATAGATGCTTTGGAATTGACTAAAGAAATGAAGATCTTGAGTGAATTAACTAGACCTTGATTTACCTCAAGTAACATTCTTGTTGTATATTTGAGTCTTTGTAAGTTTACTTGTGTATTTATAAGTTCTAAACACAACGATGTGAAGGATTGATGTATATGTATCACGTCTGAGAAATTCTATATGTTTTGTAAGGATGAATTTTTTTTTAATTAAATGAATAGATAACGTGTATCTAAGATGAGGTATGCATGGATGTTGTAATGCTTCTCCATATTTTGGTTAAATCCTGTTAAGTTTTAATGGTGTTTGAAATGGAACTGAGATATTGAATTAATGATTGAGAAATTGATGTGTCTTCTATTTTTGAATTATGTTTTTAACAATTGAGTATTGCATGATATGGTTTTACTACACTATTCCATTACTCATTTCAGTTTAACTTGGTTAGTTTTCTTCAAACTGGGTTGGGTATCCTTCATGTTAGGAAGGATTCCGGGGAAGCGTTAATGCTTCGTGGTAGGGTGGAAACACACTCCCACAATATTCTTGCCCTAGCTGACTTTTGTGACCAAATTTCTGAAGCTTCTTTATAGAAGGACCTTATTTTACAGTGTCACGTTTCTTTGTATTTGACAGGTGTTGTTTGGTAATTTTTTTGGTTTACTTTTTCCATTAATATGGAAGTACATTTTTTATCTAATCTTTATCTTTTACTATATGGTTTGACAGTTGGTCAAAAATCTCTTTAGTTGTTATCCTGACATAATAGTTTGTATTTGTATTTGATGTGACATCTTTTATTGTGATTTTTTTAAGATGTTCGACATATGATCGACATTCCACTTACCTTTGAACATAGATATGCTTTATCTTTTCGACAGTTATGATCGTAATTGTACTTCTTTTATTCCTAAGTTATAAAAAATTGATTGGTATCTTGTTGACTTATGCATTCGACCTTTGACTTGTAGACCGACTCCTTAGTCAATTTGATTTTTACTAATGTAGCTTTTGTGTCAAAATATTACTCTTTCCAACACCAAATTTTCCACACGGGATGAATGGATTCAGAAGTACTAGGCAGATCTAAAGAAGCTTTCAAGCATACATAAAAAGAAAGCTATGTGTGTCGTTGGTGGTCTCCGGTGGGTGGAATTTTCTTGGCCGATTCCTCTATCTTTTGCTGAGTGGCAGACACCACTTTCTATCACGCTTATTCTCCCCTCCTTACATTTTTTCTTCTTCGTCTGCAAGAATTTTATCATATCCATCCCACTCCGCTTTGGAGAGTTTCACAGGTTCTGCAATTCATATTCACATTCCTCTGCTTTCGAGTGTTTCATACGTTTTTGCAATTATAGTCCCGCATTCATGGCTTCCTCCTCCTCGTCTGCTCAGGCAAGATCGATTGTATCTCCTAAGCAATATGATCATGTTTTCATCAGTCACAGAGGCCTCGACGTCAAAGAAACCCTTGCTAAACAACTCTATGACCTTCTTAAGGCTAGAGAATGCAAGGCATTTCTAGACCGTGAAGAGATTGAAGGGGGGGGGGGTTCTATTACGGCTGCCATTCACAATGCCATATGCTCATCTCGTGTGCAAATTGCCATTTTCTCCATAGGATATGCAGTGCAGTCTTCATGGTGTCTAGATGAGCTTGTTCTTATGTTACAACAAATTGATCATGCCCTCTTTATTCCTGTCTTCTACAATGTCGAGCCCTGGGAGCTACGCCACATTGACAACAAGGAAAATAAAAAGACAAGGAAGAAAGAGTCACAGTATGCTGCGGCATTTTCTGAGTATTGAAGTAAAGGGAGGAATCTTGATAAGCTAGAGTAATGGAATTAACAGGCCCTTGCATCTGCTGCAGACATATCTGGTTACGAACTACCTTTTGCTTTGTATTGATTGCGATTCATCATGTTTTATCTCAAGCTTTTCTCCAGTACATGAAAATTTTATTTTGCCTTAGTAGAATGTCCTTGTAAAGATATTGTCGATTTTCGATTTCAGAAATTCATGTGAAAAGATTGTATCTCATGTGGTACAAGCAATCCAAGAAAAGGAAAAGAGTATTACATTTCACTTTAGGAATTTTTATAATTTGTTTCTATCCCATCACGCACTTACCCTGATCCTTATATGTAGGAAGCAAAAGGATTCTAGCAAATCCTCCTATTTGCGATTAAAATCATTAAAATCATTCATTCATTCATTTATTATATATTTTATAGCTGACACTGACCTCTTGTGACTTGAAATTTCAAACGGCATTCCTCCATGGATTCCTCTATAGAAATTGCACTGTTTAGCTGTTTCGAATGTGGAGGGGTTGTGGAGCAATTTTCAGCAACAGTTGCAGACTAATATTCAGGTATTTCGCCATTCTTTGCTGCAAATTAAGTTTCCTTTTAGAACATGTGGTTGGCGAAGATTGTTAACTACTGGGAACCAATTAATTTTTTAGTGGAACTGTCAATTATAGGCCAGTTTCGAGTTGATATCGCTGTGCATTTCGTTCTCTCTCTCTTTGGGAGAGGTTCCAGATTTAATAAAAATGTTCAACCATTTGGAAGTGTTAGATATAAGGGCTCCCTTAAGGCCGACAACTACAACATCCTTGATGCAATCACTTAAACAACTTCATAATCTTTTTACATGACTACTATTTTAAATGTTTCAGAGGCTGCCGGTAAAGAAAACCATTTTGTTTCAGAAGGCAATGCTTGAAGCATCGTACAATTTGAATTCAAATTTGTTTTCTGAGGTGATCGGTGCTCAAGCAGTCTCTAAGATTGAGAGAGGAAAGTATGATCAGCTGAAGATAAAAAGCTCATTGATTGCAATCACTCTATATGCTTTGCTTGTAAGATCGGAATGTGCTTCTATAAAATTTGAATCTGAAAAATGGTTCCTACCTTCAGTGAATGTTGGGGAGAAAGGGAAAGCTTTAACTCTATTGAAAAGAATTGTTGATAACGCTACAAACGAGGCGTATACCCTACTCCCTTTTGAGATTTGAATTTGTGACCTTTTTTTCAAGAGTACACGTTCTCCACCACTAGACCAACTCAGACTAGAAAAAGAACTTCATCATAATACTTGGGAGTGATCAATAACAACCTTGCCCCCTTTTTGCAATGGACTGTGGAGATCGGGAAAGACTCATTGTAATCTACAATTTCCTTGCAAATCTTTGAGTGCAGATTTAGGTGACTCAAGTGCATTTCAAAGTGCCTTAGTTTTAGATTAGATTGTTTCTAATTTCTATAGTATATAACGGGAGCTATCCCCTTTTGATAGCACTCATCTATAAATTATTAAAATATTAAGCACATATTTAATACATAAAATAAAAAATTATGTATTCAAATATATTTGTTATTTAATTTTATTTATATAATATTATATATTTAAATATATAATATTATATATAATATAGTTTAATATGAGAAAATTTAACACTTTTATTTGAGAAAATATAATATTACTTTTATTTGAATTTAGTCATCAAATAAAATCTAAATTATGTAATAGATTCTTCAAGCAATCTAAATTTGAAACAATAGGAAAAAATTAAAATAAAATCTACTTTTAGACATTAAATGAAATTAAAAAAATAAAAACAAGATCATTTTTAGAATACAAATATATTAAACACCTCTTTAGCAATATACCCATTGCACATCAATCAAATGATAAAGAAAAAATATAATTAACTTTGAACAAATAAAAGCAACAAGTTGATTTGTAGTATTTGATTTTAATATACATAAACACTCTTTTGTTACTATTGAATAATTCTAAAAGAACAATAAAATATAAACATAATGAGCATATTTTTTTTTAAAGAAAAAACTAAGCTAAAACTTTTCAAATAAATAGATAATTTTAAAAATTATTTAATTTTAAAATAAAATATTCATCAATAAAATCAATATTAAATAAGTAAAAATAATAATTAAAATAAAATATTCAATGTAAAAAATAGTCAAATAAAATAATTCAATGTAAAATAAAGTTAAATTATATTATATATGTGTGTGTGAGACACTCATTAAATCAAATTCAAAATCATTTAGAAAACAAAGGACTTATATATTTCAACAACCAACATTTAATTTAATTTAATTTATTCAAAATGTTCAACATAGTACTCATTGAAGTTAACGTCTTAAAAGTAGCTTATAAAATTGTCAATTTTTTTTTTCCAATTAGATATATTAAAAGCAAAGAAGTAATAAAAAATAGTTAATTAATAAAGATGGTGTTTGAAATTTTTGTCTAAACAAGTGTCTTATCACTTTGGATGATGAAATTTGTGTATAAAGATCTGGTTAATCAAATAGTAATAAAATATTTTTCACAAATTTTGAACTTTAAACTATGTTATAATTGATCTAAACAATTTTTTCAATCATTAGTTAAAACTACAAATCTTAAAATAATTGCAATACTAGTCTAAATTTGTGAAATTATTTTCTCTTCAATTCAATATCATCTTAAAAATACCTTCAAATAAATCTCAATTTATTTTGAAGATGCCTCAATTATGAATCCATTCTATGTAAACTAACCTTAATCCAAAGTTTCAAATATTTCAAAGTTATAATAAAACTAAACAAAACAATATAGCTAATATAGTTGATAAGAGAACAAGCCAGTATTTGTCTTTACTTGGTAATTAATTTTAAATTTAGTTTTTAATATAAATTTAATTTTAATTTTAATAAATTATTAATAGTATATAAGAAGTTTTAATTAATTATATAATTATAATTTTTATATAATTACAATTGCGTTTTTGGATTTGATTGTGTTTGTTTTTAGCATCAACGTTTCGGATCACACTCTGTGATCCATCAAAGGATGGTAAAAATGGAGAGGCAGACCAAGCCTATCTCAAGGAGAAGACACAAAAAACGTTGATGGAATAAATAATTTTCTTAATTATAATTATATTGACAATTATTATTGATTGTAAATTATAATTAATTTAAACCTTAATCTTAATTTTATTTGTAAATATAACAATAGTACTAATTTTATTTTATTGATATATTTTTTATTACATATGATTAATATTATTATACATATAATATAGTAATATTATATTATACAATAATTATAATTATAATATAATATATTTTAAAATTTATAATAATTATAAATATAAAATATTATTAAAATTTATATTTATAATCTATATTATAATAATAATATATAATAATTTATCTTAGAAGATTATATAATGTAAATATATATTATTTTTATTTAACATTTATAATTGAATGACAAAAATTACAAGGAAAATTTCATATTTAATTAAACATCTACTTTTTACTACCATGAATACATTAATTGTCTCCATAACACATTTTTTATGCACAAATTGTGCCTAAAATAAAGCAATATGGAAGATCAATAAAATGGGCTCAAATGATTTAGCCAATCAAATTATCAATAAATAATATTTACATATTACAAACTTAAAAAATTCTCAATTTCACTATACAAAATATAAAATATATAACAAAACAATAAATATCCTAATTTCTAATTGGTCCATATACATTGTTTTAATCACCACTTAAACCAAAAAATCCAAAAATCATTGCAATAGTAGTTGCTTAACTGACAAGTACTAATAAGTACTTTGAAGAGTGAACTTATATTAAAATCTTAGTTTGCATATTCATTAAATTGTTTTTGCCATGTAAAAAAAAGCCTTCTAATATATAAATCATAATTTTTTTTTTAATTTATGAAAACACCCTCTTTCTCAAAATTAGAGATTAAGTCTCCTCTTAAGACTTTGCCTAATATTCCATAAAAACTAGAAAAAAATAATAATTTATTTTTTAATCTTAACAATTTTTTATAAGATTGCTTAATATTAAAAAACTAGAAAGAAAATTGCCTAATATTAAAAAACTAGAAAGAAAATGGTATTTATTTTCTATTCTTAACAATTTTTTATAAGATTGCCTAATATTCCATAAAAACTAGAAAGAAAATGATATTTATTTTTTATTCTTAACAATTTTTTATAAGATTAAATTTTAGAACTTCAACTTACAGGCTTCTTTTGACGATTGCGTGCATCCAACTTACGAAATGTGAAGGACGGAAGACGTCTTCTCCAACTTTATACTAAATGTGCGGGTATGTTGGTTATATTACTGTTATGTATATTGTTCTGCTTTCTTTGATTTCAGTTGTTCTATAGAAACGTGCGTCTAGTGTTCTTGATTGGATAAACAATTTTGGCGAGAGTTATGGGAGAAGAGGGCTGTGAAAGGATCTTGAAACTTCGTACAGGAAGAAAAATTTTCAACATGAAGAAACCAGAACAAAGTAAGAAAAAGGTTTAAAGACCAGAAATAGCCCCGAGAGATGAACAAAAGGTCTGCCTAATGTTGCTAGCTCTCAACATGGATCATTGCTTGTTTCTGTTTTAGGATTGACAGGTTAGCATTCATGAACAGGCCAGCATGGAATATAATGGGGCAATTCCAGTGGTGAACAAAAACAGTATCTGGTAACATATTCACAGAGAAGAACCCGGGCAGCACTTTGTCAGTATGCATGTGGGCACAATCAGATTCATGTGGGCATGCTTTTTTTAATGGGTTTTCATGTATGGATGATGCGATAAGTTTGGCATTTATCCACTTCCTTGCCTGTCATTGATAACCCTGACCTAAAAATTAACAAATAGATACTTAAGTTTGTCAATTTTCCACCATTCATAATGATTCTTGTTCTTATTTCTGAATTCGATTGTGCATGTTTTTCATCAATCTTTCAGATCACACTATGTTATCCATCATCATAATTTTAGAGAGCTCAACAAGTAGAAAGTAATTAATTTCCATGACATGGGAACACATCCAAGCATACAACCCACAACATAGCAACATAAACATCCAGATAGAAAAACTTCTCAAGAATGCTTGCAAGAAATATTTATTTGTATTCTATTTTATGGAGAATATTGCAGAATTTAGAAGTCAAAAGTAAATCCTGGCCATTAAAGCAATAGTTCCTTGAGTTAAACCAATGAACTTTTACAATATATGTGATTGAACCTTGACTAGCAAATTGTTACGGAAACAGTTGCTGAGAATTTACAGAAGATATACAAGAAATTAAGCCCTGCAAAATTAGATAGATAACAATTAAGATAACAAAAATATGTTACAATTTGAATGAAGATCTCAGGCTTTTTCTTTAAGTGATGTTACTACTGCTTGCGCTTCTTTGCTGCTCCTGAAAGCCTGATCAATCACTCTTCATACTTGAGCGGTGCCAGTGACATGCAAAACATTGCCAATTATTGCTGCCTCATTTTAACTGCATGGCAGATTCAGCGTCAGAAAAAATACAATACACAGTAAATCTGAATAATCTACCAAGAATAATACATCAAGAAATAGTGCAGCACAAAACAGTGCTCGATAGGAAAAAACCTATGCACTCGTCTCTCATTCTTGGCATGTAATTAAATTTGTTTACTCTATTCAGTACAAAAGAAAATCATCATATCCAACTTCAGAATGATAGAGAGACGTTAGAAGTGTCAAAATTGATAATAAAACACTGCTCTCTAGGGCCAACATACATATTGTATGTGCCAAAATACAAGGGCATCAATTGATGATGCAACTACAGATGTTGAATGACATTGTCTTGAAAATCAACCATGAACTTTTCATCAAATAGTGCCATCAGACAAATTCAAGGACTAAAGAGTACCTTGAAATCTTTTTTATCCTTAATTTCATTTAATTGATGCATCTTGTTTTTAAAGTCCATTCAAGCCTACCGTATATGTTGTGAATGGGTATCTCGAGCAATCTCTGCAGCACAATTTCCCATCATTTTCATACCATTAGTCTGCACAGTCTTTCCATTTGAGTTTGAGATATTTGGAAGTGCTGCTTCAAATCCCTGAAAAATAAGCAAATACAAACAAGGGATTGAAGCATTAGATCTGTCATACAAAGTTATCCCACAACTTATGTAGCATGTTCACTCTGAAGTTTAAAGTTTAAAGTTAAAGCAGATTGCTGATTGTGACAAGGTATGAATTTCAGTGGAACTATTGAACACAATTTTGGAATACTGTATACAAGAAAGGTCATTATAAGTAAATGTGGACATGAGCATACTTGCAACGAGGAACATGACATCTTGATTCCGTGCAAACTCGTGCATGTAGCCCTAACATATGCCACATCTCCTTGCAAAAGTTGCAGCCCTGTGCAGCACCCTTTTTGCAGTTAACGCCATGGCGAAAGAGGCGTTTGACTTTCTGACAGTAATGATATGCACAATGAGGAGAGAAACACTGAGAAGCGTGTATAAGAAGATCAAGCATCTCCTGTAGCTACATAAAAGAAACAATACGCTTATCAGTTCCACACGTAGCAATGTGGAAAAAGAAAGAAAATAATTTCCTACAACTCATTTTAATATTTTATCTATCATTTTCCTCAGAGCCTTGTCTGAAGAAACAGAATAGACTTATTCTATCTATCTAGAAACGTGATAAAAGTCTAAACAATATTTTTGTCAAGTGCAACAAATGGTATACAGGTCAGTGAGGAGAAAGTAGAGTTCAATGCAATTTAACACTATCCCCTTCCACATGATATAAAAAATGGTTTGGTACTTGTTGGAATTATAGAAAACATTTAAGCACTACATGCTTCAGCCTTCAACAGACCATAATAATAATATAATAATTTAATAGAAGTAATTGTATTTTGTTAAATCATCAAAAAGGATGAATTTAAACGGAACTGTGGTACACATATTGAAATTTTGAATAACAAGAGTAACAAAGAAGATGGTGTATTTGAAGATTTATTAATTCTCATGTCTGCACTCAAAATGTGTTATTCTTAATCTCATTGCCTTGTTACCGTTGTTAGGTCTTGTAAATATATGCATACTATATTTTCATGGTGTATTTGAAGATTTATTAATTCTCATGTCTGCACTCAGAATGTGTTATTTTTAATCTCATTGTCTTGATACCGTTGTTAGTTCTTGTAAATATATGCATACCGTATTTTCAGCTTGGCCAAATTCACATTGAGTTTTTAAATTTTAATTTTTACATATGTTTTTCTAATTATAATCAATCATCGTAAGAAAAAGGACATTAAACTAGAAGAAGTGCAAACTCGTTCCGTATGCCACCTTTTGCAACACATACCTGCAGAATCCCATGTTGCCCTGCTTCTTGATTTCGTGCATCCTGATCAACTAGGGATGGGCGAGCCATCAATTTATGGGGATGTTTCACAAAGTCATCTTTTTTATAGCAAACGTTGCAAAGATCATAATCAGGACAAATTTCACAGCGCCATCCCTGTCCTTTCTCAATATCATGCAGGCAAATGTTGCATGTGCTCACAGAAGCAGGTGAAGTTGGATTATGAAGATGGTAGAGTAGCATCATGGAAGAATGTTTTGCACGACGCAGTGTATCATACTGATAATGATTTGTTTCACAAAGTCTCAGGAATGACTGACGAGTGTCAAAAAACTCACTTTCCATGATTTCATCTTTATCCTTTGTGTCTGCTGGAACATTTGTCACCTCAATCTGCATATTCATGATAGAAAGACACTTGGTTCATTTAATGGAAAGATAGAAATTTTAAAAATAAAAAAATAAAACAGAATAAATGAAAATACCAACATAAGTAATTTCCAAGCTAATTTAAAGGTAATGAATAAGAACCAACATTATGAGCTATTTACAAGCCAACATGATAAACTATGTGCTAGCGAATACATACTGGAAAAAACATGTGCTTTTCCCTATTGTTAACAGGATGCTTTTCCCTTTCATCAAGCTTTTGCTCCGCCTCATAACACCTACAACGATGGCAATAGTCACTCAAATCCTAAATGCAAATATTAAGTTCCTATCATAATGATAGTACACAAGACTGTTCAATGGTAAATAATATTCAAGCCAGTGGCCATAGATGACAATAGTAAATAAAAATTTGAACAAATAAAAGAAGATAGGAAAACAGCTCAACGTATAAATACTATTTGCAGTAGTTTTTCTCTGGTTTGTTTGATAGAATGCCACAACGATACATCTATTACCAACTCCGCTGTTTTCCAAGCACACAATGTCAGACACGTAAAGCATATTCCAGAAGAAAACACTTGATTGAACCTTTGTAGTAAAAGAAAAACTAATCTACATCCAATTAAGAAAAACACTCAATATTAGAAAACCTAAACAACCAATCGTCTTGTTTCCTCACTAATGGGTCTGTATGAGGTAATCTATGTTTTCATCTCTCGTGTCTTTTAAAAACAGGTGCACATCCATTGTTGTTGGTAACTAGTATCGTAGTGCAGATGATAGTTGCATAAAGGCATCATTCCATGTAAAAGAAAAATGGCCAGATTGTAGCAATTTGCTTTCAAATGTTGTACATGTATGCGTAGAGGGAAAGTGCAGTTTTATTCCACACGAGCAAGTAAAGGATAAAGCATGTAGGGGTAACATGGGCAGCACTAATTCGTGTTCTTGTGCGTTCAGTTTTATATCAATATATGCTTGTTGTTCATAAAATAGGTAGCCTTAAGCGTTTCATTTTCACATGTTACAAGCCATGTATGCGAAGAGAAAAAGTGCAGTTTGCTTGAGCAAGTATAGAATGAAGCAAGTATGGTTAACATGGGAAGCACTAATTCATGTTCTTGGGTGTTGTATCACATGAATATTTGTTGGGAACGTGGTTAGCAATTTGTTTTCAGATGTTTTGACGCTTGAGCAATGCATGTGAAGAGGAAAAGTGCAGTTTGATTCCATTTGCATGAAGTATCACGTATATACTTGTTGTTAAGCACATAGACAGCTGGTAGCAATTTGTCTTCACTTGTTGAAAGCCATGTATGTGAAGATAAACATGGACATCCTTGAGAAATGGAAATCTAGATTTTACATCAAGAGGAGGTGAAAAGTCTCACAGAATAGAAGACATGGTTATCTTCCATTTCCAAAAGGGGGGTTATGTTCCATTTCCAACTAGGTTTTTCATCCAACATTTGAGTTTTCCCAAATCAAATGTTGTGTTATGTTGCACCACTTTATTTTGTGAATACCATAGCATAATAATATATTTGTTAATGGTTATCGTTTTTGTTATTTAGTAGCACAATACAAATTCTTGGTTTTGTAATTTCTATAAACATAGACCTTGAGATTTTACAAATCAATATTGGAAGTTATACTTGTAGAATAGAATGTTTGACTGTAACCTTACAACCTTACTATAACATTGAACTTGTATTGTTTTTGTTCAATGTGTCTTGTATAAATCGGTAGTATACCATTGAACTTCTATTGTTATTGCTTAACGAGTCTTGTATAAATCGTTTTCCTATGGTTTTTAATTAATTACTAAATGTCGTATGCAAATTCAACAGGTTGTGAGCTCTTCAGCTGAGCAGAATTGAAGTACATGCTTGATCCATTTGGTTAAGTGCAACCGATTGGGTGAAAAAAAAGCTTAGGATTTGGTCTTTGTGCACTCCAACCTTCGTTTCTTGTCACATAAGACACCTGAATACAATGAGGGGGTGACAAACTACTAGGATAGAAGTCTTGAGTGTGCTGACTTAGGTGCTATAGTTGCACAACTTGCCAAAGTCTCTATATATGAGGTAATAGTTGCATAGCTTACCAAAATCTCTATAAATGAGGCAACTTCTGTAAGTGACATAGCTAGTGGGAGTGGCACTCCAATTGATTGTGGCTCAAGGGGTATTGAATAAAATGTTGAAATTGATGCTTTTGATGAAGAGCAATATGAAGACTATTAAATATTGACTTTACTTTTCATTATGTATTGACATTTTAATTTGACAAATCATCAAATTATGAATTTTTGTATATTTATTTCTTGCAACTTGTAAATGAGGTATTTAAATATTTTGGTTATTAGAAATGATGAATATCATTGTTTTTATATTTATATATAGCCAAACCCGTACCCATACCCAAGGAGAAATTAAATGGTTGTACCTTCGTACCCAAAACCCATACTAAGATTGGTAACTTAAGTTTATTTAACATATTTGGCACATTAAACAAAAAAAAAAAGAAAAGCATTCTACTGAAGACCAATATTGAGTAAAAGTAACACCATGATCAGCATGAGCATCATACAAATTGAAGGTTGGTGATATAGCATGGCTTAATTTGCCGGAAAAGACTCGTAGGAACTTATCACAACATCCACCCTATGTGGTACGGACAATATACCACTACTAAGAAGGTTGACAATAATGCTTTTTAGCTTAGTCTTTTAGCTCATTATAGTCTTCACCCAATCTTCAATGTAAACCTCTTGTGCCATTACTTTCCAGTTTCCACATCATGCTGATCAAGAGATCAAGAAATCCTCATCTACCAAATTGCAAATCAATTGAGATATTTGTCATTGATGTCAAAAGACAGTACCTCCGTCAGTTCTGAACGAGTTGCCACCGGATGCTAGCATGAATACGAACTGTTTATTCCAACAATATATTGGGTTTTCTATCTCTGTACAATGTGTTGTCTTAATGACTGAGACTAAAGTGTTCCAAATTTATTACTTATGCCGCTTTAAAAAGACAGAGAATGACAACCGTAATATCTATCCGGAGTATGTTGTATCGACAACACTATGAAGTTTACAAAGACAAATAAATAGAGGATATACACCTGACACCTGCGATTCTGATTGTATACATAAAACTGATTAAAACATACGGATGCGGCATAAAGTTTTGATGTTTCTTGACACGTCAATGCTGGAAAATTCATAATCATATCGACCAAGAGAATGTTATATACATTCGACAACAATTCAAGGAATATTTGGCACCGAATACACAGTATTGATTGAGTTGATTGGTACTCGATGTTATTGAAATTACAAACACGACAACATATGATCAATGCTTTAAACCGAGTTGGCAAATCAATGACAGGAGGTGCTACCGTCCAAAGTTTCCTTAAAGGTATTGTGATGTATGATTTTTATAACACATGGCAAGGCACATGTCAAATGTGGCACATAATAAAATATTCTGAACATGTTTTGTTCCTGTCTCATCATTTCAAGTCTGAGGTTTTCGAGGAAATATCAAAGGCACATAGTTGGAAGAAGAATTGGTTTAGCTGAATGTGCGATACTTTTTAAAGCAAAGGCAAATTGCTTAGAAACAAGCCACGGTGACAAGGAAGTTAAGAATAGTTAGAAGACAGTTGGCAGTTGCTTAGAAGTAGTTGTAACTTCTCCAAACTTCTCTAACTATGCTAACCATATGCATTGGTTCGATTCATTTGAAGAGTTCTATTTAACGACTTTCACTTGACTAGTTTTGTAAGAATGTGAAATGGGAACAACACGTTGATGCCGTGAAGTATTTTTTATTGACTGTGACGCATCCAAGAAAATGTAAACCCTGCTGTATAAAGTTGTTTGAAGCACATAAAGAAATCTGAATATGATGATAAGCGGAGCAGACATTTTCTAAATCATATAGACTGAAAATCGAGATTTCTCTCGAAGAAACATAACCTGCCTGGAAGCAAGGTAAATCAGATTATTCAAACTTGTCTTTAATAGTGAACACTGTGTTTGCAGAAGTTGTTATTATTTTGAAGTCAATTTGCAGAGAGACAATTGTTTATTTTTTATGTTTTAAATCTATTTTTACAAAAAGGGATCTGTTTTGAAATCACAAGACAAGAGTGTTTTGGACTTACAGTAACAATACAGAGGAACGCCATTGTTGTTATCTTAGTCTGGTCACGGTTTGCAGGAGGCATGATAATGTTATTTCAGATCAACTTGCAGAGGATATACTTGTATTATTGATTGAAGTGTTACATTGCAGATTACTGTAGATTTACTACCACTTCGTTCAGACAATCTTATTTGCAGGCTTCTGTAATTCCAAAGTACAGTGTTATACAGATTGTTCAAAGGTATAAGTTTGTGTTTCTACTATGTAAGATGTGGTGATTTTGAAAGTTAAATCAGTAATATGCTGTAATGTAAGTACACTCCTAGAATTGATGCTTTAGGAATGCTGAGTTGGTGCCCTTAAATATTGTAACTGAATTTAACTTGTGAGACTGGATTAGGAAGGTAGATCCTAGCAGCATTACTCACCATGGTTTTTCCCATCTTGGGTTTCCACATCATATCTCTGTGGATTGTTTTTGTCGTATGGTGCTTCTCTTAAATTTTCAGTTTGGTGCTTTCATTTCAATACTCAGGCAGTAAATCTGTGTTCTACACAAGGGATCTGATACGCCAAAGTTTTCTTTCTCAACTTTCTATAATGGGGGCAACCAGATATTCTATTACTTTGATCCTCTTTTGTATCACGACAGTCCTCCAAACAAATTTTTTTTTTCCCATTAACTCTTTCATTGCCTCAAGCATACATGGTCAGAATGTGAAGCTCTAATTTTTCAAATTTGATGCCCACGCAACTCATTGTATTTGATGCCACACAATTCCAACAATGTCAAAACTTTTGAGGACCCCTACATTGTGATATTGACAGTAAACAACAAACTTGTAAAATATAAACTGGTGGAGGCAATAAATTGTGTTTCTTGTAACTGTCGCCATCCTTCCATTTGCCTCAGATGTATGCTAACATAATGTAGCCATTCATTGAACAGAACCTGAGTTAGTGGATTTTTGGTTGATACATTCAACCTCACAAAGAATTGCAGAGTTAAAATAGAATGATTCTGGTAGAAAACAACGCTTTGGATCACACCCTATGATCCAATCCGGTGCCAAATTTGAACACAAAATTTGAAGTTAATCATAAGTTAAAATCTTTTCTTGAACAAATAGCCATGCAAGGTGCTTTCTTTCCGAAAGCCATACGTGGACTAGAGTACATCAACAGTCAATTCTCCACAAGTTCATCACAGAGGAATGTTTAATATGATATGACCTTTTAGGAGCTAGTTGAGTGGCCAATCGATATTAAAAAATCTTCCCCTTCAAGGAATGTAATGCCTTTAAGTATTTACCAATATTTGCTCTTGTAGAATTATTTGGATAAGTCAGAGCTGAATGAGCTTTGACAAATCTATCCATGCTCTAGATGCTCATAGATTAACAAGGACTTCTGCTCAATATATCTGAATCTTTTGACCATGCTGATATAAACAAGATGTATCACACTTTTGGCTCACATCTATGGAAACAAATTCTCTTCTTACATAATATGCATAATAAAGACCACTATGCTATATAGGATGGATATTTTTTAGTATATTTAAATAATGGTATATATTATTTATAGTCCATGCCATTAAAATGACTTTTTTAATATTCTACGGAGTTAAATGATTCAGGAACCCTTGACACTTGTCTTAGATTATTAAAGATTGAAGTGCAGAGGACAGCCTCCATCCTTTGAAGGCACTCTATAACCATAATAAAAGAAGTAACTATAATGAAGACTTCTTGTGGAGAAAAATGAGGCACAAACCTCAAGTAAGTTTGTGTCCCAAGAGGAAGGTTTAGTGGTGGATTTTAAAATTCACCTTAATTTCTATTGAATTTGGCAATTCTGATTTGCATGGAGAGCCACATGTGAAAGGAGAAGACAGGCTGCACATCACTTCTATATTTTTCCCTTGATCCTTTTCATTATTGCTCTTAACATCTTCCTCTAGGTAAATTATGGCTATTTTACTATTATATTGGGAGAGTGAATTTTCTGGCAGAATTCTGTATGTCCTCAGATCTTCTGATACTGTTTCTATGGCACATGCATTTTCATAGATTGGAAATTCATGAACACTCAGCAACTTTGAAAGATCAGAAATTCATCAAAACTTTCCTCATGAATGGAGCAAGGGGACTACCATTTATCTGATGGATTCTGTACATCATTCAGAGAGAATTCCAAAAATTGTTCAGGCCTGTCTCTGAATCCTGACATCAGTGCTGAGCTCTTCTCATAAGCTAAGCTATTGCAGTGTAAATTACTGACATGAGATGAGGATCTTGGTTTTCATTGGCTAACTGAAAATTCAGGAGGACTCTGTAAGGACCAATGACAACAAAATACAGAGTATGGAAATACCTCTTGTAGAGATTAAGAGAGATGAAATGTATGTTTGCTCATTATTATGTTTAAGAGAAGAATTCCAAGCTCTGAAAATATAGGTCACTAATATGTTGATACATATTATAAATTATTATCAATAACATTAACAAGGATCTCAAGGAAAATGTTGCCAACAGCTCAGTTCTGGAAACTGAGCATTTCTCCAGTTGATTTTAGATTATTGATGATTGCTGAGATCATTCTGGCATGTTGTTTGCTACCGAATAGTTTCAGGATGATGATTGCTTGGATGAGGATGGTATGGCATTGTCCAGAGCTACTGTTTTCATGCCAGCTTGATCTGACTGGGAGCTACTATCAACTGCAATTGGGAGAAAGCTTCAGGTTTGTTCTTTGTTTCTGCTTGTTATAATTTTCAAATTTGCAATACGTTGAAGAGGGCTAGTTATGATGGACAAGGAATATTTTCAGCAGAATCAAATGCCTGAATTAATATGGTTTTCTCAAGTTTGATGGAATAATTAATAATTTTCTGTTTTGTTTTTTTAAACTATATCAAATTTGTTTATTTCTATTTTTTTAAATATATAGCAGATATTATTGGCCATTTTTAACTGTCTGATCCTATGGCATCAATCTATAATATGCTGCCACTTTTTCATGATTAATAAAAGTTCAAATAATAATGGTTTTTACAAAGGTTTTTTGTTTCTAAATTGTGATTGAATGGAAAATTTCTGAATGATAGGATAAGTTGGTAACAGTATCATTAACTGACAATGTATGGTTAAATTAATACTTTAGCCAGTGCACTCTTGTAATTTTCATAGGCCTTTGACATGACTCAAAACAAAATACAATTAAATGAAATATCAGTCGAAGTTATCTCCAAACATTTTTTAAAGAGAATCTCATCCATTAGCAATCTGATATAATGAATTTCCCATGCTTATATGCATGCACATAACTTGATTAACACTTAATATTTAATAAGCAACTTAATTCTTTTTAATTAACTTCAAATAAAACCTTGTGTACTTCAAATAACTAACATCACAATGAGCATTTAATTTAACGTCACCATGTCAAATTGCTCCTATAGCTTTAGACAAGCAGAACAAAATGCTTACTTCTCACAAAGTTGAAATTTTTTGCATTGCTTGCAAACCCAGCGCTTTCCAGAAACAATAAATAAACAACAATGGGTACATGCATGCTGCAGGTGCACCATAATGAAATCTTCTTTCATTGGATGAATTCTATCTCCAAGCTGAAATATACAGCACAAATAGACATCATAAATTTACATATTCCTGGGGAACAAAGCTACTACTTCAATGCTATAATTTAAAAAATTGAAATCTTTAATAAATTACTTTCTTCATTAACAGATCATCCTTTGAAATGTTGTTAGCAACATCAGGTTGAGCAGCAGCTTTCAAGGACGTCTTATATTTTTTGTTCTTCTGATATTTCTGACCATCTGCTTCCTCTCTCTGTATCTGCGTTATCATTTCCTCAGCAGCTTCAGGCCAGTAGTCTCCATCGAAGTATGGCAAGCAAGCAGCAGTGACTTTAGTCTTCCGTTCACCAGTAGACACAAAAAAGTAATCATACATATTTGTTACATCCACCACAATGCCCTCCTTGCTGGCCTTATGTAGCATTGTAAGATACCTAGCCCATACACTTCTTCCAGTTAATCTTTATATAGTTTTAGCAGCATAAACAATAAAAATTTATTTGGAACTCACATTATGTAGTGATAAAGTTTCATCTCAGATCAGATGGTGGCAATAGAATACACACAGAAAGATACAACATAGCCATGTACCTCTTTTGAACATGTTAAGAGAATTATCACTCACCATTCGCGGAGTTTATCTGATTTTGGTGTCTTCTGTGTTTGAGGGTGACAATAGAGAATATAATCTTCTCCCTTCAGTGGAGGACAGGCCCAAATATAACAGCTAGTCAAACCCCGACTCTTACAGTAATCCAAATATCCAATCTGTCAAAGAATCAAAGAGTTCAGAAATCCTCACTGTAGAAAGCTACTTGGCAAATTTGTTCTCAGCTATCTTAAGGACTTGAAGTGTTCATATGTCCACCTTTCTCTTTGAAAATTTATTTTATCTAATTTAATAAAAGCTGATACAGATGAATAAGGCAAGAAACCATAAAGATACATAGAAATATCACATAGACTCATGAACATCCTTGCATTTATTAAACCATTAGAGGTATAAGTGTCCTCCATATATTACTATCTTCAATGAAGTTGAAAAATAACAACTGAACTTTTGACATAGGTAATAGGATGTTCTTGCTAGCTTTAGCCAGACTTACCAGTATTTCATGATATACAATGGTACGAAGAGATTCACCATTTTTAGTTTTCACATCTGGCCTAAAATACTTCACAGAATCCAAGTAAGAGAGATAAATGTGTCGCTGATTTGGATGGGAGCATTCTGACCCAAATTCTTGCATGAACATAGCAAAAAGACAAACCTCTACACCTTCAATTTTTTGAAATAACAGGAGGGCCTGTAGCCATGTGTTAAGGAATGTTATATACTTAGAAAAATATTTTGTTTCATTACAGCTATTAATTAGGAAAGAGAAACAAAGATGAATCAACAATCCATGTTTTGCACCTTTGACTTGTATGGAAATTCACTTGAATAATTTTGGCATTGAAACATTTGTAAGAACCGCTGTTTCACCTCTAGTACTTTGTCAACAGATGATACAACTCTCACAACAAGAGCACCAGCTCCTGGCACCTGACAAATATCAAAAGAAAATTTAAATCTTAGCAAATTATTAACCAAAGCATTTAAAAAGATTCATTTATAGCTTTCAAAACTGGAATCAGAAGAATTAAAAAACTGTGTGCTTCTTTATCAGTTATTCCTGAAATAAATAATACATGTCTGCTCAAGCCACTTTTAATGCCAGTTCTAAAGTGAGATCTAATTACATTGTATAATCATGAAACTCCATAAGACAGTGCTGAACATAACTGATGCAAAGAAATTATATGGTTCTCTCTCCAAATTAATCCAGCGCCCATAATTGAGTTTGATACATTCATTAAAATTGGATGGTCAGTGATATTGGGCATTATAATTGCACATTGAATTACATAAAAATATTATCCAGACCATATGTTAAGCATTTTGTGATAAACTGATATAATCATGTCACATCATCAAATACCAAGCAAGGTTTAGTTTAACAAATGCAGTGTTTCATCACAGCTCAATTTTGTCAAACAGTTAATGTAAATAGCAATCAAATGATTACCTCCTCAAAGTTCTTGCCTAGGGCTTTTGCTCTTTCTTGTCTTTCCTCTTTTAAACATCTAAAAAGTCTTTGTTCAATGTGATCACTCAGGAAAGTCCTTGGTATATCCTTCGCCTGAAGAATAGCATTCTGTGGCAATGGTTTCCAGACACCTCTTTCTATCCGCTCTATATAACAGTTCGGACATGTATACTCTGCCATGCTCTCTTCTTTCCTCTTAACATGGAGTAGTGCACATATACTATGTTGCCAGTCCTTACAATTATCACATTGCACCCACTACAAAGAAAAAATGTAGAAGGTTCAGAAAGAATTTACAAGTTATGACATTAGCAATATCCTAAAGTACTATTTGCTCACCTCTTCTTCCTTTGCAACTTCATTTTTTTTCTTCGTAAGCATCGACTTGGCATATTCATTCACATCTATCTTAACCACATCACTTTGAATCTTATTATAACAAACTTGGCAAATGCAATGTCTTGCATCAACAGCTGCCACAAAGAAATATATTGCTTTGGACTTAATACGGGATTGACATAATGAGCAATAAATAGGTGGCAGACGTAACGTAAGTTTCCCGACATTACATAATGTACATATTTTCGCACCCTTCTTGTTTTTAGCCTTTTCTTTGCTCTGTCACACAAAACATGAAGGCAGCTTATCAACAAACAAATCCCTGAAAAAACTGAAAGAAACTTAAAAACTAACATATCCAAGGGAGAAATTGAGCTCCACTTTGCATGAAATTTTGACATGAAATTAATTTATCCTAAATGTGTAATTAACAACAAATGTTACTCTAAAATAATTGAATAAAGCATCTCTAGTTTTGCAAGCTTATTGAAAATTTAGAATTATTAGCTATTGCAACCATGTACACAATTATCATAAAAACAAGCATGGAGAGAAGATTAGCATCCAAATGAGATGCCCTTTTCTTTTGTGAACCTTCTGATTGGCAATAAAATAAAGATGCACATGTGATTCGTCCAAATGCCTAAGATTACTTTTTAGTTGATGTCAGACATCAAATCACTCTAATTTTAGAAGATTAGGTAATTTCTGAAATTACATAAAAATTGTGAATATTAACATGTGCAACTTCTTGCAGTTGAATTAACAAAGTTAGATATTTTTCTGTATAGAATTTTTTTTATTTGTATATGAAATTGCAAAGGGATTGCACCAATCCATTTGGTCTTTTTTCTGATCTTTACAATACTAAAATTAGCCCTCTTAAGTTTCATCAGAATGATAACTGATACAAGAGGATGCTAGAAATAATTAGTTTAACTGAGGAAGATGGAATAATCATAAAAGCATAGCATTAATCTGAGAAAATGGGTAGAGGACTAAAGATAACTTGTTCTAGGTGAATATAAAAGAAAAGATGGAGACATATTAACTAAAAGGGAAGTTTAAAACAATAAAGAAATAAGTTCATTTAATGGATAAATATTGCACTAGAAGAATTCACTAAATAACAATAGAACTCTTAGACATAAAATTTCTCTTTTAAAAAATGTCAAAATATGAGAGTATGCTAGTCCTATTGTTCAAAAAGATGATGTGCCAAATAAGTTATATTTGGTAAGTAGCTGACCCAATGTGTAATTTGTGAGTTCAAATTTTAAACCTAATCCTACGGGTAGTAACTAAGTTAGCAATATGGGTACAGGTTTGAGCCAATTCATCTTGGATCCTAGGTTCATTATGGCTTGGGTGTACATAAAAGAATAGACCAAAATTCCAAATAAACCATAATATCAGTGCCACAGGATTAAAAACAAAATTAAACCATTACTTATAATTGATATTTCAAAATTATATGTCATGGCATATACTTTATCAAATAGGTTTATATGCAAAAAAAGGGAAATGTTCAATGATCATAATGAACTTCAAGAAACACATGAATATTTAGTTAAATTTAAGGTTAGAGCTGCATGTTTGTAGAGTCTTTGATTAGATCATCCACTTGTGATTGCATCAAGTGGTATCAAGATTAGGTTATTGTTGGAGTGAATAATAACCCCACAACAAAAGTCTTTTGTGTATGTCACACTAAAGGCAATCCATCAAAGGATGGCTCATAGAGGTTTGGTATGTGGCACGTTGCAAGTGATACATAAGAGTGGCGGATTACATATCGATTGTGTTTGTCTTGCAATATAGGTGGCTATCATAGGGGTGAACTACAAATTTCTTCTATGCATTGCAATGATCTATTGTGACACAGTGATCTTTTATGGTTGTGTCACACCCATGTGATCCATGAGAAAGAAGATTCCCAAAAGAGAGTGGGGATATCTTCCAATGGTGTAATGTTGGGTAGAAGACATCAATGTGTGCACATCCTCCAATAATTATAAGTTGGGTAGAGATTGGATTTGGTCAAAAGATTGAGAAACGGGCCTGATTCTTGCAAAAGTGGCTTGTGAGAGGTGAGCAAATAGAAACTTTGATTTTGTGGCAATTTGTAAGTGTGAAATGCTTGCAAAGAGTGATTTGAACTAAGTAACTTAGTGGGCCTTGTTGACAAGATGCAAACCATGTTAGTCGTAGTTTGTTAATAATAATTATGTTATGTGTTGTATCGGCAATGTAATGGCAATTGGTTCTCAGGTAGTTGTAGGAGGTTGGTGTAATGATCTATTGTGACTCAGTGATCTTTTATGTTTGTGTCACACCCATGTGATCCATGAGAAAGGTGATTCCCAAAAGAGAGTGATATCTTCCAATGGTGTAATGTTGGGTAGAAGACATCAATGTGAGCACATCCTCCAATAATTATAAGTTGGGTAGAGATTGGATTTGGTCAAAAGATTGAGAAATGGGCCTGATTCTTGCAAGAGTGGCTTGTGAGAGGTGAGCAAATAGAAACTTTGATTTTGTGGCAATTTTTAAGTGTGAAATGCTTGCAAAGAGTTATTTGAACTAAGTAACTTAGTGGGCCTTGTTGACAAGATGCAAACCATGTTAGCCATAGTTTGTTAACAATAATTATGTTATGTGTTGTATTGACAATGTAATGGCAGTTGGTTCTCGGATAGTTGTAGGAGGTTGGTGTAATGATCTATTGTGACTTAGTGATCTTTTATGTTTGTGTCACACCCATGTGATCCATGAGAAAGGTGATTCCCAAAAGAGAGTGGGGATATCTTCCAATGGTGTAATGTTGGGTAGAAGACATTAATGTGTGCACATCCTCCAATAATTATAAGTTGGGTAGAGATTGGATTTGGTCAAAAGATTGAGAAACGGGCCTGCTTCTTGCAAGAGTGGCTTGTGAGAGGTGAGAAAGTAGAAACTTTGATTTTGTGGCAATTTGTAAGTGTGAAATGCTAGCAAAGAGTAATTTGAACTGAGAAGTAACTTAGTGGGCCTTGTTGACAAGATGCAAACCATGTTAGTTGTTTGTTAATAATAATTATGTTATGTGTTGTATTGACAATGTAATGGCAGATGGTTCTCGGGTAGTTGTAGGAGGTTGGTGCAGTTGATTCACTCAACCAACCGTCGGCCACTTTATATGTAGCCTATTGGCACTGAGAATGGATTATGGTTGTGATGACATTACATGGGAATAAAGCATATCTTTCTGCCATTTGTTGTCTAAAGTTATCGTGTTATCCTTCTGAGTGCTTTGTCATGTTATTGGCAGTCGAGGGAAGTAGGATTGGTGGGATAGCGACATAATGGGTTGTACCTTCAACCAACAAGTCCTGGTAACTGATAGTGACAGAGAAGACAATACCGAAGTAACTTGAGAGGACCAGCTAACACAGAACTTGTTTCATGCATGGGACGTGTCGGTTGACGAGTACGCATAGCGGGAGGCTCGGGAGAGAGCAGTCTTGGCTGGTATGGTATGCGCCAAACTCATGGTGAGCAGTCCTGTGTATGATCTTCTGGGTAGTCTTCCGAGATTGTTGGCCCAAGCATTGTTGGAACTCCAAGATCAATGTGAGACAAGAGAAAGGGTCAACAAATATTGCAATGATACGAAAAGAGGAACCGGAGGGAGGAGGAACCATGTGATACTAGCAGGTGTAAGTAACTCCGACAATTAATGCCCGATCTACCAAACAAGGACAGAAGGCAACGCACAAAGGCAGAGACATAAGGAGAGAAGGAAGCCAAAACTATCGTATTGAGGTCTTTGCGTATCCAAGAGCAAGTTGAGAGATGTCGACGGCTACAACAACAAGAAAAACAATCTGATAGTCCCCCACCGTGGGCACGGGGTGGCGGAATACAATTGTCAAGACAGGAGTGAGAAGCGATAGCCAGAGAATTACCACTCTCAAGCAATTCTTGGGCGCACGAAGGATCTGACACTGACAGTTGGGAAGGTGGTGACTTGGCACCAATTGAACCATTCATACATTCCGAAGAGGACAATAGCCAAGAGGGAAACCTTGAAGGGGAGGTAGCGGATTTATTTTAGAGTACCTTGCGGGGCATCGACAATCTCGTTATCTCAAAGGGATCAAGAATAGGGAGAACAAAACCAGAGACTCTGGGGAGAAGAGAGTATTGGTACCACTACGAAGGAGGCAACCAAGATGTGAACGATAGAGGTGGAGGGGTACTCACGTGTAGCCGGAGGTGTAGAAGACGCACAAGGACACAGAGGAGGAACCAACTCACTGACCTTTAATAACGTGCACAGTGCCTATTGTACATGGCAAATGGAAAACCCCTCGGAGAAGCAGAAACTGCCCAAGTTTAGTGGGAACGAATCGAAGGATCCGGCCCGCCACTGTAAAACATGTGTAACGATATGGGATGCAAATGGCCAGGATTACCATGACTATTGGTTGAAGGCTTTTCTTGCCACCCTATGAGGGATTGCAATTGATTGGTACACGGACTTGCCAACAGGGGACAAGGAAACTTGGGGTAACCTGAAAAAAACATTCCACGAGGAGTTTAGATTGCTCCATGATGATGATGAAGTAGTGGCAGAAATTTACAATACACGACAGGGAAAAAATGAAATGGTACGAGCTTACCATTGTAGGCTAAAGGAACTCATTGGTAAACTCAAAAACTAGCCAGCGGATGGTCTAAAAAAACGATCGTTCATTGAGGGACTAACTCCATCCCTAAGGAGGAAGATGAAAGTGGTGCCACCATCCTTGTACACCGACCTACAACTGTGCGATGGATATTGAAAGTGAAAACAAGACATCTAGAGGTAAGGAGAAGACGAGTGATGATGATAGCACAGATGGGGACAGTGAGGGAGAATCCAAAACTATACAAGCACTACGAAAAGACATGATGAGAATGATGAAGGAAATGAGGGCTGGAAAGGAGGAGACAAAAGATGGCAAGGAGCTTTGGTGCATGGACTACAAGTTGGAAGGTCATACCAAAACCAACTGTCCAAAGAAGGTATTTTGTGACATCTGTCAGGTACTCCATCAAGGAGTGCCCATACAATCTGACGACAAGGAGCGCTCAAGTGCTCTTTACCCAAGTGGAACAAACTACTCCCCCTGTCACACCTCCAAGAAACACAAATGCCTCGTTGGGAGGTTACCGCTATAACCAACGATGAAGTAATAACAATAGCAACAATAACACACCGAGAAGTTGCATCCAATACAACGCGAAGGGGTGACCCATGATACAATGTTGCAGATGTAACAAGTGGGGCCACTTTGCGCGGGACTGTCAGAGCGGTAGCGGTCAAGGAAAAGGAAGCATGCAATGCAAATGGTGTGGTTCAGGCAACCATGAGGATGCTAAGTGCCCCAGGCAGAAGGGGGTAAACATGATAGAGGTCGCATGCCCTGAAGAGGAGGTTCTTGCTATCACCAGGTCACAAGCAAGGAAGCTCACGTATCCTAATCCTAGTACAAAGAAGAGAAGGTTGAGGTAAGCAAAAACCGAGGTTGAACTAGAGAAACGACTCACACAATAGTGTGAGTACCCTCGTATGGTCAGCATCTGAGGCCAACATCATAGAGCAGATGTTGCAAGCCACCGTATCGGTACGAGCGGCGAACCTTCTAGAAACATTACCACAGCTGAAGGTAGCCATCACTAAGGTAAACAACAATGAGGTACGAGACACAACCAAGGAAAGAAAAGGAACACTGGAAGGAAGGAAGATGGTACGGGGGAAGAAGAAAACAATACCACCACGAACCTTATGTTGGCGATAGGCGTTGGCAGGATGCCTGCGATAGTGGAAATGGAAATCATGGGATACAAACTCACAAACACCATTGTGGATGGGGGGTCTGGAGTGAACGTGCTACCAGAAGAGACATGGAAGGTTATTGGAAATCCAACTCTGTGGCCTTCGACATTCCATCTAGGAGGAGCAGACCAACATGGCATTAAACCGATAGGAACGCTAATGGGACAGAAGGTGGTCATTGGAAGTCAACAGTTTTTTCTTGACTTCGTGGTCATTGCTCTGGAGAAAAAGGGGTATGATGCCCTCCTAGGCAGAGGATGGCTCATCACAACAAAGGCTAACCATAATTGGGAAAAGAACACACTCTCTATTGAGAGTGACCAAAAGAAATATATCATTGATCTATGCACTTAGACAGTGAGCCAAGAATTGGCATCTGCCTCAGAATCAGGAGACCAACGCCATAAAGAGGATGGGATGGAACTTGACGAGGAAGGGGTTCTAAGGCTAGGAAATTGCTTTGAGGACGAGACCAGTTCCCTCAATGGGTTATTTCATTGACAGATAGAGGATTACAAAATCTTCCACCCAGATTGTAATGTACTAGAGGTTCTTGAAATTAAAGCAGAAGAAAATGATACCTACCCCTCATAGTACGCTCATTATGAGGAAGGTGCAGCAAGGGTGGATGATACCCCCATCCTCGGATTTGAAGGAGACAAGACAATAAAGGGGCAAAAACAAGTATAAAAAGAAACAAACACCCTCGAAAGCTTACAGGTAAAAGTACTAGGATCAGAGGAGGCCAAAGATCTCAAAAGTAGGAAAAAATTAAAAGATCGACCACGCTGAGCCGTATGAGTGAGAGGCTTGAGAAACTGTACAAACTGTATGACAATGACATTGACAAGCAGTGTCGTATAGAACAGTCATACGAACCGTACGGTATGTGGAAAGAAAGTTGGTTGTACGATGCATAGAAACAAAGTGGGTTGTACAGTGCATGGAAAGAAAGTGGGTCGTATGAAGCATGGCAAGAAAGTGGGTCGTACAATGTAGAGAAAACCATACACACATATGAGTCGTACGACATCCACATGTTGGAGAGATAGCCATTGACCATACGACACAGAGGGATTCCATTGTGGGCCATCCGTATGACCGAGCAAAGGAAGGCTATCACTCGTACCATTAATAGGTTGCATACAGACACGAGGAGGATTCGGGTTTAAATATCAAACTTTTCAACATTACAGAAATTGGCTAAAAACTCTATTTTTGGGCTTCATTAGCATTGTTTTAAACATTAAGCAAAATCAAGAAAATGGTGTGCACTGTGGAGTTTTGTATGCTTTTGAAGGTGCCCCCGGACCCTGGGAGGGGTGCTACCCCTTAACTTCGCTGGAGGAATAGGCACTAGAACCACACCCTACACTACTAGCTGAGGGTGTAATAGTAGGGGAACAAACACCGCCAATGGATGAGTAGGAAGACATACACGCTTCCATAGATAATGGGCTACAGCTACTTGGAGTACTAGTGGAGCCACCTGTAGAGGTACATGAGCCAAGGCAAGAGGGGGGAGGTATGGTAACAAAGACAAAGACCACCAATGGGAGGCCAGAGAAGGCACAAGAGTACCAAGTAGAAATGATGGAAATCTCGGGAGCCCCAGAAGCACTCCCAAAAAGGGAGGAAGTTGGAGAGCAAGAAATTGTGCTACAATGGGTTATACCAGATCCTCGGGACCCCGTGAGCATTCTTCAAAAATTTGGCCACCAGATGGAGGAGATGGCTCGCTTCATGGCTAGGATGGGAGCAGCTACCAAGGAAATAGAAGTTGAGAAAGACACAATAGTGGTACAGTTAGCAGAGAGGCTTTCGAGATTTATGAAGGATGTTGCTAGGAATTCATGAGATGCTTTTCTGCAAAGGGATGGCCACAAACAGAAACTATAGAGATGTTGGAGGCATGGGGTAGGCCTCACATTCCAGTAGGTCAGAGAGGGATGATGGGTGTTCTCTACAGCATAGAGAGGACTTTCTAGGATACCTTCAGCTGCAACAGGTGACTTGGTCCTCACGGAGGGCTGCAGGGGAGCATGCACTAGCACCAAGGCGTGAGATAGCCCTGCAGCAACGATTGGGAGAGGTAGAGGAGGACATAGCCCAGGAGAAACTAGTTCGGGATGGGAAGGAGGAACAGCTCGCGGCCACAACAGTAAGATTGGTAAACATTGAAAAAGATTTGAGGGATGCACTGAGGCTGCTGAAGGCAGGCCGTGAGAAACAATTGATCATGGACCCTGATCTAAGGCTTCTTCGACAACAGCTAGCATGTCCTATGTCCTCTATCACTCTAGGGACGTCCTCTCATCCCTCTCTCCAGTAGATTTCTTGTGTGTCTACATTATCCATTTTGTTTTTTAGTCGCCTGGAAGACGATTTCCTTTTTTGGGGGGCTTGATGTTAGTCGTAGTTTGTTAATAATAATTGTTGTGCTGTATCGGCAATGTAATGGTAGTTGGTTCTCGGGTAGTTGTAGGAGGTTGGTGACGGTTGATTCACTCATCCAACCGTCGGCCACTTTATATGTAGCTTATTGGCACCGAGAATGGATTATGGTTGTGATGACATTACATGGGAATAAAGCATATCTTTTTGCCATATGTTGTCTAAAGTTATCGTGTTATCCTTCTGAGTACTTTGTCATGTTATTGGCGATATGTAATCTTGCACTGCTACATTACTGTTATATTGCATAGAATAATATACCCACAGTAAGGCATCTAACAAACCAAAGGGTTTAATTGTTGGAGTCAAAATTATAGTTCCTAGTTTGAAGAAATACAAGAAAAGAAAATGGAAAAGAGTAGGGAAAAGTTATTGGAGATGATGAGGAACATAGCATCTTGAATTGATCTCTTGAAGAAACAAACTAAAGAGATCTTGAACGTTGAGAAAAGAAACGTCCTATGGAGGAATATGTGGATTGAACCACTGAGTGTGAGGTAGTTTGCAAAGGGAGCAATTGCACAAAATATGCTAGTTGATGTGTGATGATGCAACTAATATCAAATGAAGAAGAGAAACACTTTCTCTAGAGGCAACATGTAATCACTATGAGAAGAAATGGTGATGTAATCAAACAACTTTCTCTAGAAAGTGTTGAGAATATGATGCCTCATAATATGTGACACATGAGAGAGGAGGAGATCTTGGCCAATACAAATATGGTAGACATATTAGACAGAATGTTTGAAACTTTGATCTATTGAAAAATGAAGGAGATCATTTTGAATTTGGGAGTGCGGCAAGGAAAGTTGCTAGTTGTGGGAATGCATATGCTTCTAGAGGATGTTGGTGAGCTAACTGACATCAAGTAGTTGGAAAGATGAATTTCATTGTAGGAATCAAGTGGATATTTTGATGAGTGAGGAAATCCAAAGAGGTCATGCATGGGCAAAAGAATTTGGAAGTAGCCCTCGAAGTGATGCCTGCAAATGGAGGGTCATTGGAGGACTGGGATGTCTATATTTTTCACATAGTAGTAGTGATGAAAGAACTATTTGTAGATTTTTTTCTTGGATGACTATGAACACAAAAGGGTAATAGCTTCAACTTTGTACTTGAAACATATTTGCAAAAATGTGACAAACCATTCTTTCAAGAGTTGAGTGATGAGTCCAAGATTGTAGATTGCCTTTCAAAGAGTTGGATAGGTTACATGAGCTGTCTTCAAATGTCATTTTATGCACAAATTAAGAGATGGACCTACACAAAGGGTTTGTAGGTTGGTGCAAATTGACATTACTACGAATGGATCTAGAAGAACAACATTATAGCTAGTGTTTGGAATAATTATTAAGTTTGTTGGTGATCTATTGAAGATTTCAAATGGTGATCGTGTTGGTGTAGAGTATGAAGACTTAATTCAAAAGTGGTTAGAAGTAAGAAGTGCCAAATACAATATTGATATTGGAGTACAACAAAGGAAAATCTTACGTAGAGGTGGAGCTAGTCATACTACACTTAGGAAAGAGAATTTTTTTGGAATCAGATGATAAATATTTAAAGAAAGTTGATGGGGAGATGATATGAGGCATTGCGGCTTGACATGGGTTGCACTAAATTAGAATGAGCAAGAAGATATCCCCAAGACTGCTTCTAGATGTCATTATGGGCATTTTGAATTCTTCGTCTTCCCCTTTGGTTTAACCAAATCCCCACAACATTCCAATCATGTGTTAATCACTTATTTAGGAAGCAACTAAGGAAGTTCCTATTAATATTCTTTGACAACATTTTTATTTACAGAAAAACATGGGAAGAACACCTCAAGCATATCGATGAAGTCCTATATACATGTGATTTTGGGTTAGAAGAGATCTTATATTTGGGACATTATCAATGCACAAGGAGTAAGTGTGAATGAAGAAAAGATTAACACTATAAGGGAATGGCCAAAACTGAAAACCCTAACCCACCTAAAGGATGTTTGGGTTTATGTAGCTATAACTGACAGTTTGTCAAAGGGGTTTTCTAAAATTGCTGCTCTACTCACATAACTAACAAAAAAAGGAGCCTTTGCACAGAACAAAGTAGCTTGAAAAGCTTTTGAAATACTTAAGGAGATAACAAGTTCTTGTCCCCTCCTAGTCATTACTGACTTTACATTACCATTTGAATTAGAATGTGATGCTTCCAGAGAAGGCATTGTAGTTTTCATGCAAAACAAACACTGAATCACGTTTGAAGTCATAAAATCATAGAAGATAATAGATATTATTCCATTTATGATATAGAAATGCCAGCCATTATGCATGCATTGGCCAAATTTAGATGATATCTGGTCTGTGGAAAGTCCATTGATAAAACCGACCCCAATAGCCTAAGGTGTTTCCTAAATCAGAAAGATTTAAACGACCATCAACAAAAAAGGGTCAACAAGTTACAAGCTTATAATTGTGACATAGTGGTGCAAGGCACCTCCTGAAGACATAGAAGGGTCACCTAGTTGATCATAAAGGAGATGACACAAAGGAGCTCCAAGGTCTCTTTGAGATGACAACATGATTCATAAGATCCTAACAGTGTTGTAAGGAGGCTAATAAAGCCATTTTGTCAATGTTTTTGGTTAATGTTGTAAACAAAGTCCCAAAATTGGCAAGTATAACCAATAAGGACTAATGTAAAGGTTTAGAGGATTAAGATTAGGTCATTGATGAGTCTAGGAGGTTATAAATGGTTTTGAAGTCCTAAAAGGAGAAAAATCAAAGGATTAAAGTTATTAGGAGTCTTTTTGATAAGTTTTAAAATTTAAAGATTTGAATCCTAACAGTCAAATGCAAAGATGGAGGGAAACTCCATAACTTGACTAGATGGTTGTGTTAAGGGTTCCAACTGTTCTTGATTGGCTAGAGAGGTTTTAGGAAGTTTATTTTTAGGCTTTGAAGAGTCATTATGTGTGGTAGAGAAGTGGAATGCAATGTGAGCATTCAGCATTGTACAGACATAACAGAGTCTTTGTAAATATTGAGCAAATCTCAATACATTTTGGTATTTTATATATATGCTGAGTAGTAACTCTAATGCATCACTGAGGAATGTTGTTTTTCTTTGTTTTACATTGATATGAACCAGTCTTTATGTTTGCATGTTGTGTTAAAGCTGATTGTACCATGACAATGAGGTTTAATGCACTGAATTCTCAGTCAAATAGAGTGTAGAGGGTTCTAATACCCTAGGTTATCACTGTACTTCGTGGATTGAAGTCTTATTTTGTATATGAAATGTCTTTCAATCATCTTTGTGTAGGTAATGAGTTATAAGATTGATACACACCCAAAACCGTGAGTTTGTGCTTTTAAAAAGCACCAAAATAGTGTCATGGGAGCAACAGAAAAAAAACTAGCCACACAAGGAGGGTGTCTAAAGTTTGATTCTATCCAAGGAAGTCGAAGACAAGGTGAAACCACTATTGGGAAGTCCTGAAAGTGACTGCATGGTCGAGAACAAGAAAGCCCTAGTTTAGTGTCCCTTAAATGGAAGGTTTAATGCATGGTGGGCTAAACAAGGTGGAAGTCCCAAACAAAGTTGAAAATCCTTTGTTTTAGATCATAACTCAAGATTGTTTTAGGGTCTTGGTTCTTGGGAAGGCATCCTATTAGGTATTTATTTGTAAAAGTGCCCATTTAGGCCTAGTGGAACAACAGGATCAGTCAATTTTTGGATGGGATGTCTCAAAAGACCAATACCCAAGATTGAGACATGTTTTATAACTTCCAAAAGGGTATCTAAAACCCTAATTTTTTTAGCAAGTTGTTTGGCAAGGTGAGAAGTTAAGCTTGAATTACGCACTGGTGAGGGCTAGTAGATCTTTGGCCTAGAATGAGGAATTTAGAGTTTGGGCTCAAAGACACTCTCAATAAAGAACCAAAACTTATTGATTAGATGTTTTAATTTTGATCAAACCCTTAGATGGTGTGGAAACACAGTGGGAAGCAATGAACCTGGTTTGAGCACTTGAATGGTGTGAAGTCTAGTGAAGGTGAGAGCTAGTGTCTTGACCCTTGGTTGGCCTAGTGAATTAGGTTGGGTCTTAGTTTTGATCCTAGTTGTAGGTACTTTTGGGAGACATTGAGAGTGATTGGAAGATTCTTGGGGAGAATCTTGGAACTCACCATTTTGACTCACATCACATAGAATAATTTTGACAAAGAATAACATTATACTGATGCACTTTCCCACAAGCACTACTCCTGCTCCGTAACAAGCATTTCCATGGTTGGAAAAACTTAATTATTTCTGGGTATGCCAAAGGCCCGCAAGAAAAAGATATCCTAGAAGGAATTTTACAAAATGAGGAATGTAAAGTAGTGGAAGAACTCATTCTATACAAAGATAGGATATATCTTGTACCAAGCTCAAAGATGAAGGAGAAGATTAATAGAGAATACTATAACACCCCTATAGCCGGCCACCAAGGATATTATAAAACCTATGAACAAGAGAGAAGCATTCTTGGAAAGGTCATAAGAAAGACGACCTAAACATGTTTAAGAATGCATGACTTGCCAAAAAAACAATCATAACAAACCTATCCAGCAAGCCTCTTACAACCACTACCCATACCCAATAAAAAATAAGTGTATCTATGGATTTCATAACTGAGCTTCCCAAAGTTCAAGGCAGATATTGTATATACATAGTGGTGGACCACCTTATCGAGTATCCACATTTCATTGCAATATCCACATAATATAGAGCTCCTCAAGTAGCTAATGTTTTCTTCAAGGAAATTTTCAGATTACATGGCCTACTTAAAAACATTGTTAGCGATAGAGATAGTCGATCCGTTAGCTTCTTTTGGCAAGAATTTTTTTGACTAGCCAAAACAAATCTCACACCAAGTACAAGTTATCATTCCCAAAGTGATGGGCATACAGTGATTGTAAATAAATTGTTGGAAGGATATCTAAGAAACTATGTTATGGGGCAACAAAATGCATGAATCAAATGGTTTCACCATAGAGAACATTGTTATTAAACCACCCATCATATGTCAATAGGGCTGAGTCCCTTCAGAGCCTTGTATGGGTATGATGCAACCTCATTTGCAAGTTTAATCCTCCAAGGAAGTCATGTATTAGGAGCCAATGTATTTGTGCAACAAAACGTGAATATTATGAATACACTTAAAGATAATCTACACCAAGCACAAAACCAACAAAAGATAAATGTTGATCGAAAAGGAAAAGAAGGACAATTGAAGTTGGTGACTTGTTTTTTCTAAGGTTATAGCCCTATAAGTAGTCATCAATCAAGGTGAGTGGGGTCGAGGAGCTCAAACCTAGATTCTATGTACCATACAAGATTTTGAGAAGGATAGGAGAGGTTGCCTACAAGTTGGAACTAGCAGCAAATAGTAGGATCCATAATATCTTTTATGTGTCTTGACTTGAAAAGGTGTTAGGACAGCATGTTACTCCATGTTTAGAGCTACATCCACTTAATGATGAAGGCTAGTTAATTTTGGAGCCTAAAAGTATTCTTGATATGCAAGAAAAGAGATTGAGAAATAATTCCATTCTTGAGTATCTAGTTAAATGGAAGGGTCTACATACAAAAGATGCTATTTGGGAAGGAGTCATGATCTTTGAACATCCAAATTTAAAATTGCTTTAAGACAAGCAATTTCAGGAGGGTGGACTGTCATGCCCTACCATAATAATTTAAAATTTAAGTTGCTAGGCATAAACAAGTGGAAAGCCCAAACTTGAGAAAATAGTTAGTTGAAAAATGTAAAGAAATCAAGATGATTTCATGTAAAAAAGGGAAAAATCTCAAGGATTTCCACCTAAAACTTCAATTTGCACCCAAAAAATCTTAAGGATTTCCACCTAAACTTAGGATTTTCACTCAAGGACTAGCTTCATCTCCACCTAAAACTCAAAATCGCGCCCACCTCTAGTCATTATGTCCACCTAAATCTTAAAAATATGCTTAACATATGCTGTCATTTCCACCTAAATTGAGCATTTGTGCCCTCTCTTCGAGATCATTTCCACCTAAACTAAGCAAATGCACTCACTTCCCTTAATCATTTCCAGCTAAATCATTTAAATTTTCCCTTGATTGCTTGACATTTTCTAACCTTGCATTGATCATTTCCACCTAAAAGTGGAATGTGTGCCCTAGATCTTGAGTATTTCCAGCTGACTACCTAAAAGAAGCCCTTGAAAGAGATGTATTTATCCTTGGCAAAACTAAAAGACCCGCTCAAGAATCCTTACACAAGGTGAATTTCTGACTGAGAAGATGAACTCATCCTTGGTGAAGACAAGATTGAAAATCCTTAGTTGGAGGGAAATCCTAAGGAAAATAATAAAGTCCTTGTGAAAAATAGAAGATTCAAGGTGATTTCCCAAAGAAAAATGAAAAAATCCTAGAAAATTTCATGGCTTCAAGGTGTAATTCCAGTTAAAACTCTAAATTGCACCACTTTAGAAGGGAATTCCAGCTAAACTGAGAAAGTGTGCCCTTAATGCCAGTTAAAAACTCAATTTGCACCAGCACCCCAATGCATTTCCACCTAAAATTGGAAATCCTGCTCAACTTGCCTCTTCCATTTCCACCTAAAACCCAAAAACCCAGCAGCATTATATTCATTTCCACTTAAGATGCTTAAATCCGCCTAGCAACAACTTGATTTCCACCTAAACCTCTGATTTCTGCCCTAGGTCCTTGGACAAATAAAAAAATGCAAAAGATAATGGAAGGGGCCGATTTTAATAAGACAAAACATGCAAATACTTAAGGGGTCAGCCTTCCTTGATGCAAATGGGTCACAACCCTTGAGATGATCACCTATTTATGAGGATTAAAGAACATCAATCAAACAGCTCAAAAATAAGATCAAGGCAGAAAAAAAATTAGAGTAAGTCAGAGAAATCGAGGAGCAGAACTGATGCAAATTTGTAAATAAAATATCCAATTGATCAAAAGAGAATTCACCTTGTAAGCTAGCGATTTTTGAACAGGATGTTATAATCAAGGGAATATTCAAGAAGAAACAGGCGAATTTCCAGCTAAAGGAGCAAATATTGCACCTGAAATTCAAATTGTAATCAGTCTGTAGGTGCAAAAATCTGAAGTTAAATCAGAAATTGTCCAAGTTCAATTTTGCAAGAGGGAAAAATTTATAAAATGATAACAAAGATGTGAAGGATTTTGGGCTCTTAAAGGTTAAAACTTACAGATTATCTTGTCAAAATTTGAATGTGTTTCACATTTCTTTTTATTATGTGATTTTATTTAAAATGTTTTCAATCAAGAATGCAGTAAGGATATATTCGTAATACAATTGTTTTCTCTTTCTTTGCAGGGGTTGATAGGTGGAGATAATGATAGAAGATGATGTTTAAAGAAGTAAACAAAGGAGAACTAGCTTGAGAATCAAGTTTGAAGGAGGAATGACATTCAAGATGAAGATGAATATTCAAGATCAGAGATTTCGAGGGTCCTAATTGCTTTACGAGTGGAAGATGCTACTTAATCCTTGGCTTTCCTTTGGAAATTCAAGAATCAACACGTGGGTGATTACAACATCAAGATCAACATATGCAAGATGAAGATAAAGAAGACTCTACAACAAAAAGATCTCACATCAACATAAGAAAAGATCACAGTTACAATCAAGGAGGAGATAGCGAAAAATGGAAATGAAAGTGCAAAGATCTCAACTATTGCAAGGAATTCAAGCCCAAATTCAGAACATGAAGAAGAACACTTCAAGACTAAAAAAGAAGATAGCTATAAAGATCGAATGAGCAATGAAGTCTAAGGAAGATAATTTCAAGAGGGTTAATCAAAGTTAGAAATGTTGGGTATCAAGAAATATTGCTTGAAATGCAAATGACTTCTTTGTGATAAGCAAGCCAATGTGGCGTCCACTCTTTCAATCAATCAAACGATTCCACATCATCGCCATATCCAATTTCATTGAATTTTCCATCAAGGAAAAGGATAAGGGACATGCTTCTAGAAGATAGTTTGTTATGATCTTATGTGGCACAAATTTTTCCTATTCACCATTAGAGGGTGCTATCTTTTCATTGGCTAGCATTTAATGTTTGTAGGTGGTTGTTATAGAAAACCCTAATTAGGGTTCCCTTGAATTATCTTGGCCATTGATATTGAATCAATTTGGGCACTTGGTTGTTATTGAAAGCCCCATATAAAGTCTTGCTCATTTCATTTGTAAAGGAGAGGAGAAACTTATTGTGAAATTGTTGTTGAGATATTGTAGAAAGAATGCAAATTCATTGAATCTTGGTGAATACTTGTGTTATTTTGGAGTGTTGGCATGGTTTCCTACTACTCAATTAGTTTAGAATTAGTTTATGTTGAATAGTTGAATGGAAGACATTGTTGTTGATTAATGGTGAAGCCTTTATGTTCATACCATTTCTAATTTGTTGGTTGCAAGTTGCAATGTATGGTTAGTCTAAAATAATTTCAAAGTTTTTTTTTTGATCTGTAACAAGTTTACTTTTATTGATAAAAACAAGGTTACAAAATATAGATAAAACTTTTGACAGGCCCTTTACATAACGATAATGAGAGCTATCCGAAATGCACCAGTAAAGACTACTACAAACACAGCATAATCAACGCTGTTTGTCCTTTACTATAAACAGTCCAGCAAAACCTGAGATTTCCGCGGAAATCCGAGAACCTCCATCATTCTCATGATCACACCAGAAAGCTTGATACAAAAGGGTGGCCTCCAAACTTTCATCGTGAACCAAAGAAACACCACCAAGCCACCAGAAACACCGATATATCGCTAGCACCACCACTAACCGGTAATAGACCCATCCAAAAACACTGCTTCCATATCCAAAAAACCGAAGGGTCCTATGCATTGCGCCACTTCACAAAAAGAAAGCCTCCCAAAAAATCTACACCCTTCTTGCACGACGCAGCCCAGCCATGCGTTTCGACCTTGGCACCTGAAGAGGCACTGAAGGCCGTTGCAATTCAGCCTCCACTTCCATAATCGCAACCTCCAAATGATGCCAAGCTCGCCCACACTTTGCCAAATACACCGGCTTGTTTACACGTTTGGCCAGGTTAAAAAAGGGACTATACCGACCTCCTTGCTGTCCATTTCGTCCTCGAACATCTTCGAGTAGTTGAACGCCCATCCTGGGTGTGCCCATTCTAATAGCTGCTCCAACCCCACCATTAAATCTTTCGCAAATAGGGATTCCATCACCCAGCGAACTCTGTCCTCGGGCATGCCCAATTCCAACCCCCACGCCATTACCATTGCCGCTATATCGACCTGAAGCTTCCACTTGCGGTCATTGTTATTAAAGAGAGGACCCAAAGTGTCCTGCATTGCCTCAATAACCTTCTTTGTTGGAAGGAGTAGCATTTTTTGCAGCCTTAGATTTTTGACCGGCCCCAGCAGACCCTTTTGCTGCTTCTTAGTTTTAAAGGTAAAATTAGGCTCCATGGAAAAACACACCACCTCACTGTTAAAATCAAAACGTCTTGCCCGCTGCACTTTGTTTTCACACCACCATTACAGTGCATAAAGGGAAGCCACACTTCAATAAAACCTGCCTTCGCACAAGCCATCGATGACAATAAATAACCGCCGTCACCTTCTTTGGCATCATAAAGGCCGAAGTCCTTTCATGATGCAAACACCACCACCAACACAAAAAACATGCTAAATCCCCCAGCATGATCACAAAAGCAACTCGTCCTTTAGCTAAAAACCGTCGCCTACACACACTTCCACAGTTTAAATTAATAAAAAAAACTTTCCGTAAACTTTCCACCATCGTCCTTGCATCATGTAAGAATCATAAATGCAATCTGCAGAAGCAATCCGCCACCCAAAAAAATAATCTTTCATTGCATCTAAACTAATCATTAGTCCGACCATCTATCAAAAAACCGCGTGTCAATCCATCTCAAAACGGGAATTGCCATTTGTGCTAAGCTGTACTCTATGGGGTCACCAACAACACATCCGTCCACGTCAGCGCTCCAGAAACCCACTCGCAACATCCGCCTCTACGACCCACAAAAGAACAAAAGAGCATAAATAATTCGGAGCCAAGTCAAGCATCCAAAGGGGTCCAATCTTTTATAAAATCCCAACGGTCACATATTTCAAAATATTGACAGCCAACTGGTTCCAAAGTTACTGCATATTTTGACAAAGAATCAGCATCACCATTTCCTTCCTTGTGTGGTTGTTTGTTTTGGTGAAGTAAAGATTGGTTTGGTTTCACTAAGTCAGCAATAGTCTCTTGCATTGTTAGAAATAGATTAGATTTCTAAACTCGTTCTCTTTTGTATTTTATTTCAAAATCCTCATTAGGATTTGTTGAAGAGCCTACATTGCAAAATCATTTGTCATTTGAAGGAAAAATTGATAGATCCATAAAAGAATAGTGCAAGTCCCTTTGTGAGAACCAACATATCATATCATTTCAACTGAGTTATATCCAACATTAACATTCCTAGTTTGTAGTGTAAACCTTGGGGTTGTCTTAGTTGATCATACATTGCCAAACTGTTTAGCATCTAAGGTTTCCTTGTTCAAGAGAGGATAAAATACTTAGTATTTTATTTTGTGTTGTTGAATGTCATAAAACTCTCATCAACACAAATCAAATGGAAAGGGGTATAACTTCATGCCTTATAGTTGAAAGATGAAAACCAAGAGCCAAAATTTTATATCTATTTGACCACAAGGTTTCAGATCAAGATTGGAAAGCTATTTTCATTTAATAATTTTTTTTTTGAAATTTTACATCATATTTTTTATATGGAAGATATATTTTCCTTTGGAGAAAAAAGTTATAATGATCAGCATAAAACATGGTTTGATTTCCAGCAAAACTCACTTTTAATTATTTTCAGAAATATTTTTGAAGAGGACAGGGAGAAAGGTAAGCCTATCCTTGGATCAAGAAGGAGAAGAGGGAGAAGCAAAAGGAGGTGGTGGTGGAGGAAGAGAAATGAAGGTTACCCTAGAATCAAGAAAATAATTATTGAGCTCCATGAATTTTGTTTCCACTCAAAGAAGATTCAATATTGTTCATGGAGCATGCCAAAGGGATAAGTAATTGTGATCATAAACACTAGTTAACTTTATTTACACTAACATGGAAAAGCATTTACATATTCAAGAAAGGTACATCAGGGAAGAAAATTTATAGAGTAAGAAAGATCAGATTTTGGAATATTCAAAGGAAACCATGGTCAAATACATCTTATGTTAATATTTATATGCATGCCTACATCATTTGGGCATTGTTCTTTGATATAATTGACACTGTTAACGTGCAAACGAAGTTCATGAAGCTCTGGTACATTAGAAGGAAAAGGGGTGTTGCAAGGTAATAGAGGTCAAGAAGAACCAATTAAGATTGATTAGGTTGTATGTGTGCTTACAAGTTGAAGAGTCTAGATAAGAGGATGAAGAAAAGTATATAGAGGAGCATAAAGAAGAGCACATGGAAGTATCTAAAAGCAAAATAAGGTTAGGTTAATAACAAAGGCAACTCAAGCTCTTTGCCTAATCAACAAAAATATAACACATTAAAGATATGTAAGTAGATTCATTACATACAGAAGTAATGACATCAATATTATCATGAGATTCGGCATTGATGGGGATAATGGCATGTGACATAAGAGGGGCAACAACATTAGGTGTGTTTGAAAACCAAGAAATTAGGGATGAAATGTTTATGACGAATGTAGAAACTAATTGTCGTGAATTTGCAAAAAATAAATAAAAAATTATATTATTTGGATTCTTCTCATGCTATGGACATTGGAGACAAAGCATATTGTAATGACCCTCACTAGTAGGATCACTAAAATCTCTGATTTTGTGCTTATGGAATTTCGTCAAACAGTTGGCATGCACTGGTATGTTTTGCTTGCAATGATGTGTTTCAAGGTGTTTATTGTTTTGGCACCAAATTCCAATTGAGATAACAATACCAATGTAGAAATGTATTACAATGTGCAACAATGAATCTCAAAGCAATGTAAAGACTCACTACATATATATCAAACTTCTCTAATTCTGATTTCACTTTCCAGAATTTATACGACTATTACATCTATCACATATGAGCACTGTTTATGGACTGTCTACAATACATGAACTAGGATATGAAACGTATGAATCATCTTACATGACATAGTCCCATCAATGCACCACATTACAATGCAAAGTCTGAATACAATGACTGTTTCATAAACATATATAGGGGACTGTGACATAGCAAGGAACTTGGTAACAACTAGGTCTAATAATGCAACTTCTAATACAATGACTCCAAGACTATAACAGTGACTGATTCCAATACAATGCATCCAATTACTATGCCAATTTAATTATGACAGTGAATAACCAATATCTGCTGTAACTATGACTGAGACCAAGCAATTATCACAACTTCCTTGAATTCAAATGCATACTAAACTCATGAATGGAACCTGTTAATCGCTTCCCAATGCCTGGTGATGACCGCTGATGTAATCTGGACTGGAACAGTCCCAAACTTCACCTCCAATCTTTGCCAAACTGCCTGCAAGTACAGGCCATACCAGGCCGTGCATGTACAGCACCTGTATAAAATAAAGGGGAGGGTTTTGACACCCCAATCTGATATCAATAGGACCGCCTATACAGTACTAGTCTTCACTCCAAAGCATTAAATTTATCTCCAAGGGATTTAAGAGATATGAGCAAAATTTTGAATCCAGGCCCTGGTATGAAGTGACTGAAAATGTGCCAAAATGTCTTCAATCTATCACCAAAATGATTCACCAATTAAGTGATGAATTCCAAACCCTTATTCAACCAGTTACAAACCCTCAATATCAATTTTTCAGGTCTGCTTTTTCGGACTGCTTTTTCGGATTTGCTTTTTCGGACTTGCTAAAAACGGCCGCCTATAATTTCGGACCTGCTGAAAATTGCCTCCTATAATTTCGGCCCTACTAAAAATGCCTCCTGAAATGCTGTTTCAATCACAAACAAACCCTTACAACAAATTCTCAATGAAGTACCAATGAGATGGCTGAGTACCAACTCCAAATTTGCAACCCTTCAGTACATATTTCACTACCTCAGTTATGCCAATCCAAGGGAGTGATTCGTTCCCAAAGATCGAATAGAATTTGCAGACCAAAGACTACAAATTGCTTCACAATGAAGAAGTAGAAGAAAATCCAAATCCAAGCATGAACAAATGAAAGCCCAAGCCCTCTATTTATTCTTTTCCTTGAGAAGTTGCTAGAACTTCTAGAAACATCCAATTATAATGTACTTTATAATAAAATAACATTATAATAATAAAGTACATTTCTCAACTCAAAATTATAACAATGTAGGCTCATAACTGAATGTAGGCCCAACTACGACTGAACGTAGGCTCAAGACTGAACGTAAGCTCACTCTGGATGTAGGCTCCACTACAACTGCATGTAGGCCCAAACTGGATGTAGGCTCTGTCAGCAATATGCAATCAAATGATCAACATAATGACCCTCTCTCCAAACCATTTGCCTACGAGAGTCGATGATAGGCAAATCCGTCATGCCAAACGATGTCGGCCAAAATGGGGACATGACACATATCAATGAGGAATGACATTTTACATACTTAGAAATATAGTATTATGAATTGAACAATATTATGGAGTAATCAAGTTGATGTCTCATTGTTTAATAAAAAGTTTTGTGGGATAAGTTATATTTAGCAATTTGCCAGCTTAAAAGTATGATGAAGATTTATATCAACTTGTAAAAGTTATTATACAGTTTATATTTAGTGGAAACCTTCATGAAAAGTCCAGTAAAAGTTATTGTACTTTAGCCAGTTCCACACCATTCCCAAGACAATGATGGTAGGAGATAGCAGTATGCATTTTAGGGACAACAATTTGAGAGATCATCAAATATATAGATAGATAGATAGAATGATTTATTTTTTTGTACATGACATCAAGATGTGTTTAACTCAAGATTCAATTTTCAATGTTCATTGATTCAATTATGCCAGCAATAAAATTAAAGTTTCATTTTTTTCATCCCAACAAAAAGCCCAAAGGTGTTCAACAATAGACATAGCAGTAAACTTGCAGTTATAAAATGAACAACTACCAACAAGTAGACAAATCACGACGATGCTTGATAGGGAGGCTTAGTAATAAGGGCTGTGGGAGGCCTTGTGGCCTCTCCATTTCCTTTTCCTTCTCTTTGTTATCTGTTTCCTCAATCCAACAAAAGGGGCAAGTCTACATCCCTCAGATGGTCAAAGGATGTCATAAACATTTTTGGCCATCTTCGGGACATCTAAATACAACTGGGATAGTCAAATGACAACACAAACATTTTTAGCTGCCTCAGGGACAGCTAGACATCCCTAGAACATAAAAGCTCTTACTGAGGCATTTCAAGGACATGACCCTATAAATCTCAGGGGCAAGGGAGAGCTCAGGAACTTACCTGCTATCCCTATGTCCCAGCATGGTACAGAAATGCAAGGCTTGAGAAAGGGACAAATCCCTGTGTAACGCTGTTTTTAGGTCTCTCTCATCTAAAAGATACCTGGACTGATTCCTTAAGAAGTATGGTTTGATGTAACCTCAATTATATTCTTCTACATTGAGTGCATTGAACAATTAAGTACACCATACAATGATATCCAGCAAATATTTCTTCTTCTTATTGGGTGATCTTAGGTTACATTTTTGCTTGTACTCTTAAAAATAAATAATAATAAACAAAAGCATTTAAAAACTTCAAAAAGAAGCATTGTAATGCACAAACACAACCACCATGTCCACATTCACTCTGCCTTCCCTACCCATATCCCTCTCAACAACAAAAAGGAAAACCTCAGTCAATGTATCCCACAGTCAGAACCTTGTAATTGATCTAGTCTAATAAGCTTTTGGAGTTTTAACCTTAGTTTTTTCAAATCAGTATTGTGAATGTTATCAATCTTGATTGGCATATTGATGATATAAAATTCCAACAATTTGCTGAATTAATTACATCAATTGACGAAAAAAATGTCATACTAACAAGAAGCTGTTATACTGACCTGGCCCACCTGTTGTTGTAACCCTGTAATGTGCTCTCTGATCTGTTCACAGTTGAAATACTCTACCAGAGAAACTGCTTGAACCTTTGTTTTCTTTGGCCTCCTAAATTTTCCTGAAGTACATTGATCAATGGGAAAGACATCCATTGCAATTTCCTTCTTCTCTTGCATTGATTCTTGCCCAACCTGCTTTACCAGTCGCTCTTCTGTCGGGCCATCTTTGGCATGAAGATTCTGTAAGGCATCCGTATTTTCATCAATCTTTTGAAAGGGTCCTTGTTGTGAATTCTCAGTCTGTTCTATATACACCAGTGCAGGCTCTGCTTTGATAGTTTCCAAAGAACTACAGTTTTTTATATCCAAGTTATGTTTTTTTGGCTGACATTTCTGAGTTTTCATCTGAGAAACCCCTTGCATCTCACATGGACTTTCAGCAGGTACCAATATACTTTTAGTTTCAACTTCCTTATGTGAACAGGTTGGCAAAGCAGGTTCTATATATTTCTGTTCAATTGGATGTTGAAGATCGACTATTTTGTCATGGATATGATTACCTTTGGTGGTCTTTGATTTTTTAGTCTTCATCATATCTGAGTCATGTCCAGTAGGCAAAAAAACTTGAGTTTGCATTTGAGCAAGCCCTTCCTTCTGACTTAATATTCCCACAAATCCAGGTGTGCTTCTGACTTGCTGCTTACCCTGCATAGTTTCTTTTACTGAATGCTTAGGAGCATTGGCTGAAAAAGAGATTCCAAGCTCAGCCTTCTTTTGTTTCTCTTGCATCTGCCCATGATCAGTGTGTTGGATCCAAGAAGTAGATTCATTTAATACACAAGCTTGTTGGAAAGATGCTTGCTGTAATCTTAACAGCTGTTCTGCCATCATTGGTACAGGCTTTAGACTGGTAGTTTTTAATATGTCAGACTTCATCATCCTTGAGTCCTGTCCACTTTGCAGGAAAAGTCGACTCTGGGTAAATACTTCAATCTCACTTGGACCCTTTTCAACTGCACATTGAGCACAGCTTGGCAAGATGGGTTCAATCTTTCTCCGTTTTGTTGGAGCCAGTTTATCAAGTGTCCTGTCACATGCAGAAGTGGCCACAATAGACTTCAATGAATCAGACTTCAACATATGTGATTCCTGCTCACTTAGTTGAGTTTGTGTTGGGGTGAGTCCTTGCATCTCACATGGAATTTTTGCAGATGCCTGTGAACTTCTAACTTCCTGCTGTGAACAGTTTGAAGAGGCAGGTTCAACCATCCTTTTAATTAGAGTCTGTTCATCTTGTGTTGTATCAAGCACAGAAGCTCTATAATTTTCCACCAAATTTGTGTTAAATCCAGCAGAACTGTTAAAGTTTGAAGAAACTGGCACACTATTTATGAACTCCGTTGCTCCAGGGTTTGATGACTGAGCACATATACTAGAGGTTAATTTAGCACGGAGAGGGCCACAAACAGGACAACATGTATCCCTGCATCTTTTATGATGCCTCATAAGATCCCGAGATGCACTGCAACATGGATAATTACATTGGCTTTCATGGCATGTGATCATGTGTGTCCATAGCTTGTATTTGACAACATATGCACCATTCCGGCATTGACATTCTGAAGTTGAACATTTACTAGCATGGTAAAAATAAAGCAGCAAAAGTTGTCTTTCAACCAATTGCCTTTTCATTTCTGCATTGCTTCCACTTGGCTGTAATGCAGGCTGATTCTGAAGTCCCATGACAATTCCACAACATGCATAACTAATACCAAACAATCCAGTGTGCACTGAAAAGTAAAATACAAAATAGGAAATAGTTTACAATCCAAAGCTTCAATCTGTTTAGACTATACAAGGCTTCATAAGCGACTTCAACATAATTAAAGGGCATATTTCAAGAAGCTTAATGACACGAAAACTGCCAAAGCTTAGACATACAGAGACCAAATTTTAAAAATCCATAGACTGCCATTGGGTCACCTAAACCTAACTACAGACCTGTTATAATTGTTGCAATCTATATGGAAAAGGCTTCTACGCTATAAAAACATGTCCAAATTGGCAGAATGAATATCTGAAATCTGAATACTCACAATCCTGTTTTAAATTTTGGGAAAAAGGTAAAACTTTGGAACAACATTCACAATGTCTACAGCTGCTGGGAATGAAAGCAGAAAGTGTCGAGTACCTTGATATTTCGTAACAGCCAACAAAGAAGGCACAATTTCTAATGACAGCATTGATGATGGATTTGGAGGGTTCACAATGACATGGTAACGTGTATAACTACATTCTCTATGAGAGCATATGGTAATTTGTGTCTGTGCAATGAACAGTTTGGCTTTGGCATTTTGGAGCTGAAGATTTCATGACATGGCACAAGAACAAGCAGCATTGTTGTTTTCCTTCTTAAATATTCTGTCATTCAGCATTAAAACTAGGAAACAGTCCCACACCTTTGTTCAACTTCAAATGATGCAGATGAAACACCATTTCAAACAATTGTTGAGAGAGCTGATACTGCAATGTTGTACATTTACCCATTACTTAATCTGAACCTTGTTGAAACATGATTATATATTGTCTCAAATAAAATATTCATTATAGAAACTATATCGTCAAGGACAATGCTTAATCAAACAATGTCTAAACCCAAGTCACTGGGTTGAATTTTATTAAAAGGTTTTCTTTAAAAATAAATCACATAGAGGGTATTTATAAATTTATTTTTGTATATAGTTTCAAACATCTAAAACCATAATATAAACTTATAATAAATACAAATATATAATATAGATTATTGGTTATATGAGAAGTACTAATGGTAGCATTATTATTTGTATTATACAAATAACATTTATAATCACTAGTCCCCAGTTAACAGGTTCAGGGACAAACAGCCTAGACATAATAATGTGTATCGGAAAGCCTTCTCCTCCAGGATATCCAACAATTAACTAGGATGGTGCTGCTAGGGACAATCCAAGCAAGAGTGGATATTTCATCACAAGCTATCTTTTTTTATCTTGGAATGAAATCTAATAATGAGGTGGAATGGCTTGTGGTGGTTGAAGACTTTCAAATGGGGAAGGTGAATGGTTTTCATTATTTAATGATTGAAGGGGACTTGAAGACCATAATTATGGATCTAAAATGCAGGAGATGTATCAATTGGCAACCTAAGGTATTACTTTCTAATGCTTGTCAACTTGACAAAGACATTTGCAATGTCTCTTTAGCAATGTGCTAAGAGAAAAGAATAAGGTGGCAGATCTTTAGTGAATAATGAAATAAATATTGAAACCATCATTAGTATTTGATTAGATGGTTACGAAAGATTAGAATGTCTTATAGAGGAAGAAAAAATCATGTATGTCATGAGGATTGTAGAGTTAAAATTAAATGCTTTTTTATTGACTGCTTGGGAAAGATTCTAAAGGTGACAATGGTTTTGCTTCTTATTCAGCATTTGTTTATCCAGTAGCCCCTCCTATGTGATACACAGCCTTGCACTGACATCATACTTTAATTTATTCGAGTAGGGTGACCACATTTGTGAAGGGTCCTTATTTTGAGCTTGCATTCTCATGGTGGATTACAGTTTATTAGCTATTGTTTAATGCATATGTTGGGTTGGATTTTCTCTGCCTAGTATTGATATTTCATTGGCTGTTGCAACTGGTTGCAATGATGCAGAGCCATAAGAAGGTTCCTTGGGACCCTTTTTCATGGCTCAATCTCCAATCGTTACCTTAAAGTGACTTTTTATTAGGAGCTTTCACAATGCTCAGGGCAGTGTTGGGAGTGGAGGGAGTGTAGGATATTGCTAAAAGGAGTAAGGATACAATTAGAGTAGTTTTCTTGGCTTAGTTGAATTTTAAGATATAAAACAAAGCCCTAAGAGAGTGGATTTGTACCTTGATTCCAAATGAGTTGTTGGTGTCTCATGCAGTGGTCCTTCCTTCCCCATAGTAGCTTCAATGTGTGGAGGACAGGGTTAGTATGCATAAAGCATGATTGCATTGCTAGGATGAAATGAAAGTAGTCCCACATCTCCAAGTGACCCAATCCCATTGGGTTTTTGAGGTTGTTAGTGAACTCATCCCTCAAGTGGGAAAAAACTATGTGCAATGATGCTACTAAGAGAATGGGATTAGTGCAAGATGTGAATTTTTTTGCTAGTGGGGACACGGTTGGTGTGTCCTCGTGGTTAATCTACTACTAAAGTGGTTAGAGGGAGTGATGATGGAACTTGGGATGTGGCGAAGCAATTGTTTGAGTAGGTTGGACACGTGCAAGGTCATTATTTTGAGTTTGCATTCTCATGGCAAATGGCAATTTGTTGGGTATGTTTGATGCAAGTATTGGGTTAGATGTGGTTTTCTCTACCCACCATTGATGTTCCATTTACTATTGTAGGTGGTTGGAATAGTATGGGGCCATAGAAAGGTCTAGATCCATATCTCCATGGTTCAGTCTCAAATTATTACCTCTAAGCAACTTTTGACGATTCCTACCTAGACCCTGAAAAATGATCAAGGTAGTGCTGGAAGTGGAGGCACCATGCAAGATATTGCTAAAAGAAGCAAGAGCATGATTAGAGAAAATTCCTTAGCTAGGTTGAATCCTAAAGTATCAAACAAAATCCCTAAGAGAGTGGACTTGCAACTTGTTCATTCTAGAGAAGATGTCGATGTCTCTTGTGGCAGCCCTCCCCTTCACATCATAACCTTTGTTTGTGAACGAGGACTGGGCTGGTGTGCATAAATGCATAAAACCTTTGTCTTCGTTCATTTGCGAGATTAGGGCCTATAGGTGTATTGCTAGGATATGATGAAAGCAGTCCCACACCTTCAAGCAACCCCTCCCATGTAGGTTTGGAGGTTATTAATGACTCCATCCCTCCTCATTTTGGAAAGAACTTTGTGGAGTGTGTTGCTAAGAGAATGGGATTAGTGCAAGATGTGAAGTAGTCTTCCAACAAAGGCATTATTGGTGTGTCCTTAATGGTCAGGTTTGGTGCTATGATCACAAGGATGCGTCCCCTATTCTTTTAGCTTCATTCCTGCACTGGGGACAGTATGGGGATGTAGGGACAGCATTTTGAAGTACCCTATCCATCCCCAATTTGGGAAAAACTCTGGAAACATTTCTAGGATGGCCCTGAGAGTGGTCAAGGATGTAGGGGTCAGCCACAAGTCCCCAGGATGGCTAGGGGACTCCTAGGCATCCCCTAGCTGTCTTGGGAACGTTTGACCATCCCCCATGGCCTAGGCCACTATTGGTAGACCAGTTTTTAAAAAAAAACATTTTTTTTTAATTTGAAAAAATGGCTGGTCGTGCCCACAAGGACACTCAAACCACATTAAACAATACCAAAGCCTAATCTAAGCATAAAATAACCAAAAAGAAGGAAGAAAAATCATTTTCACATTGCAAAGGAGAAGAGTAGCAAGAGAAAAAGGAGCAGCTGGTCAAGGAGAAAACAGTAGTTGAAAGAGGAGGTTAGAGCATTAAATCTACTTAATTTAGATTCTTAGACCTACAATCTGTTGATTATGAACAGCGATATATCATTATATTTTTGCAGTTCTGTGTTTATTGTTTACAATTTAAGTCATTTCATGGTTGAAACTTAGAGCCTTTGGGCATTTTTTTGTTATAATTTGAATATAATATGCATGTATTGACAATGAAAGTTTCTACAATGATGAATCACTTTTCAAAATCCTTCTAAATATATTAAGCTTCTATAGTATCCATGATGAATGCTTTATCAATGTTATGATATGCATATTTGAAATTTCTCTATATTTTTTGAAAAATCCCTATTGTTTAATAGTCATCCCCTACCATCTCCTAAAAAATGACCCAAAAGTATCCCCATACCAGAATCACATCTCGTTGTCCCCTGTTGTCCTCATCCTGAAAACTCAGTGGAACATAGGTTTGGTGCTAAGGTGGACGAAGAGTGGCATTAGAATTTAGGGAGTGATGGATCCATAGTGTGCCAAATGGAGCAATACTTTTTGGCTGTGGTCTCACTTTGGCTGCTTTTGCCTGTTGATGTCATCTTTGGATCTTCTTTGTAGGAAAATTTGGGTGGATTGGAGATCGTTTCTGGCTTCAATTGTGTGTTCATTTTTGCATTGACCATCAAGATGAGAGAGTGCTAGAAGAGTGAAAGTGTTGATGCACTCTCTAGCACTTTCTCATCTTGATGATGGATCATAGAGTATGATATGAAACGATGATGCAAAAATGAACACGCAATCAAAGCCAAAAAGAATCTCCAATCAACTAATGGATTGTCAAAAACTAATGCATTTAAGCTTGGGTTGTTTTGGTTTTTTTCTCAGTAGAGCAGAGTATGCCATTTGACTTTTTCCTCGAGTCCTAGTCCTTTGTAAAACTCTGGCAACAGTGTTTTAGTTGGCTTTTTGTTTGAGGCTTTGGTTTCCTTGCTTCCTTGCTATATCTCTACATTTATGTTCTTTCAGGGATAAAGCTTCTATCCCCATAAACAAGCAAAAAAAAAGTATTTACAATTGTTTGCAAAAAGTATGGAAGCTGCCACCGAATACAAAATATTCATGGGGATTTTCTTGATCTCTTCCAAAAACCATATTCTAATTTAATTGTATCTCAATTGCTGCATGATTAGAGGGGTCATAATGAATCAGAAAGAAAAATGGCTGTTATCAGTGGCACTTGTGAGTGAACTGTAGTGATAGACAAAGGACAGAATATAGTAGACTTGCTTAGCCAGAAAGGAAAAGAAACAAATGTTGAGCAAGAAATAAAATGACATGCTAAGTCAGGAAAAACAAATACAAAAGCTCATTGCAAAGAAAAATAAATGATGGGCAATTGCGGCCATCATGATATCAAATGCCAGAGAATGGTCTGAGAATATACTGCCTAGTAAACGCTCTACAAACTTGTCATACAGGTGTCATGACCACACAAATCTCATATGCATGGACATGTTAAAATGTTAACATATTAAAATCGCATGTATTAAAAATATAATTCTCAACTTTCAATATCAGCAATCGTGATTTTTCTGGAAATATCAACCAAGCCTACTGAAAGGTCTAGACGACAAATAAAATTCAAAGAAATAATATCAATGACCATTTAAATATGGGATTTTAAGAACAATTTACCAAAAAAATAAACCAAATCAAATATTCCTCTCGAGTCAAGAATACTGGACCCGTAACGTTTATTTTTTTTCAAGTCACAATGTAGAAAACTTGGTTTGTCAATCAGCAATAAGTTTGAATTATTAAAAACTATCACAGAAAACACATCTAAGTCTTCAGAGATGGTTATTATATATGTAATTAAATAACTGATATTCAGCCAACATGACAGTAAATAAAACAACCAAGTTCAGTATCTTAGCATTTTGATCTAAAAGACTGATTGCAAATTGACAAACACTGTGAAATCTTAAATGGCAAAGTTTAAATATGTTAGGGTTTCTTTCATCAATGAACTGAACAGTAAAAAACATCAAAACTTATATGCACACTTAAAAACTTTCATTGCAAGTGCTACACAGAACTTATTCACAGATAATTGTCTACATAGAAATACCTTCAAAGCAGTCTATTTAAGTAAACCTTTTTTTACAAAGCTTTGAAAAATCAGATGATGATTGCCATCCAAGCCACAGAAAGCTGCAAAAATTGTTCTCTGAAGCAAACAAACAGGAAAGAGCTATATGCCATAAAATTTTGTTGATGAGCATAAACAGAAGTCTTCCACAAAAATCCAGTATCATATCAGTTAAAGATGGATAAAGTAAAAACATAAATTCATTTCCAATCATTCTTAGATTCAAACAAAAAAAAAATAACATGCAAAAGGATTCAAAGCTGAAGGGACAACATACATAGTTCAGCTAAAATGGTGACTGGTGAGAATTAAAACACATAACAAGTAATGACAGTCGAGTATGAAGCATGCATGCAAAGAACTTTGGATAGACCTAGAATGAACAAATGCTATAATGTCCACATTCATGACCTAACTGACAGATTCTTTGATTGGAACAGTGTTTTGACAGTTTCTCTCTTCATTTAAAGAATCATCGTCCATTGATGTTAGAAGAGGCTTGAAGGAAGTAATCCTACTAGCCCAATCCATATTAAGAGAGGTCTGAAGTGGGTGATCTGCTGTATCCTAATACTGAAATTATAAGAAGAAATACAATTATTTTGTTGTTTCTCCTAAATCTAATTAATTTCAAACCATAAATAACCTTGTATTAAAGCTTAAATATATTTATACAATATTTGTGATAAATCAGCACTGAAATGCTATATGCCACTTACAGATCAATAGTTGGACTTTGTTGAGGAGAGGTTTGTTGGGGACCAGGGTAATACCCCGCCCCATTCTAAACACAAAATCCACAAAAGAAAGGTTTGTGTTGATGCTTTCCCAAAACTGATTAAATAGACACCCTGCAAATAACCTTGTATTGAAGTTTCAATATAGTACACAATAGTTCAAAAGTTTTTGTTACCGAAACACAAATGCAACATTCAAATCAACAATCAGGCAAAAGATATCTCGAGAGATTCAAGAGAAGAATATTCTGCTCCCTCGTACTGAAATTGAAAAGAGAACAATGTTTAAGCTGTGGCTTTCACAAATTCTCTTAAATATAAAGGAGTAAATGATCTTCATTGAAATACAGTTCAGCAACAGAACACCAACTGCAACAGCAAGTTGACAGCAATGGCATTTCACTGCAAAACCTGAAAACAGTATATTCAACACAAGGACATTAAAACTAATATCCACAATGAATAGAATGATTGTCTGCACTAAAAGATGGCAAGTCTCCCTGCAGGAATAAGGCACTTTCAAGAAAATGCTAATTTTCAATGATTCTGCCTACCACCATTTAAGAGTTGATTTTTCGAAGTAACAATTACTGTGTACATGAAAATGCACGTGCAATGGAACAAATGTTCTTCTGCACTAATATTTGTCAAGCTACCCTATAGGAAGAAAAGGCTTTGAAGGATAGTATTACTCATTAGCAACTCCTTAGATAAAGCTGATTTCTCCAATAATCAAGTTGGTCTCAAAACTGGTTTCTAACTCCAAATACCATTTGTCCAAGCAAGGATCATTACAGCCATACTCTTAGCACGAGGAATGAATCCAACAATCCCTCACACAATTGCCTTGAGTTATAGTTACCCAGTAAATGAACCATACAGGAGCTTTCTCAGGAAGGGATTAGAATTATATTCAATTTCACAAAATATTTTTTAGATTTTCAATTAGAAATATTAATAGTATGATGAACAACTGTTGTGATGACACATACTCGGTAATATAACTGATGAACTGTTCTCTATTTTGCCAAGAAATATTCCAATATTTTACAGTTCAGGCTGATCAGGAGTAGCTGATTTTACCAATAAAGAAAATCAATTGGGTTTCCAGTGGAATTACTATTATCACCTTGGCCACGCTCCTGCAAATAGCAAAAGTCTTGGTGGCTAATATTTACCAATTGGCTATTTTTTCAGTTTATTTTTGTTAAAAGATATGGCTTATTTGAAAAGCATGGAATTGTTTTGGTTTCTAAAGTCGCCTGCCTCCTTGAAATTGTCTAGCTGCCTCTAACTGAAAATCTTGCTGAAGAATTAATCGGGTTTTCAATTCCCTCAGACTCCAGGCAATCGCTGAATCTAAATAACTGGCATTCAAATCCTTGCTTACTGGACAATTCATAGACCATCCTTAATATATGTATTGAAAAATGTTCCAATCGAAGCATTGAAACAAATCTGTCCCTTTAAAAAAGTCTTAATGTGATCCCATAGGCCGTATCAAGCCATGTCACAAAAATATTATTTACAGAAAACTGAAACAAGGCTTTTTAACAGGGCTGTGGAGAGAACATTGGAAATCCATAAACCCTAATAGACAAATCCTAAACCCTGATTGCATTTACAGAACTATTTGGTCACCCTCCAAAACAATGAGCCGTTAAAATTTATACCTATGAAGCAAGGTAAATATTCATAAATTATAGCAAGAGTAAATAGAAAAGAAAACATACACAGTTCATCAATTTTTTTATTTATTTGCATAATATAAAAATAAAAATAAAGTAAATAAAATCAATATTCTCTTATAAAAGTTATTTATTTACATATATATTATAAAAGTAAATATAAAGCCAATAAAATTAATGAGCATGAATAAACTAACAAAAATGAGATTTCAAAAATATTATAACAAACATTGTAATCAAAGAATCAAATCATTGATGAAATATTAAAATTATCTATCTATTTGCATAATAAAGGTCAAAATAAGATAAATAAAATCAATTCAGCTAAAATGAGACAATTGATTTTAAATTATACAAAGAAAATAAAAGTGGCAATAGATTTGCATTTGTCTTGTTTTTATTATCCAAACTCATCTTTCCACCTCAAGTAGTTCCTTGTTTCTAGGTGTATTCTCTATGATAAAAAAAATAATACATAGTTTATCCAAAAATATTTACACAATCAAATTAGATAAAACTAGACAAATAAGTGACAATCAATCTGTAAAATATAGAGGTCAAAATAAGGTAAATAAAACCAACTCAAATAAAATGAAACAAATAAGTGACAATGCATTTTCACTTCAAAAATTTCTATCTATGTGTCTTGCCTAATATAAAGGTCAAAATAAACTAAATGAAACCATCTCAGACAATAGAGGTGGAAATAAGGTAAATGAAATCAACTCTGGCAATAGAGGTCAAAATAAGGTAAATGAAATCAACTTAGATAAAATAAAACTACCCTAATTAAAACTAAAGTAAATAAGATAATCTAAAGTAAAAATGAAGTAAATAAAATGACTTTATTTGAACAAGTTTTGCAGCCTGATACCTTTACCTTTTAAAACATTATGGGGTGAAATCAACTTAGATAAAATGACGCAAATAAAACTATCCTAATTAAAATTAAAGTAAACAAGATAATCTTAAGTAAAAATGAAGTAAATAAAATGACTTTATCTGAACAAGTTTTGAGTCTGATACCTTTACCTTTTAAAACATTATCGAGTCGAAATAAGGTAAATGAAACCCTTTACCTTTTAAAACATTATTGAGTCGAAATAAGGTAAATGAAAGCAACTCAGATTATCTCAAGAATAAATTAAATAAAATCAATTTACCTAAACAAATTCTAGAGTCTGAAACCTTCCTCATGATTATACCTTTTAAAACATTGTCGAGCCGAAATAAGGTAAATGAAACCCTTTACCTTTTAAAACTTTATTGAGTCAAAATAAGGTAAATGAAAGCAACTCAAATAATAGAGGTCAAAATAAGGTAAACGAAACCAACTCAAATAAAATGAGGCAAATAAAACTAATTCCATTAAAACTAAAGTAAATAAGATTATCTGAAAAATAAATTAAATTAAATCAATTTACCTAAAGAAATTCTGCAGTGTGAAACCTTCCTCGCGATTATACCTTTTAAAACATTGTCGAGTTGAAATAGGGTAAATGAAACCCTTTACCTTTTAAAACAATATTGAGTCGAAATAAGGTAAATGAAAGCAACTCAGATAATAGAGGTCAAAACAAGGTAAACGAAACCAACTCAAATAAAGCTAATTCCATTAAAACTATAGTAAATAAGATTATCTGAAGAATAAAGTAAATAAAATCAATTTACCTAACAAATTCTGCCTCTGAAACCTTTACGCTTTAAACCCTCACCATTATGTGCAATACCGTGTCCTCAACAAGTGAGTTCCTTGCCCTAAATAATGTCTTATATACACCTTAAAACTTCACTTGATTATGTACAATACAAAGTCTTCAACAAATAGATTCCTTGCCCTAATCTTATCTACACCTTAGAACTTCATTGCATTAAATTCTAAAAAAATAGGTTCCTTACCTTACAATCAATCTTATATATACATACTTTACAAAATATTTTCTTCATTTAAAATATGTTTAAAGTTTAGATTAATAAATTACATTTTCAATAGAAACTTAACTTATAATAAATGATTAAATAATTTTATGTTAAAGTATTTAATTTATAATTAAATGTAGAAGTTTTGGTTGTTATATGTTTTATTGTGTTCTATATATTTGATTCAAAATATATTTTTAAGTGAAATGTTAATAAAATGTAGTTTTATTTCTTAAATATTCAATTTAAATAAATAAAATCTAATACATTTTAAACTACTCAATTTATTTAATAAATTATAAAAGTTTTGGTTGTTTTATGTTTTATTGTGCAATGCAGCCTTGATTCAGAATATATTCTTTTAATTAAGATGATAATGAAGTGTAATTATTTTTTTCTAAAGTTTTCTACTATATCATTTTAACTTGTCTTGTTTTACTAGGTAGGTATTAACTTTTTATAATTTTAGAGTAAGATAGTGTAATGGTGAAAGTTATATATTGTATATTATTGTATTTGCTTTGAATTCATATTGATTTAATTATCCCTTAATGAATGATAAGTATATATAAGTAATATGCTTTCTAGTAAAAATTGGCACAGGTCTCAAATTATACATGACCACATATTCACTTGATTTTAATGAGTGATTATGGTCCATGATTTCATCTTTATATCAAACATTGAATTAAATAAGTGATTATGAAAATGACCATTACTACTAGTTATAAAAAGTGGCCTAATTTTTAAAAAAAAATTAAATTAAAATTGCAAATCCAATTCTTTCCCCTCTACTTAGCTCTATTGTGCAACAACTTAAAATGCAAATTGTTTTACATACACCCTTGGGGTTGTATTTAAGGATTAACCTTATTTCTTTAAAAATCTAGAATCCAAAGTACAATTAAAAATAATATATCTTGCATACATCAAGAAGCACCAAAGTTTTTTCTTGCCATATTAGCAACTATACGATATGTTGCATTACAACTTGCTTTATTTTATACAAAGTTGTTAAATGGTGTTTTTGGGGGTTTGACCAAAGGGAGACATATTTTCTCCCACTACAAAACCCATAAACCACACAACCAAAGTTTTATTTAGGTTCAAAAAATCAAGGTAGACAACTTTCAAATCTAAGATTCTAAAAAAATCACGTTCATAGTGTAGATCAAATGTACAAGTCAAATTTCATTTATATGCAAGATTTTGACCTAAAAAAACCTAGTTCATATTCATTATTCTTCTTCTAATGCATCCAAGAAGTTGTGATTCTAAGTTCTTCTTATGAACAAAATAGAGGATAGTTGTCTATTTATTTTAATTTTATATTTTTGTTATATGACTCGACACAAACCTAAATTAGGTTAATTGTATTACATTATATATCACATTCCTTAAACCCAATTTTATTAAAGATGTTATTTTATTTTTTATATTTTTGGTGATCCCACATTCAAACCCTCAAGTGCTCTACCCTATGGTCTTGACCGTTCTATTTATAGGTTTAAGATGTGATATTATTGATTGGTATCTTTATTTTTTTATATAATTGGGATTCGGATCCCCATTCCTTGTATTGTATTCTTCTATTTTTTAAGGTTTTGGAAGTTTCATGAAATTTCTAAAAGGAACTATTCCTATAACATCACTATTGTTAAAAACCCAAACAAATCTATCATACCAAGTGAAAGGAAACTAAGCTCATAGAGGAAAACTAAGTAATTACTAGATTTATCTTGTGAGAGAAGAAATGCAACATGTTATAGATCTAAAACAAAAGAACATAGAAAATACATGACATAATACATATCCTAACAAAACCCAATATCTACACTAGTAAATTTTACCTTAAATTTCGACGAGAATTAGTCAAATTTTCTACAACAATTGGTTGAATAGGCGACTAAAACTGTCGTCGATCTTTTTTCGTCGAAGTTTCTACATGGTAAATAATAGTAAAAAATTTGACCCTATAACTGGTCGAATTATTGACTGCAACAATCCCTTGGAACTGGAAGAATAAGACATTGATCAATTGGTGTAACGGTCGAAATTGAGACCATTTTGTCATCGAATTATCCACCCAAATTCGTCGAAGTGACCATCAAATGTATAGCATCCTGGTCGAAATTAGTCCATTTTGTCATCGAATTATCCACGCAAATTTTTCAAATGAATCGTCGAATGTATAGCATCCTGGTTGAATTTAGTACTGTGTAAAGGATGAAATTTTGACCAATACTAACTTTTGTTTAAAAAAAAAATGTGACACCATTTTCAATATATTCCTACTTTTAATTGAATATATTGCTTGTCTATAATTAGTATGCATATATGAATCTATGAAGCTTTGATTTAGCTATTTTCTTCTATTTAGCACAATTAGATTATTTCTCAAGTAGGCCCACTTGAGATACATGTCCCTACTCTTTATTTTCATGTTACCATAGATAATTAAATTTTATAGTCAGTAACTTGGCTTCTGCTAAACATTACTATTGGACTGTGTGATGCTCTTGCAGCTTAGACCATGACATGGTAAACCATAACATGCCTACGTCCTTGGGTTGATGTTTAAATGTATTATATTGTCCATAAGAGGTTTTTTTGTCAGATAACCTATCTTTGAGTTTATGGAGAAGGAAATTTGTCAAGCTCAAGATTGATGAAATCTCAAGGGATGAATCGGCCTGATTCCACATCACTTTACTATTGTTTGTGAAGTGGTATTTTGTTGCCTATGATTTAGGAACGTGGTGCAGGGCACCTTGGCAAAAGCATGCAAGAAGAGTCATTTAGACTCGTGAAGGTTTAATGATCTAGGAAGATCAAATTTTGAATGTAATTGGACCTATGGTCCATTTTTGTAATTGATGTTTTAAATGTGATATGCCTAAACTATAAAGACATGTAACAGAGGCAAATGGCTTTGAAAGGTCAACATGTACCTAAAGGGGTTCATTAAAGGTTGTTTTGTTGATCCTAGTCTATCAAATGGATCTAAAGGCCTATAAGGTTTTTGACCAATGTAATAGGGTCTCTAAGGACAATTTAAAAGGTTGTGAAAGCACCAAAGAGTGCCCAAAGTTGTAATGTGCCATGTTGGCAATTAAGACCTGATAAGGCTTATAGGAGATTTAGGAAGTTTTAGGAGATTTGATAGGTTTATAGGCCTTTAAGAAGGCTAAGGAATAGAGATAAACACTTAATGGTTATAAGTTGTCAAAGTTGACACTTTAGTGTCAACTAGACAACAAAATTTTAGTTTGTAACTAACCAGCAACAGTCAGATAATTGACTGTTACGGTTATGCAGGAGGATAAACTATTTTTGGAAGCCTATTTGGTAGGTGTAGGCGTGTGTAGGAGGCATGGAGAGATGGTGGAGTACTAAGGCTATCAAAGCCTCTAAAAGATGTCAAAGGCACTAAAAGTGCAATATTTTGTAAAATTGCCAACATTGGCAATATAAGCCAAATGGGCTTAATGGGGTTAGTTGGGTTAGTAAAGGTAATAGGGTGATAAAGGTTATCATTAAAACCTTTAGAAGTCTTTAGTTTTGGCATTATATGTTTAGGTTGTGGAGTTGACAACTTTTTTGTCAACTTGACAACAAATCTCTAAGTATTTCATGTTAGTAATAGTCAGTTTTGACTGGTAATAGGCAGTTAGAGTTAGTTACATGGGACAGTCAGGTTATTTGGGGGATCTAAGCCTATTTAGAGGTTGATCCTCACAATTAGGGGGAGGAGATCAATGTTGAAATGTAATGGTTCAAATTTGTAATAGTTTTGGGCAATAAAAATGAAATTCTTTGCAAATACTGGAACTCTTTGTCCTGCGGGTACAGTGGGATAACAATGAATTAATTAAGATGTATTCAATGTCTAGTAAGACTGTTAATTGAGTCTTACAAGGTCTAGTAAGACTGTTTCAACCTTAGGAGTCTTACTTAATTGAGTCTTATTAAGTAAGATGTACTCAATATTTTTGACTTGTGGGCATCTAATTCTAGGAAGATCTTGGCAATGTTCAAGGAGAGTTATGCATAATGGTTATGAGAATACATATGTAGTTCAATAAGGAAAGATGAGGTATAAATTGCATCCATTGGTAAGGAGTCACAAGGAGTCTATACTGATGTGTTTTGGCAGGGATGTTCTAGTGCAGGTTCAGAATACTCCACAGTATGATATTGGTTGGGGTTTGAAACAATGCTAGATGAAGAGGCAAGACAGTCCAAGGGAGGCAGGGCTGTTTGAATAGTCTTTTGTATTGGTGGGGATAGTCAAGTGTCCTATTGGAGAACATGCAGATGAAGTGGCAGTGCTAGTAGAGAAAGATCCATGGAGTTTGTGTAGGGATCTAATGTGCAGCAACAGTACTGTCATGTCGAAGGACAATCAAAACCACATGAGTTTTTCTCTAACCTTTTGTGTCTGAATGCAGGGAGTTTGGGACAACAACAAGTCACTTTTAGGGAGTGTGTCATCCCTAAACATCAGCTTTCTATGAGAAAATCTAGTGGGTACAAGCACAGTAACTCTTGGGGCAAGAGTTCTTTTCATGGTGGGGAGTATGGTGCAGGAGCACCTCACACAATCAATTTGGAGAAGAAGACTATGCAGACTTTCAAGACCTTCAAAGAAAATCTAGAGGATGGAATGTACAATCCGGATCAACAGATCAAATGGAGGATCTTGGCACCTATAATGTTATTAACATAATGCATTTCTTCAATTAATTTGCAATGTCCTCAAAGGACTAAAATGTTATGTTTGTAAAGTCCTTCAAGGGACTAGAATTGGATTGTAATGGACTGATGTTGTCCAACTTTTAATAATGCTTTCAATAATGTTTTAGGAGTCTAAGCTAGGCATGAAATAGGTCTAGGTCATTAAGGAACAATTAGAAAGGAGTTATATACTCAAATAAAGCCTTTTATGGTTTTGAAATTCAAATTTTCAAATATAAACAGTTAGTTTAGGAATGAGAGGGAAGTTTCGGTTTGTTAGAGTTTTTAGACTTAACATTCAACTCAACAATTGAAGTTGGTTGAATTAGTTTTTGAAGTAGTTATATTGTTCAAGAGAGAGTCTTTTATATAAAAAAAAGGAGTCTCTGTTATGACAGAGGACAGACTGGTTTATGTTTTTTGTGAACGAAAAGACAATAAAACTTTATTGTTCTCTGCAAATCGACTGACATTTGAAACTCTATTTGCTTGAGTTGAATCTCAAATGCATTGATAGGTTCTTAAATCATTTCATTTTGCTTTTGATGACTGTCCTAACATTGCAGTGAACTTACTTTACGCCAGTTGTAGGATAGTGGATTTCTCCTAATTGTTTTCATTTATCACAGTAGAGTTTTCGGGATAATGAAGATCATTCCATGAACATAGAAGGCCTAATATTCATGGAATGATGCATCTAACTTGTAATATAGTTCCTAACTATGCATATGCAATACAAAGCAGAGTAAGGTGTGATCACGGACCAGAGAAAGGGAAAACCAGTAAAAAAATGAAGGATTGGGTATTGCAGTGAGCAATCCGTCCAAGCAAGGGATCTATTTAGCATTTGGAAACATTATATAATGTTTAGTAGATGGTGAATCCACTATCAATTTGAGATAGGAGTGTGTGAAGATGGGAGATTGTGGAAGCCCTAAAAACTAGGGTTGGAGGGCACCGAATTAGGGATTTTGATGTTGTCGAGCATTGGGGACTAATTGCCTTTAGATTTGGTCGATTTAAGACATAAAAAGCCATTGTCCAAGAGTTGGAAGTGCCAAGTAGAGTCTTTCACATACTTCCTTTGCAAATTTAGTAAATTTTAGTGCATTGAAACAAGGTAGCAGTGTTGAACATGGGTGTTTGTCCAAAGCAACAATATAAAAACTTTTGATATGTTGTTGAACTCCAAAGAGGGTGTCCATAAATGTTCCTATCTCATCAAGTGTTTTGAGAAAAGTTAGAATTATTCCCATTTTTAGTCTGCTGCAGGGTTTAGACAACCTATTAGGCCTTTGGGTTCAGTTTGAGAGAAACATTGTAAATTGGAGCATGGGGATTGAATTGTAGCCTTAGGATTCCTTGAATCGAAATCCCTATGAAACCAAAATCATCATTTAGAAGTATTGTGACAGACCTAGACAAGTCAAGTCTTTGAAGCATTTAAGGTTGTTGATAGGCACAAGTACCTAAACCTCTAAAATTTCTAAAACTTATTGTGTACTTCAGATTGTTTCAAGACATTTAGTAATTAGATGCCAAGTTGAAAATATTGAATCTTACAAGGTCTAGTAAGACTGTTTGAACCTTAGGAGTCTGGAAGTCAAAGGGGTGATAGACTTCCTTTGTTGGGGTAGGGCTAATTGGGCCTAAATGGTGTGCAATCAACAGTAGAAAGGTTCACCAGTCAAGAGATGAAAGCTTGAGATTGATAGGGGTTAAATAACTATGAAAGGGGTATTATAAAATATAAAGACATTACCAGGGTGTTTGGGAAAGTTTCATGAAATTTGAAGATTACAGTGTTGACAAGGCTACTAGCTAGGCCTAGAAGGGCTAAAGTGTGAAATGGTAAGAGCTGAGTTGTTTGGAGTTGGTGAAGAGTTATATCATGGTAGATAGACCATGATAAGATGATCCAAGGTGTTAGGGTCAGTGTGAGAAGCTTGGTTGAGATTTTGGTATGGTGGAGGTGCTAGGTGCACTAGGTGGCCTAGAATGGAGTTGGTGAAATGAGGGATTAAAACAAGGAAGTGGGAAGATGAACTTGTGTAGATTGGTTGTGGGAATCAACTAAAAAGTCAGAGAACTCCATTTGATCTTTGAGTAGAACTGACTCCTTGAGTTGATTCCAAGTTTCTTGTTGAATCCTCGAGTTGAGTTAGCCTACTTAAGGGGATAGTGGAGGGCTTCAAGTTCAACATCAAAATATTAAAATGTCAAATGATAAATCATAACATCAAGTTCAAGTAAAGGAAATAGAGCCTGTATAACCATATTTGTTTGTCATACCCTTTTTGCAAGGAACTCAAAAATTATTCAAATTAAACAAGTATGAACTGTAAGAGACTAAGAAAGAAGGAAAATGTGTTACCTCACTAGGATGATAGTAATAATGAGACAAAGAACCATGAAGACTAAATCCAAGGAGACCAGATCTGAACATCTGGGTTCGATCAAATTCAAAAATTGGTTTTCCTTCATAGCACTGTCAAGTCAACAACATGAGCATTATTTTGTGTCTAGAGTGTCATCAATGTTTTTAAATGTAGAATGAAATGGTTGTAAGTATGCATTTCTGCCACATGCAAATGATTTTGAGATACAGACCTATGCAATCCAATCTCCCAAAGAATAGACAACACCACTTATCACCATCTTTGCCAAAATAGGATTTGTCATAAAGCGATCTTAGAATAGTTACTAAAATGGTCATAAATTATGTTCTTATAGTAAAAGAATACTTTGACTTAAGAAAAAAACTACACAATATTAAAACATGACATTGTGCTTTAAAAACTAAAAAGGTACCTATAACGAAGAACTCATTTTGACTTGCTAATTGGTTGTCACTATTAACTCTAAGCTTGTCTTTAAAGTTTGAGCTTCACTTGGTTTCAAGAATAGTTTAATATTCTCTACTAAACAAGGCCAACCATGTGAAGGTGGAAGCTCATTTGGCCCCTCCACCCCCCCTCCCCCCCACCACCCTAACATCACTCTAAATTCCCCATTGGCATTTAATAACATTCATTCATTCATCCATTTTTGATATATAACATTCAATCATTATAATCACATGATAACATTCATTAACACATAAAATTCATTAACACACAACATTCATGAATAATTCATTAACACAACATTCATGAATAATTCATTAACACACAACATTCATGAAGAATTCATTAACACATCATTCATCAACATTACTAGTACAAAATTACATCCATTAAGACAACGTTCTTTCATTAGCAAAACATGTTAATTACAATCATTTCTTTTTGGGTTTCTTGCTATTTTTTTTTAATCATGTAATTTCTAAGAGGAAGATCAATGTCCTCCTCATTCCCCTCCTCTACTGATTCTAATTCCAATGTGTGTCTCCTCCTCATCTGTTTAGGAACAGGAGACCGCTATGCCAAAGGGGGGTCCGCTGCAATAACAACTACTTCATGAGTTAAATTCACACCATTTTATATTAGTGAATTACAAGTATTTATTTAAGTAAAAGAACTATAAATCAAAAAATTAATTTAAAAGAACAAAACATAGATTTTCTTTACCTGAATGTGCCACATGATCTACATGGTGATCAGTCTGAACATCCTCCGGCACTCGTTCAGCATGACATGATTATGTATCCTCTAAAATATACACAAAAAGGTTACACCAAGTTCAATTTAAGATGTTAAATTGTATTAATAATTACATAATTAGTTTTAAATAGAAAATGAGCACCTACATGGATAGTACAATGCACATCAGGGGCTTCATGATGCAGTGTATGATCTATGTCACGATTAAGAGGCTGCATAGCAATGTCATGCACATTATTATCAAATAGATTGTTGTTCAAGTATTCAATTTCTAATATATTTTTTGGCATATTTACTTGTGCACATGATGCAGGAGACTCTTCGGTTGGGCCAATGGAAGCTTTCCATAGGCATTCAGCCACGGCTTGATAGCCTTCCTTGAAGGCAATTTTTTTTGTGTTCTTCCATGGCCTCTAAATTAAAATCAGAGCCCTGCATTTTTTGATTAAACAAAATTATTTGCATTTTATAAATAATTTTTCTTTGCAATTCATTTACTGCTACTTACAATTCATGCTTTAATTTTTGAATATCCACTAGAGCCAAGTCTGTGCTGCCCAATCTTTTGCAGCCTGACCTTTGTTGCCATTGATGTGTCCTACAACCTATGAAAAGTTTGAAATATGTTAGATGATATAGATATAAAGATCACTAATTAGTGCATTATTACATTGTACTAGTAGTTAATACTATTGCATACCTTCTCGCATTTGCTGGTGTAATTCCTCTTTGAACATCCCCTTTCTCCTTTGCATCCAAAATGAACTCATTCCAATCCCTCACTGAAATAAAGGGAGGATGCTCGTACTTTGGGTTCTGGATGAGACTCTTTCTATATGAGTCCCTCACAGTCTTAAGATGTTTGCAAGCTCTTTCTAAAATTTTCTTCTCATCAAAAATATTATTACCAAACTCATGCTCTAAATCTTTAACGAGCTGATCTTTTAATTTTTTTTCTTGCAAGTTCCACCTTTTAAGAAAAAACACAAAATTGTTAGATATAGCTAGTAAAAGAAAAGACCCGAATGAAAGGAAAAATATTGTACCAATTAATGATATGAAAAAAAATAGTGGGATAAAGTTAGTTCACTTATGATGTTCCACCTTGTACATATGGTGGGCCCAAATATATGCAGTGCGAGGTCATAAAGCTTCTTATAAAATGTATCGTTTCCTGCAAAAAATGTCATGGGATAATCAATCCAAAACTTGTTATGAATAGGTAAATGCATATTACAATATAAAAAATAATTATTTAAAGTACCTAGAAGCTTACGACATTTTAAAGGCATCGATTCATTATTGTCAATCAACAATGACGTCTGCATAACTCCTGTGCTAGAAACACGGGTAGATCTAAGAAATGATGGTGAATTATCACCAATACATGTACTCTGATCTATATCTGGTGTACCAGATGGTACCATCACTGTATCTCCTACTCCAAAAAAATAATCCACTATGTGATGCACCCAAGATTAAAGTACAAATTATCAAATCATAATTAACACAAAACCAAATATAGCAAAACAAAGATTTACCAGGTGGCGACCGTGAAGGCGTCGATGTTTGCATGCCCCTTGTTACCAACATTGCACTCGGCAATCTCGAATGGATGTCCGTCGACCTCCTAGGAGGAGTCTCCTGCACTTGATGACTTGAACAATACATTGTTAGCAAAGACATTTTGAAATAATAAAAGTAAGAGTTAACTTAAGAAGTTTTTGAATGTTCCAAAGAAAAAATTCCTTGTAACTTGTCAACTAAGGATTATTTTACTTGAGGCGGCCAGAGCTCTGCTAGTACCGGCCTCATCGTGTTGTCCTTGACTAGGTTCTGGATCAATTGCCAAAAATTCCTATAACAAGAACACATATTACATATTTTACTTCACAACATAAAAGAGTATAAAATATAAACCTTTATTGAACTTTTGTTATAACTAAAGATTCATTACTGCTTACTTCATAATGATGTGCTTGCGCTCTCAATTCAGATAGCCTCTTCATCGTCTCCTCGGTTGGAATATTTGCTTCATCCAAAATTCTCATTATTTCTAAATTGATTTTTTTTATTTTTTTCTTCAACATAATTATTACATTAGGCGTTTCCATAATATCATCATCAGAAGGGGTAGCTATTGCCTCTGTACTTACTGTAGGTGCTTTTCCCCTATCCTGAACATCAAATTGTGACAAGAATATCAGTAAAACTATCATAAAAACTCCAAAATCGTAAATAAAATAATGTAATAATATAACATTTTTCAACTATCTAATTTGTACAAATTCAATAAGGTTTACCCTTGCTGAAGAATGGGTGGGAGGAGCATCCTCATGGCCTCTATCATATGCGGGATCCATATCCTCCTATGACAAAGATTAAATATAAAAACTTCAGCGAACTGAAAGCAATAGACTTAGCAAAAAAAAAGTTATTAATAAAATGGTATATAGTACTTACCACCCTCATGATAGTAACTTTGTTTGTATCTATGCGATTTAAATGGTAATCTATTAGTAGTTCTTCCCCTACACTTATTGATTTTATTGCACATACAAAAACTTGATTCCCCTCACGTGCCTCAAATATGCAATTGGGTTGCTTATTAGTTGAGGAAGGTCGCGTACTATTTATAAAACCAACAATATTACCTGTTGCTTTTGGTCTCCCATCAATGTACATTACAAATCTTTTACTTTGATCATTTTCTTTCCATTGTATATAATTAGCTGATAGTGCATACCTACACATACTTTTTGTATATTGAACAATTTGCATCCAATCATTGTAATTGTAACATGGACCGACATACTTGAATAATTCAACAACTTTGTTGTAACATACCTTTATCCCATCCATGGAAAATAGGCCCAAACCATGTAATGAGGATGGAGCAATGCGATATATCTTCTCATTAACACAAAAATCAGTGTTAATTGGAGGTGGCTCATTGGGTACCCATTCTTTCTCAATGTGTGTGTACTGAAAGGGCACCTTGATGTCGCCTTTGGTCTCATCATCATAAGAACATGACCCCCCATTAGCAAGGAAAAATTGCATGCCTTTATTGAATTTTTTTCTAATCTTTTGACCTCTAGTTGATCTCCCTATTTTAGTCGTACTACATGTAGAACTTTCATCTACCATTCCCTCATTTCCCTCATTCGACGTAGATAGATCTGACAAGTACCTATTTGGTGGGTCCTGCAATCCATCAAATAAGATGTTGTCATGTCTCCGCTTGAAATAGAATTTTGATAATATTTAAATAATATATATAGAATAATCAAGTCGTGACCCATATGTATGATTCTTCTTTGTCTATACGTGAGAGATATAAAATGTACTAAGTTGAAAGTGATTATATATATACATTATATGATTATATAATATGTCTATTTATAACATATGTGCTCAGTGATAAACAAGAAAAATATAAGAAAAATATGTCTATTTATTGACTTATACCTGCTGATCCATGTCACTGTGCACGATCCACGCCAAAGGGGTTAAATTTCCTGCATATGTTAATCATTTATCTTAAGTTATGTAAAAATTACATGATATGTATGCTACAAATAACTTAGAAGACAACATGAACAATATGCAACATCGTAAACATGAACAAATTTACCTTATATATGGAATGCAAGATCGTCAACAGAAGGGGTGATGATGTTTGTAGTCAATTGCCTGTTTGCAAAAAGGGTGATAATCAAACACAATATATACATGTATCAACAATAATTAATTGAGCATCCTAAGCAAAATATTGGTAATTATAAATCACATATGTTGTAATCATTAGAATTGAACACAATAAATATGTAATCATTACAATTGAAAGCAATAAATCATGTCAATCATTTCATTGATCATTTCAATTATGTCATTGATCATCTTCATCATCATCATCATCATCATCATCATCACCATCACCATCGCCATCATCATCGCCATCATCATCATCACCATCATCACCATCACCATCATCATCATCGCCATGATCACCATCACCACCATCATCATCATCATCACCATCATCTTGATCTTCATCATCTACTTCTTCATCATCTTCAATATCTTCTTCTTCCATAACATTATACTTTATCGGCCTTCCTCTTGGATCATGTTTAACAACAAATGACCAACCCTGTTTATGTGGAACCTTTGAGTAAAACACTTGCTCACATTGGCTTGGAAGAACATAGGGCTCATCTCCAACTGGCTCAAACAACCTTGTATTAATCATTGTAAATCCATTATCATGTTGAATAATAGTTCTATCTAGATCATTTTGATTCAGTCATAGCCTGTACCATTTGATGACGAATAGAACTACTTTGAAGGAGTTAAATTTGCACTCAATTATATCATCCAAGATGCCATAGTATTGATTTTGAGATTGTTGAGGATGTATGTCATTTCTAGATAATATATTGGTGACCTCAAAAACTTCAGTTATCCCAGAATCACAAGTTTTCTTTGTGTCATCCAATTTTTTAATGCAAAATTTGTGGCCATGATAGCACATAGCTTTGTGGTGCTTGACCTGCAATTTTTCAAGCATGTGCAAATTATTTGCATCGTGAGTTGATATGAAACATGCGAGTTATGATCAAAAATAAATTTGTACGTACCTCTCCACCTCTTAAACCATGTGCTAGATCAATTACCACTGGCGTAACATTGGAATCTCCATTACAATGAGCTTCTCTAACCAATGAAGTAACACCTTCCCATGTTAATGAGCAACCATTTTGTTGACATCATTCAATCCATATCATCATCCAATCAAGATTGTTCGCAATATACAAATGTATTGCATCCCACTCTCGACCAACTGTATCAAAAAAAATACACCAATTATAAATAACTTATATTGAAGATTTATAAGAATTAATTAACTACAATAACATCTTAGATTTACCTCTCACTTTCTTCAATCTACCTTTGCCCATCAAGTACTCCCCTTTGAATTTTTTAATGGATTTGGGATCTCAAATATGATCTACATGGATCTTAGCTGCAAACTTAGGAAGATATTCACTAATGTACACCATGGTCTAGTATATCATATATCCCTCCACCATAGAACCCTCAGGATGTGCTCTCTGTCGAACCAAGCCTTTCAAAAATTTCAAGTTCCTATCAACCATCCACATTGACCTAGTTGGTATAGGTCCACACAATTCAATCTCCTCAACTTGATGTATGAGGTAGTGTTCTTGTGCATTGAAAAAAGTTGAAGGTAGACACTTTTGCATTTCACACATAAGAAGAGGAATTTTTCTCTTCCAATATTTTATATCTTCTTTATTGATTTCTTTAGATGACAACCACCTCATGTATTTTCCAAGATCATATATAACTTGTTTGACACTATTGGAAAAGTGGTGTGGGAGAGATAGAGGTAGAACGTACTGCAATATTTGTAAAATGATCTTGTCAATATTTTATAAAAGAATGCAATGAAAACTACATGCAATATACAAATATATAGTGAATACAAAATAGCATGAATTACCTTAATAAATGTATGCCAATTGTGTGTTTTCATCCCTGGCCCAAATTCACTTTTCTTTGATATGAGATCGTTTATGTTCGCAACAAATCCTGTGAGAAATCATATTTTTTTGATGATTTCTTTTATAGCATTGCTCTACTACTCCAACAATAACCAACTAAGGGAACTTATATCAATCTGGTCTCCATTGTTATTTATCAAATGACATTTTTCATTGCATGGTTGGATTCTTCAATGTCACTACAAATTTTGACAATTTGGTCTTTGTCATGCCTTCCATCCAAGATTTTCCATAATGTCTCTGTTACATTCTTTCCAATATGCATAGGATCAAACAAATGCACGATTGGGAGTTGCTCGTAGTATGACAACCTAGTAAATTGTGTAGGATAACTTTTTAGTCCTTTTGGAAGTTGGTCATTGATGCCTTGACGACCTTCACAAGCATCAATTACATCATCAGTAAACAAAACATAATATCAAACTATAAATTTGAAACAAAGACTATCAGATGGAATGACATTACCTCAATGATTTATTTTATTGTATGCCGACTTCCATAGGCGAGGTGTCATTCTCCGTGGCTTTGATGTAGTCTCTTCTTTCCCATTGAAAAGATGTTTTTTAGTAATTTGGTACTTATAATTTCTGTGGAGAAAGTGTCTATTCTCATCGAACACCTGCTTTCTTAAAGTTTTTGAATGACGAGATTTCATCTTTGGACCACAAACTGGACATGCAAATTTTCTCTTTTTTTGAAGACCTACAAGATCATTTATAATTGGATTAAATGTGTTAACTTTGTGTTAGCACTATAAAATACCAAAAAATAGGTGTTAAGAAGAGAACATACCACAAAAATGTGTTAGCCCAAGGGCATCATGTATTGTCCATACAAGCATTGCATGGAATTGAAATTGTCTTTGTCCTATTAGTCTAGAGATGTCATACATAGTGACCCCATTCCATAACACCATCAACTCGTCGATAAGGGCTCAATATATACATTGATATTTTTAACTTGGTACTTACCTAGTTGAATGAACAAAAATATTACATAATTATTATGACCATTTTGATGGATTATTAATAATAAATTAATTTAGATGACCATTAAATCAAAAAATACCTGGAACAATCAGTGCCAACATTATGTGCTCCCTCTTTATGGACAACCAAGGAGGAATGTTATTGTTGATAACAAAAATAGGCCACATCGAGTAAGTAGATCTCATCTCTCCAAACGGATTGACACCGTCTGCTGCCAATGAAAGCTTGAGATTACAAGGTTCTTCTTTAAAGTGTGGCCATTTTTCCTCTATTTCCTTAAATGCTGAACCATCCGCAGGCATTCGCATAATGTCATCTTGACTTCTATTGCGTGCATGGTAATCCATAAATTGTGCCAAGCTATTGCACTTGAATAATCATTGCAGACGTGGAATAATGGGAATATGTTGAAGAACCTTGCAAGGCACCTTTTTTGTTATTCGATCTGATTGATATCTACTAATATGACAAATAGGGCATTTTGTTGCAAATTCATGCTGTTTATGATATATAATATGATCGTTCGGACATGCATGTATTTTTTGATACTCCATTCCAATATCTTTCATAATGGCAGATAATTCTCGATAAGAGAAAGGTAGAATGTTTGATGGTGGTAACAAACACTCACCTATCAACCTATGACCAAAAATATAATTTGTTAATTTAAAGAATATTAATTGCTACATGATTCATCCAATGTTAATTGTAAGGGAATTACGACTAAAATAATGAAAAAAGATGACATACCTTAACATACGTGTCATTGCTACATTGGATAAACCATTCATAACCTTCAAGTTCACCAACAACAATATAGCGAAAAGAAGAGTTATTTTGGAGCCTTCATATAGGGGCTTGTGTGCCTTCTCAAGTATAGGTACATCAAGCTCTATGTCGACATCATCATCATCATCATCATCTTGATCATCATGATCTTCTTCATCATCGTGGCCTTCTTCCATGGTATCATTACCTTCTACTTCTATATTCACACCTCCATGTTCCCTCATTTGGAAATCCACATTCTCCGGATTGTCATGGTCCATAACATGAAACTCAGGGACGTAGACCTATATGAAAATGATGACCTTATATTAACCATGACCATGATGTCATCATCAAATCATGTCTTATGTATTTTATAAATTATTAAAATACATACCAATGGACGAAATTCATTTCCCCCTTCAATGTGACCATGTTGCCTACAATGTTCCTCATCTGTTTTGATTAGATATCTTCGAGTCTTTAAGCCCTTACAAATTTTGCAAGGACAATAAAATTTTCCATCACCTTTTCTTTTTACGTTAGACCACAGTCTAGCAATTGTCTCCCTATTTTTTTGTGCGTTGATATCGTCATACATGGTCTTTCTTGAATGGAATGACTCATTGGTGGAAGAAGGATGATTTGTTTGCAACCTGCAGATACAAATCGTTACTGAACAACCATTTTCTCAACTATAATTTTCTCAATGCAAAGGGACATTTATCATACCAAATCAAAGTTTAGAAATGGACAGTTCTAATGCTTTTCCATTACAATAGCAATAGAGGGTGTATAGATGGAAAAATAATTGTAAAGAGTAGATTTAAATAAATAAAATCAGGTAAATAACTAGGGAAACTGAATAACATTGTAGGAATCCTTACCTCCATATATAGGCTGCTCTTAAGTAATGAAAACACAAAGAAACCTCTCCTAATCATATGAATACAAGCATGGATTTTTTTATTTCATTGTTAACTTGAGCACCCTATTTCAAATAGAACATTATCATAAAATCTCGCAGGCCTTAATTTTTTGTATTTTTTTAATGACATTAATATGGTAACTTTCCAAAGTTAAGCACCTCCAATAATACTCCCAAGACCATTCTTGTGGCTTACCATAATGACAACTCATTTCTTAGTTTCCTAAACTGTTAAATTGCCTCTACAAGTCCATAGTACTTCCAATATTAGTAATCTATCTAGTTGTGAGATTTTCATATTTGATCTCTTAACATATTTGCTAGAAGCCCTCATATTTCTCTCAGTAAGAATAGTTGTGGCATAGGATCCTTCAACTATTTGTGGACCCTTTGTCTTGTAAAGAATGACCAATCTTTCAATCAAATGCACCTTATGTTTGACGTGTTGTGGTAACTTTCTCATTGTAGTGACGAATCTATTGTTTAAATCAACTATTGTCTCATAGATGCCATTTTTGATAGTGGTAAGTTCATGTATATCAAACTTGATATCAATTAGATCCCCATATTGTAATCTAAAAACACTTGTAAACTCCTCCCAAGAAATAGTACTACTATCTAGGATATTTTTGTACCATTCTTTGGCACTTTCTTTTAAGGAATTCACAAACAATTTTATCATGGCATCCTCATTGTCTGTCTCATATTCATGTGTAGTATTGATGAAATAACTTAGATGTTCTTCCCCAATTAATCAATTATTACCTTTAAACATATGAATCATTCCTTTTATTTCAACTATTGGTACAGTTTTATGGACATGGTATGACTGTCCCAGAATGACAACATTTTGGTGAGTTAATTTGTTTGTGTAGAAGTATGACTGGATTGGATCAATGGATTAGAATGGATATGGGCAGAGTATAGAAGAGTTTAGAATGATGTTAGAGTTTCTTTTGGATGAGAATGCAAAGCCATAGTTCTTAGGGGAATAGTGTGATGACTGTCCCAACTAGAGAATCTCTCATATTTCTCTCAGTAAGCTGAATAGTTGTGGCATAGGATGCTTCAACTGTTTGTGGACCCTTTGTCTTGTAAAAAATGACCAATATTTCAATCAAATGCACCTTATGTTTGACGTGTGGTGGTAACTTTCTCATTGTAGTGATGAATCTATTGTTTAAATCAACTACACATGAATATGAGATAGACAATGAGGATGCACAAACATGAATGATTCATATGTTTCAAGGTACAAAAATCTCCTAGATAGACAAAGGGTCCACAAACAGTTGAAGTATCCTATGCCACAACTATTCTTACTGAGAGAAATATGAGGGCTTCTAGTAAATATGTTAAGAGATCAGATATGAAAATCTCACAACTAGATACAACTGCCCCAGGCAAGCCAGTTTGCATAATTGGACAAGTTGAAAGGTGCCATGAAGAACCTATTATATAAAGTTTTGATTCTCTAGTTGGGATAATCATCACACTATTTAGAAGAAATATGAAGAAATATGAATATGAAGAAATAGTACTACTGTCTAGGATATTTTTGTACCATTCTTTGGCACTTTCTTTTAAGGAATTCACAAACAATTTTATCATGGCATCCTCATTGTCTGTCTCATATTCATGTGTAGTATTGATGAAATAACTTAGATGTTCTTCCCCAATTACTGCATAATTACCTTGAAACATATGAATCATTCCTTTTATTTCAACTATTGGTACAGTTTTATGGACATGGTATGACTGTCCCAGAATGACAACATTTTGGTGAGTTAATTTGTTTGTGTAGAAGTATGAATGGATTGGATCAATGGATTGGAATGGATATGGGCAGAGTATAGAAGAGTTTAGAATGATGTTAGAGTTTCTTGTGGATGAGAAGGCAAAGCCATAGTGTGCTTAGGGGAATAGTGTGATGACTGTCCCAATACAGCTATAACAGGACATATGGAACTTAGTCAAACATATTGAGCACTTTAAATAAAGAATACAATGGAAAAGAAAGAGGAAATAGCTTTAAATCAAATTTTTAATTCAGTATTTTTTTAAATGCCAAGTTACTAGCTAATTCTTTTAACCAAAACCAAATCCAAATCCAAGTGTAAGTCAAAAATCAGCTTGCCAAGTACTCATCACATGTTCAAATAAAAAAATGATTTCAAACAAATATTTTCATTTAAGTAGGAAATCCTAAACTTGGTTCAGCAGAGAAGTTAGCTTCACAAAGCTAAAAAATGAATATTTGTCTAAGAAGCCAAACATTTGCCCACCCTGCACACACTTAGACCAATTTAATAGAAAAGAATAAGCTATTGTTATCATATATAAATGTCTGAGTATATGTTTGAATATGTATAACAATAAACACTTACATTGCTATCAATATATCTTTTTATTTGAATGTCAATTTTTACTGTCTAAAAAAACTATACATGCACACCTATGATTCTCTATAAAAAAAAATATGAATAATAGTCTTATGTTCTCAATTATCTCCACCAGAGTGAATGGTCACATGTTTGTTGGTTTCAATATAACACTATGAAGCTACCTTTATAATAGATATTTATAAACGCTACGAAGCTACCTTTATAATAGCTATTTATAATATTATGTGTCATGAAGTCTCTTTATCATGTTAAAATTAACTCTCCATATTGCTAGTTGTTGAAATGTCAATGCCTATGTGTGTGCATTTACAGTCACACATTTGTCATCATGTATAATACCAAAAACCTAATGTTTGAACTAACTTACCAAAAATATATATATATATATATATGCCTCAAATCAACATTAAATTTCACACAATTCTACGTTCCTCAATTCTTACCTTTAAAAATTAAAATTTATGAGTGGGTTGTAAATGAATGTCTCATCAATGATGTTCCTAAAATATGGTAGCAAGAAATTTGGTATCCCAGATAACAGAAAGCCAAAAGGCCACTCTAGGAAACAAGGTGTCAGTATATTAAACAGGAACCTGAGAAATTAAAAAAGAATGGGAAATTATTTGACTTTAATATTGCCAATAAAAATTTCAGATTTCACTTAGAGTTGGGAGAAGTGAGAATTGAAAGGAATGTTAGTATTAGAGGAATGCTCATTCATGACAAAGAAGATTGACTCGACTTCCATCAGGGGGACAAAGAAGAGCTGGTCTAGTATTGGAGAATGCCTGGCTCATGTTGGTCCACAAGGGTCCACAAACAGTTGAAGAATCCTATGCCACAACTATTCTTACTAAGAGAAATATGATATGAAAATCTCACAACTAGATACATCTGCCCCAGGCAAGCCAGTTTCCATAATTGGACAAGTTGAAAGGTGCCATGACGAACCTATAATATAAAGTTTTGATTCTCTAGTTGGGACAATCATCACACTATTTAGAAGAAATATGAAGAAATATGAATATGAAGAAATAGTACTACTGTCTAGGATATTTTTGTACCATTCTTTGGCACTTTCTTTTAAGGAATTCACAAACAATTTTATCATGGCATCCTCATTGTCTGTCTCATATTCATGTGTAGTATTGATGAAATAACTTAGATGTTCTTCCCCAATTACTGCATTATTACCTTGAAACATATGAATCATTTCTTTTATTTCATCGGGGATTGTGTTTGGGTAATTAGAAATTCCAAAGAAATCCAATTCACGTCTATATATTTATTCTCCTATAGGGTGTTTGAACTTTGAAAGAAACAAACCTTTGAGCTCGTATTCAAACTTGATGTCTAGGGTTTGGCACATTGCCAAACCATTGATTTCACTACTGAGTAATGAACTGCTACTGGCAACATTTTTATGGAACTTGATCATTGTTATGGTTCCAGTGTTGTTGATTTCTATTTTATTGTTTTTTATTTTCTCTCCCTTCAATAGGATGCATTGGCTGTCTATTTTATCAAGAATCTTGTATATGCTCTTGTGACCTAGCAGGTGAAACATGATATGTGTGTTTGTGTTTAAGCATGCCAAAAATTATCTTACGTGCATCCCTTAAATCTGCAAATGCATTGGTTATACCAGATGTACAATGTCATGCTGCATCCTAAACAATGATATGTGCATTTATGTTTAAGCATGCCAAAAATTCTCGTATGTGCGTCCCTTAAATCTGCAAATGCCTTAAATCTAAAAATGCATTGGTTATACCAGATGTACAATGTCATGCTGCATCCTAAACCCTAGTCGCAACCTTCATAATTCTTGGTCATAGCATTTACAAACCCTAGTCAAATCGTAGTCACCACTAAGAATACTCATTGATTCAATCGAATACCAACATATTACTAATAGAGATGACAAGAAAATGACAATCTAGTACGTAATGAAATATAGCAAACATGGAAGATACCTCAAACTCCACGGAAGATAAATGATGAAATGTGCTATTAACCTTAGGTGTAGGGCTCTTCACGACCTGGAATAAGCTCCGCTCCTTAGCTTAGAAATGAAAATCCTAATTCGCGCGCTGTAACCGTAAAAATGAAAATGAGAATTGAAATGTTTTTTTAAGTAATATGATCGTGTTGGTTGAAATTTTGACCGACATGGTATGGGTGGAAATTTTGACCAACACGGGCATGGTTTTTAAAAAAATAAAAATTTCCTTCTATACCCCGACCAACCTAAACCATTTTCATTAATGGTCGATAATTTTCATAGAAAAATGATGTCAAATGTACTAGTGCTAGAAGCATTCTCAGTATATTACTCAATTTTTGCTAGAAGCATTCTCAGTATATTACTCAATTTTAAAGAAGTTACCATACATTCATAAAATTACAATGCTTTATTTGAAGTATAAAGATTCCTACAACCACTAACTTCATGGATTCAAGCCACCACAATGATGCCTATATCACATGATATTTACCATTCAAACAAACCAATAGAAATTCACAATCATACATCCATGTCCATACCACAAAGTCACAACTATGAATCAAACAAGTATGATAGAAATGCAACCTAACTCAACATGTGACCCCTGTATCACTATAGACTAGTACAAAAACATAAAACTATCTTCTAACTATTCCGTATTCCTCTCTAAAACCATCACATACATATAGTTTGTATGTAAGTTCAAATTGAAAACCAACAATAGTTTCTAATATCATGTGCTAAAAAATATGAGCAATTTTTCTACCAAAATTAGCTTAATATCTTGGATGAAATCAAACACATCAATAAAAAATCTTTGTTATTTTTCTAGTCCACACCTAAATCCCTCTTTTCATTCTCTTTACATGAAGTGCCATATTTTCACACCTTACAAGTATCAAATTCACATATATGACTTCCATGACACTAAGTGCTACCTAAACTTGTTAAGAAAAAATCACAAAGTCGAATGCCCATTTTCATGTGGGTAAAAAATTAATTCAAATTAAAAAATACAAATATAAGGAAATTTCAAGGTGGATGATACCTAATCCTAATATTCTCTCATTTTTCATACCATGCAAGAGCAATAAGGAAATCACAAAGGTAAACTAACTATCAAAAGTACAACAATGATTCAACTTGCTTATGTTGTCTAGATTCATTAGAGAATCTAGGACAATCATGAAGGTGACCACCAATTTGATGAAAAAATCCTCATCCTACATAACGCCAACACATGAAACAAAAAATCCCATGACAAGACAATGACACACTAACTATTGGATAACCATTTTATCTTGCTTCCAACTCATATTTAAAACAAACACTAAATGTGCATCTCCTCCAAAATGAACTAGGTATTTTTGAGTTGAACCTTGCTATGAAAATAATTATAGCTAATAACTCGCACATACAACAAGTCATACCATTGACTAGGGGAATATTAGACCCATAGGTAGACCTTTTACTAGCCACATATCTAATCCAACCCACAACCTCACATCCATAAATATGACTTCCATTTATTATGCAATTCTAATTTACTAATAAATATAAATCCAAAATTTCCACCAAACATCCCTTGTACTCAAACTATTCCTTAAAAAAAAAACCATAACTCAAGACAAATACATTATTAAAGTTTGAACCATAGTTTGACACTAATTCACATAAGAAGACAAAAGGAAAATAACACGTCATTTTCTTTTCAAACTATCATAAAAGTTTGTGTTAGGATTAACAAGATAGAAATAACAGTTACATGCAAATATAACCAATATCATAAAGTAATAAACCACACAAAAGAGAATACAAGACACAAAGATTTAACGTGGTTCACCCAATCCCTGGGCTACGTCCACCAAACAAAGATTCCAATCTTATTATCTAGTAATTTCAGCCTGTTACAATCTGCAATCACTTGCAATTCAATACCACTGCAAGAAGCTATGAAATCCTCATATATGGAGAAAACCCTAACCCTAAGCCATTATAATAAGACATGTCGATTAACAAGTTAACCCTAAAATACTTGATGAGTCAACCTAGGGAAATTTTTGACGTGTTAACTCAAAAATGCTTGATGAGTTAACACAATACGTAAATGAAAAGTGTACAGTACTTGTCAGGTCAGTCACCACAAGCCAACAATCTCCCACTTGGGGACTGATCAGGCTCCACACTAAGAAACCTCCCACTTGGAGAATGATCCTATAGCAACACCGCTACCCCAAAAAACTCCCATTGGATTGATGCACCTTGGACTTTGTTGTTCTATTTATTGTTTTCGATTGTGAAGACCAACCGAAGTTGAAGAAGAGTTCAATTTATCTCTTGTCACTTCCTTTGTAAACATATCCGCTGGATTTGCATCTATGTGTATCTTTTCTCGCTTTAATTGTCCATTATCCAATATTGACTGAATGAAGTGATACATCAACTATATATGTTTGGCCTTTGAATGCAAGGCAAAATTCTTTACAAGATGAATGGTAGTCTGGCTATTTGTAAACAAATAATTGCCAATCCATGTTTTTCCAAACTCTTCCATGAAGAATTGCAACCATATCATCTCCTTAGCTACCTCTGTAGAAGCAACATACTCTGCCTTTGTAGTGGATAAAGCAACCACCTTTTGTAATCGAGAAACCCAACTCACTGTTGTCCTACCAACATTAAATACATAACCTATGGTACTTTGCTTGGTATCTAAATCCCCTACCAAATCTGAGTCAACATAGCCTTTTAAATCTGTATTAGAGCCCCCGAAACATAAACATTTATTGGATGTACCTCTCAAATATCTAAGAATCCATTTTACTACATTCCAATGCTCAACTCCAAGATGACTCAAATACCTGCTAACAACTCTTACAACATGTGAAATATATGGTCTAGTGCATACCATGACATACATCAAACTACCTACAATTGAGGCATATGGTACCTTGGACATTTTATCTTCCTCCTCTTGTGTCTTTGGACACATCTCCTTAGTCAATTTTAAATGACTAGGCAAAGGTGTGCTGGCAGATTTTGTATTCTCCACATGGAAGCTTTGCAACACCTTTTCAACATAATCAACTTGAGATAGAGTCAATTTATTATTTTTCCTATTTCTACAAAATTTCATACCAAGGATTTATTTTTCTGCCCCCAAATCCTTCATAGAAAATAAGTGTGCTAACTGTTGTTTCAACCCCTTAATGTGATCCATGTTAGACCCTTCTACAAGCATATCATCAATATATAAACATAAAATAATGTAGTTGTTATCATCCAACCTCTTAAAATAAACACAATGGTCTAAATTACACTGACAATAGCCATGCTAAGGGATAAAGCTATCAAATTTAATATACCATTGTCGAGGTTCTTGCTTCAAGCCATATAAAATTTTCTGCAATCTGCACACTAAGGTCTCCTTCCCTTTGACCTCAAAACCTTATGGTTGTTGGATATATATTTCTTCTTCCAAAACACCATGGAAAAAATTTGTTTTGACATCAAGTTGTTCCAAATGCAAATTTTCAATAGCCACAATACTTAAAAAAGTGCGTATAGAAGTCATTTTTGCAACTAGAGAAAAGATCTCATCAAAATCAATACTCATTTTCTGTGAAAATCCCTTTACAACTAACTTGGCTTTAAATATTTTCTTACCTCCATCCTCCTCTTTCAGCCTATAAACTTATTTATTGGGTAATGTCTTTTTACCTGCAGGTAACTTACATAGTTCCCAAGTCTGATTTTTCAGTAAGGAGTCAATTTCTTCTTCCATGGAAAGCTCCCACTGAACCTTTGTATCCACCTACATAGCTTCATCATATCCTCCTAGTTCACCAACATATATTAATAAAATAGAATACAAAGAGGGAGAAAATATTTCTGGAGGTCTACTTAACCTTGTTGACCATCTAACATTCACTGGGGTTTGTGGTATTTGAAGTTTTTGTTGTTGTGGAGCATAAGGAACTACTAGAACATCATCTTTTGGAATATCATCCACTACCACATAATCATTTTCTTTCTTCTCATGATGTTGCAACAAATCTTTGTACAACACTTTCATATTGAATATGATATCCCTGCTTCTTACAATTTTATGATTTTCAAAATCCCAAAGCCTATAACCAAATTCATCAATGCCATATCCAACAAATACACATTTCTTTGACTTAGCTTCTAGCTTGGTTCTATTTTTAGAATCTATATGTGCAAATGCTTCACAACTAAAGATTTTGAGAAAAGAATAACTCACCTTCTTACCAGTCCATGCTTCCTCTGAAATACCAAAACCCAAAGGAGTAGAGGGACCTCTATTGATTAAATATATAGTTGTATTAACAACCTCCTCCCACATGTTTAAGGGCAGCCTAGCATGCAACCTCATACTCCTTGCACACTCTATTATTGTCTTGTTCATGTGTTCAACCACTCCATTTTCTTGTGGAGTCCTTGGTATAGTTTTTTTCCTATGAATACCATTAGAGGAACAATAATCTTTAAATTTTGTGCTACAATACTCACCACAATTATCAGATCTGAGACATTTCATCCTTTTACTAGTCTCATTCTCAACCAAGCATTTCCATTTCTTAATAGTTTGAAATACATCATATTTTTGTCTAAGGAAATAAATCCATACTTTTCTTGTTGCATCATCTATAAATGTAACATAATAAAGAGAGTCACCAAGGGAAGATACTTGAGCTGGTCCCCATACATTTGTATGCACAAGCTCTAATTTCTTATTTTTCTTTTCCTTCCCACTCTTCACAAAACTAACTCTCTTTTTTTTCCATACACACAACTTTCACATAAATCCATATTGACACATTTCAAACCTAGTAAGACTTCCTTTGAATGAAGTAATTTCATACCTTTTTCACTCATGTGCCCAAGCCTGTTGTGCCATAGTGTTGTGTTAGAATCTACAACAACTATTTGATGTTCTTCCTGCTCAACTGCAACAATTGTTCCTGAACATTCATTTTTCTCTGAAATAATTAAAGGAGAAGGAATAGTATGACTTGTACAAAGATATAAGGTTCCTACTTTCACACCTTTTTCTACTACTAAGGAACCTTTTGAAACCTTCAAATTTCTATCATTAAAATTAATTGTACAACCCTCATCACCCAGTTGCCCTGCTGAAATTAAATTCTTAATCAGCCTTGGAACATGTCTTATCTCTTGTAGTAGCCAATGATTCCCATTCTACAACTTAATCTTAATTTTCCCCTTTCCAACAATCTAAGAGGGTTTAGTATCTCCCAAATAAACTAGCTCAAAATCCCCTTGGACATAATCAAGAAAATAACCTCTATGGGGTGTAGCATGAAATGAAGCCCCTTAATCTAAAACCCATGAATCATCAACACTTTCTAAAGAAATAAGCAAAGTAACCTCTTCAGATTTATTACTTACCACATTTGCCTCCTTGTTACCTTCTTGTTTGTCTCCTTTATTCTTCTGAGACCAACAATCTTTCTTCTTATGACCTGATTTTCCATAGATCCAACAATCATTTGGTCCTTTGGATTCATACCTCTTTCCCTTTGATTTTCCTCTTTATTTCCCATGATTTCTAGAATTGTTTCCTCTCTCATTCATTCTACCTCTACTTTCTATGTTCAAGACACTTCCAGATGTAGATCCACATGATATTTTCCTACGTGTTTCCTCACTCAGAATCACACCTATAACATCATCAAAATATAGGGTATTAGAACCAAAAACATAGTTACTAACAATCATTACCAAGCCATTCCAGCTTTCAGGCAAAGAACACAAAATTGAGAGAGCCCTAAAATTTCTTCATCAAATATAACATTTACAGAAGATAATTTACTGGCAACCATATTAAACTCATTCAAATGAGTGGCAATAGATCCACCTTCTACCATCTTCATATTAAACAAAGGCTTCATGAGAAATACCTTGTTTGAAGTGGAGGGCTCTTCATACAACTTTTCTAGGGTTTCCATCAACTCTTCAGTTGTCTTCACTTTCATAATATTAAAAGCCACTGATTGTGTCAGGCATGATCAAATACTTCCAAGTGCCTTTCTGTCAAGAATATCCCAGTCCTCATCAGTCATTGTTGATGGTTTCTTGGATTTTCCTTCTAATGGCCACCATAGGTCCTTCTAATAGAGATAGTCCTCCATTTGAATTTTCCATAACTTAAAGTTCCGCCCAGTAAACTTCTCAACCTTCAACTTACCCTCATCTTCCATTACTCTCACTCAACCATGAGATCTTCCTATAGAGGATAACTGAAAAAAAAACAACCTCACTCTAATACCACTTGATAGGATTAACAAGATAGAAATAACAGTTACATGCAAATATAACCAATATTATAAAATAATAAACCACATAGAAGTGAACACAAGACACAAATATTTAATGTGGTTCACCCAATCCTTCGGGTACATCCACCAAACCAAAGTCAAATATTATTATCCAACAATTTTAGCTTGTTACAATCTACAATCACTTGCAACTCAATACTGCTACAAGAAGCTAGGAAATCCTTATATGTGGAAAAAAACCTAACCCCCCTAAGCCATTATAAAAAGACTTATGTCAGTTAACAAGTTAACCCTAAAATACTTGATGAGTCAACCTAGGAAAAAGCTTGACGAGTCAACCTAGGGAAATGTTTGACATGTCAACTCAAAAATGTTTGACAAGTCAACATAATCAATAAAAAGTGTACAGTACTTGCCTGATCAGTCACCACAAGCCAACAGTTTGTATGAAATCTCAAGATTCAAATGATTACATGAGAAGACAAGTCATAACCACAATTCATTTTAAAAAGAGATAGTAAAAACCTATCATATTAGCTTTTTCCAAGTGTATTGAATACATGTCTAGCTTAGGATTAGGCTCCTTAGCATTTTTTTGAAACCTCAAATTTCACCAATCAAACACTTGATCTCTAATAATTAAAATATATTATATCCCACCCTTACAATATTGCCATTAAAATTCTCACCACATAATATCCATAGGATCCAAGAGCTTCCCATGATCTCATGATGTGTGCATGATGTACATCTTCACAAAAGAAGATATTTTTTCATAAAGTTGAGAGATCTTCTCATAAGGTACACATATCATGTAAAAAATCACAATAAGAGTGTTTTTTAAACTTCCAAAGCATAATACCACTTGTCACTAATTTTTTTCCAGAGATGCTCAATGTGCCATAATAAACATCTTATTAAATATGAATATCACTCGTGATCTTAAAATGTTCAAGGAAATTCAAACACAAAATATTTCCCAAGAGCACCCAAAAAGAAAATTAAAAACCATCATCTTCAAACCAAGAAGATAACTCTAGCATAGTTGACTATGTCCCTACATAAATCCCTTGCACCTATATCTAGAGCATGACATGTGTAACATAGTCCACATCCTTGAGAAGTTATAAAGGCCATCTATCACTAATGTATAGACTCACATTCAATCATTATTACTAAAAAAATACAATGAAAGTATTTGTCACTTCCCATGAAAAAATGATTCATGCTCTTAAAAAGGCCTAAGAATATGTATTCATTAAGATGTTGGAAAAGTGAGAGATAAAAAAATTAAATCAATATTTTCAATTTGTTTTTGGAGTTGATAGCTAACCCCATAGCTCATAAAAATTAACTACAACCAAATGCCTAGAACAACTAAAAAGAAGAATCCACGATTTTATTCTATACAACCTTTGAGGGACATTGATTCAAACAAGTATGATATATGCTCCTCTATTGGTTAATTGAATAAATATGGATAGATTAAAATAAATACAATGAATGCTTATAAAAGCATAAAATTAAAATCCCAATTGAAAATCCTATGAGAAAATTAAATTAGATCATGATAAGTGTGTTAATAATACGACTTGAGATAATTTGACCTATAAATAGATAAATATAATAATAGAAAAGAACTCCTATGTTTAGCTTATGTGTAATTAAGTAATAAGAGACCTAAGTAATTAATTATTGATCAATTAATTACTAATTTGATATCTTAATTAATCTAATACCCCCCCTTAAGGTTAACTTAGGGAGAATCTCAAAACGTAATGTAATGATGAATGCAATGGTGGATCTCTAAGTGCATGGATGGATACATGGATGGGTCCCAACTACATGACTTGACTAGATTTCTATGCAGAAACAAATGCAATCTCTTGTAACAATAGAAAAGGATAAAACCACATGAGAAAAAACTCTCCCCCAAAAGAGAGAAAATTAAATAATTGTATTAGTGAAATAAGGCAATAAGGAATCAAAATGACCTCCAAGGACTACCATTTTTCATACAAGTGCAATATATGTTCTTCTCATAGGATAGAGAAAATGAGCATATGAATTCCCTCATAAAGAAATATACCGTGTACAAATGATGAAAGCCTAAAGATATAACATTATCCACTACCTAAACAATATGTCTTCCCTTAGGAATAAAAAATCCACTGGTGATTGGAGAAACCATTCCCATAAATTGGAAGAATCAAGAATCCCAATCCAAATGATGTATGCATTTTAAAACTACTCAAATGTCCTTATGTAAGAGTGAGATGATGTTACTCCAAAAACTTGTGAAGACTAATGTAAAAAAAGTTTTGTTAGTGATGAAGATGAGTTAACAAAATTGATGTGGCTATCATGAAAGAGGATATGAATGTCCTATACATAATAGTCCAAATATGCAATCTATAACTCCATAAAAAAAGATTATATGTCTGTAAGAAATTAATCCCAAGTAGTTTTGTCTATAATGTGAATGTCCTACTACATTGAATCAATGGGGGTCATGCATGTGGTAATTCCAAGCTGATCAAGAATAATTAAACATAAATATTGGATTGTAATGTGAGGAGTAAGAACCAGGAGACAACCATTTATTCCATAAAAACATGCAATAATTATAATATACTCAATATCCTCTAAAGCATCAATATCATAAAGTATGTAATATACATGTGAAATGGGAATGGGTCAATTTTCTACAAGATCCTCTTGGAATGGAGAAATATGAGGGGCTTCATGGATCTCTCTAATTTGAGTCCAAAGTGTGTGGGGATAATTAATGTCTAGTAGAACATAAAGTATTAGGATCTACACTAGAATAAATTAATACCACAACATGGTCAATAATAATATCCCAAGCTAAGCTACCCTTCTATGTGGCTAGTTCATGTATGAATCACTATAGATAAGGAAATATATCCAGCCACATAATATGTGTCATGATTCTATTTTATCAAGACTCATAATTATACTCTTCTAAGATGAAAATAGTGAGATGAAAAAAATATTAAGCACACCCAAGATTGAGAGGGGAGCAAATAAGTCTTGATCATGCATGCATAACATTTTCTATCATCAGGTAACCTTAATCAAACTAGTAACAAAGAAAGATAAAGAAATGAACATGATACACATGAGAACACTAGTTTTACATGTAAAACCCAAGAAGGGAAAAACCACAATGAGATCCAAATCACACTATATGAAGAACTAATTTATAATAATTATTTTAGGTGTACTACCATGGAAGCTCATTGATCTAGACTAGTAGGCTAAGGCTCACTAGTTTAGGGAACTATATAAAATACTTGTATGTTGAGACACATTTCCTTAAGGAAAGATGAAAAATTGCCAAGGACTCATTGTCTTCCAACATGATATATGAACATTATGAATAAAAATGAACAAGCCTTTAGCATACTACCTCCAACAATTTTGTTGGAAATCCCAAACAACTAATAGGGGGTCAAAATCAGTTGTCAAATAATTTTTTTATTACTTTCACTGATTCAAAATCAACACATTAATACTAATTCACTTAATCAAATCAGATGTAAACTTGAAACAGCACACTCTTGAATGATACAAAATAAACATCATATTTTTTGTGGAAATTTTGATATGGGAAAAACCACAGAGAATGTTAACTCTCATGAATAAAACACCAATTAAGGTGACACCAATTAAGTTGATTTTTATAGTGGGTGGATCAATTATATAATTCTCATTATGGATGGGCTCACTACCGTGAGAAAGAAGAGAAAAATGAAAATCCACCATTGTAGTGTAAGTGCTAGAAGAAAGCCTTGTTTCACTACCTCCAATGTCTAACAACAACACATGCTCTGCTCACAACATCACTTCAAACTTTCACCAAAATTCCATACTATTTATAATATATATTCTCCTTAATCAACTATTACCAATCCAACAAAAACAACCTCTTTCTTACACTAAACTGAAATAACCAATTCGACCAAATTTTTTTTGAAATAGGTCCAGACTAAACATTCTTGTGGCAAGGAGGAATGAAAAGTGGAACCTACAACACAATTGGCTCAATAAAAAATAACATGTTACCCCAATTCCATAATACTCAAAGCCCAATAAGAAATAATACACTAGCAATTATGCCTCAAGATCACATCAACACAATCCAAAATAGAAAAATTATGAAAATATTAAAGTAACAATTTCCCAATCAATTGAGAGGGGGGGTTGAATCAGTTGATGCATACTTATTAATCTTAATTACAAATATAAACCATGTGCACAAACAAAAATAACCATAACACAATAACATTAACATTTTTTCAAGGAAAACCCTGTTAAGGTAAAAACCTCGGTGGGGATGGTACCCACAAATCAGTACTGAGTATAATAACCCAACAAAGAGTTATATCCCTATTAGGATATAATCAAGTACAGTAGTACAATCCTTTTTAGAGGACAAACCATGTTAGGAAACACAACCTTGTTAAAGGTTTTACAAGATGGCTCCAACTTGGTCACTTGACCAAAGGAAGGTTAAATTCACCTTTAGGATTCATTGTCCAAAGATCACAAAAGTTTACGATAATTATATTTGAATTGGCTTCCAGAAATAACCTATTCCAAGACAATTTTTTCCTTGTGCCTCAATACACCACCTCTACTCTATATCAACATTCCTTGCAGCCCATAGGCTCGTGCATTATTTACACACCATAATCATAAGGAAAAACTTCCTAATATACAAGTTACATACATAATCCTTGGGTCAGCCAATTATAGGACCTCTCTTATTAAAAAACATTACATATACCCATGCAAGGATACACACATAATCCTTAATAATATTACAAAAATTACAAATCATAAAATAGTCAGCCACAACATTAATCCATACTTGATTAATCAAGAACATGCTACCACTCTTAGGTTGGCTTCCAAGTGAATCTTTGTTGAAGTACACACCATAGATGACATCGCCAATTACACAAGTACTCTGTGATCACATACTAGACTCTCTCATGTGTCATCTGACATTCTGTAAGTTTTCAAGGCTTATTCCAATTCCGCATTGAAGATATACTTCACATACTAAGACCAACTCTGTAAGTTTCCCAATCACTGGCCCTATAACCAATCTTTTCCAATTCATCCATAACTTGAGAAAATGAGCATATAAACATATGCAAACATAACCACATGTAGTAAACATGAAATTCTACCCAAATCTCAACTCACAGAACTAAGGCATCATACACTATCCGTACAATTCGATGTAACCTGTCTATCCAGTCTGTCTCTAACTTTTGGATTCCCTTACTGAAACATATGTTGACATCAATGAAAAAAAATGAATGCCAACAATTAAAATAGTATTTCCAATAGGAACCATACTACCTCAATCCATATCTAGAACAATGGAGAATTTTAGACCACTGTCAAACATGAACATCACAAAATATACCACCAAAACATATTTTTTGGAGCACCAGCCTCTAGACCAATAGAACCTCAAAAACATAGAAAAAAAACATAAATTTTGATCACAGTTGACACAAGGGAGGATGGGGAGAGGGGCCAAAGGCACACCCTAACCAGATCCACCTTGTAGAGATCACATGTGGAAGAAACAACACACAAGTCAAAGAGAGAATGCAGATATCTTTCATATATTTATTTCAATTGATTCATACATGTCGGGCTGTAAGGCCTTCCCGATTTAGGCTAGATATTACAATTCAAGTAAAAAAGTCCTCCAACATGCGAGGATCTAAAACAATTTCCAAACTTCTAGCTTCTATCTTCTAACTGAACTGACTCCCTAAACTACAACCAAAGATTACATTATATACAAGAGGCTACCAAACAAGTTGGCCTTTAGATCCACTATCAATGAAAGAAACGAATAGATCAAGGTCCACATGCTTCCCAATGATAGATTCTAGCATTAAATCCATGACCATAATTAATTTCAAGAGTTGATCTCAATAGGAAACTAAAACAAACAACTCGATAAGAAAGGATAACCAAGCGCCAGACAAGCATCACCAAGCACCAAGAGAATTCACCGAGTGCTAGAGAGATAACTGACCAACCTTGGTAAACAAAAGAAACTAAGAAACACCAAACCAACTCAGTCAAAGAAGGAACTGAGCAACACAGGAAAACACAAACATGTTTTTGGTGATACAGGATTGCCAAGGACCTGAGATGCTCCTGCATCAGACACCTGGGGTTATTTAAAATTATTCTCTGAATCATGAAGTAGGTATGATCCAAGCTAAATCCAACTCAGATTGTAAAATCCAAGAACTGTCTTCAATCAATCTATTCTTCCACTTTACCAAATATTCCATATACTATTTTCTTCTTTTATTTTTGCCAATTCTTTGTTCCAAAATTTGCTCAACTTCTTCTATTTGTTTCTTAGGATAATCATTCAGTACTGTCATTTATTCATCCAACTAATGATACTCATACAAATCAGTAATGTTGAAAATAGGTTATATAGCCATGTCATTAGGTAGCTCAATCTCATAAGCATTTCCACTGTCAAATTTCTTCAAAATCTTGCAAGGGCCAAACTTCTTCATTTTTCATCTTCCCATATGTTCCAATAGGAAATTTTCCTTTCTTCAAATGAACCATTACTTCATCACCAACTACAAAAGTCTTGTGTCTTCTTGATCTATCAGCTCTGTCTTTATATTTTTGATTGCTTTTCTCCAACTTATGTTTCACATCTTCATGCAATATCTTTATGTACTCAGCAAATTTTACTCCTTCAACACTTATCTTTCCTTCATCAGCAATATCCCTCAAATCTGATATACCTCTCGGTCGTATGCCATTTACAATCTCAAAAGGTGTTTTTCAGTACTCCTATTCACTAAATTATTATATGAAAAATATGCTTGTGCCAACATAGAATCCCAATTACTCAGTGTGTCTCCAACTAAACATCTCAAAAGATTTCCCAAGCTTCTATTCACAACTTCTGTCTATCCACCAGTCTGTGGGTGAAATGTAGAACTATATTTCAACTTGCTGCCAAACTTTCTCCAAAGGGTCTTCCAAAAGTATCCAACAAATTTACTATCTCAGTCAGAGATGATACTCCTGGGTAATCCATGAAATCTAACAATTTCCTTAAAGAAAAGATCTTCTATATGTACTACATCTGATGTCTTCTTACAAGGTATAAAATGTTCCATTTTAGAAAATCTATCCACAAAAACAAATATAGAATCATTACCTCTTACTGTCTTCGGTAAGACAAGAAAAAAATCCATACTGATATCAATCCAAGGTTTCTCAGGAACAGAAATCGATGTATACAATCTAGTATTCTGACTTACTCCATTTGTAACTTGACAAATTCCACAACTTTTCACAAATTTCTGAACATCTTTATACAACTATGGCCAAAAGTATTTCTCCTTAAGAAAATTCAATGTTTTATCAACACCAAAATGTCCAGCCAAACCACTACTATGTTTCTCTTTTATCAAATTAGTTCTCATTGATCCTCTCAGTATACACAACTGAATACCTTTAAACAACATACCTTCTTGAATGAAATATTCTTCCCATTTAGTACTCAATTGATCTTGAATAGGTGCTCTGTACTTTCTCCATGGATCAGAAAAATTAGGATCAAATTCATAAGAATCTCTCGTGTCATCAAAACCAAGAACTTCAATTTTCATCTCGGTCATTAAAGATCTTCTTCTACTCAATGCATCTACAACTTGGTTAGTGACTCCACTCTTATGTTTTATCATTGTATCATCTTAAAATGGAAGCACTTCCATCTTGATAAGTTTAGCACCCTCTTTTAGTACTTTTATTATGATAGACTTGCATTTAGGATGCATTTTTGCACTTATTTCCTTCATTCTAGGTGAAATTAGGGTTAGGGTCGTGAGGATTCTCCTTAATTTCCCTCTTCTATAGCTCTATTTTATAGGTAGGACTTAGGAATAGGTCCTCCTTCCCTTCATCATATTCATCAGAGGATTTTGTGCCTCTCCCTGGCACTCTATCCTATTTTGACATCATTTCTAGGTCTCCGAACATCCTCGAGACCTCCTGTTTCTTATTCTAGCAGGATCTGAACCCCTGGGTCAAGGATGAGGTCATCCCTAACCTTGGTCAAAGATGAGGTCATCTTTGACCTCCTTCAAGATTTGATTCCCCTTTTCAAAATTTGGTCCCGAAGGGCCCCGAAATCAATGGCGGGCTTTCAAATCCGAGTGCGGAAGGGTTTTAATTTGAAATTAATTTAATTATTTTCCCTCAATTGGTTATTGTCATTGGACCATAATTCAAGGTGAAATTTGAATTATGGGTCCTCATATTACTCTAGGAGCCTCACCTTGAAACCTCTATATAAAGACTCTCAGTTGCCTTCATTTTCATACAACAAGACCAAGCAATTTCATGATCTTGACATCAAGTGGAGGCATAATTGATGCAAGCAAGCAATCAATGATGGAATGAAGATGAAAGATTGCAAGAGGATGATATAGAATATCAAGCCATTGTTGATTTCAAGCATTTTTGTGAGCACACCATTGTGAATATCTATTTGGAGCAAGAGAGATCCTTTCTTCCTTGATCCACCATTATCAACATTCAAGCATTCACAGACACAACCATGGGGTAGAAATTACGGATTATGAGTTTGGTAGGAGTACTTTAGCCTTGGGGGCTTGGTATGCTTTCTTATCTTATTTAAATCTATGCATTACTTTCTCATACATATTCATGCTAGGGTTTCAATCTAGAGGATTAGATCTTGGCATTACACTTTCAATACACACACATATTCTATTACAACCAGCTATTCGTAGAGGTGGAGATCACCAAAATGGGGGTTTGACTAAGGAAAAACCCTATATAGCCACCCCAAAACACCATTTCAGATATCTATAGTCGTTGTTTCGAGAATTGAAGTGCAGATTTGAATACCCTTTTCGGCGAACTTCCGAGATGCGCAAACAATTTTTTCATCAGAGCTATTTTGGGTCAAGGATGACCTACAGTGGGGGTAGGATCCTGCCTCGAGGTAAGACCTTGCCTCACTATCTAGGTCAAGGATGACCTGCTTCCAGAAAGACAAAAGTCTTCTGGGTTTTCTCTGTTGCAGTTTTCTGGTCCTAGATCTGGTTGCAGAATCTTCCGAGATTGTGCACAGGCTTTAGAAAATAGGTATTTCCATATTTGTTCTATTATGAGGTATGTATTTTATCTTGACTGATTTTCAAGCATTTCTAGATTTACATTACTTATCCAATTCCAATTCAAAACAAATAAGCAAATGAGTAGGTGAATGATAGATGCATTGTTAAAGCTCCATTTTCATACTATTCATTTTGGTGAACCCATTTACGAGAACTCTTTATTTTTGGTGTTAGATTTAGATCTTGCATGCTTATAAGATTAGATTTATAGCATTTTTACTTTAATTGCATTTATATTTCAAAAATACAAAAAAATTTTGCAAAATATCTTTAAAATACAAAAATATTTACATTTTCATGCTTTTAGAACTTCTTTGTATTCAACATGTATGATTCTTATTTTGAGTACTTTGATGAGGCTTTTATTGTACAGAAGGATAGATTCCCTAATGAGGTACATGGTAATGAGAATGAAAATGGTCCGAATAAGATCTCCATTGATCCTATTCCTATTTCACTCTCCTCCACAACCTCTCCAATTGACCTTTACCATAGGGTGTGTGTATGGTTACCTTCATGTCCCACTATTTGCAACATTGATAAACCTAAAATGATATATCCTACACCTTTGATGATGGTAAAAGGATGTCCTTGCATAACAATTAAAGGTAAACCACGAGATCCTTTGGATTTATTTGATAACACTGATTCCATTTCACATGCTTATCACACATGGAATAACCCTCAACCTAATGTTCCAATTTCTTTACCTCCTTCTCAACATGTGCTTCCTCAAGCACCTAGGTTTCCTTCTACCTTCTCTTGAGGTGTAGAATCAATATGATGTGCTTATGGTTGTTGTCTCTATTAATTAGAGTATCATTTCAAGAAAATTAATTGATAATGGATCTGGGCTTAATGTTTGTAGCATGGATATGCTTAAGGCAATTAAGGCTGATCTCACTACTATTCAACCTGATAATGTTCCTATACATGGATTTGATAATATTGCGAAGAGAACTTTGGGCATTATTACCTTACCTGTTAAAGTTGGTCTAGTTATCTTAAATACTCCTATTCATGTTATGCCTGGACCTCTCAATTATAACCTTCTTTTAGGAAGACCATGGTTACATACTATGCATGTAGTTCCTTCCACTCTTCATCACAAGGTTAGGTTCATTTATAACAACTTAATGTATACATTACATGTGGATGATGCGTCGAATCCTTGCCTAAATGCAAAATATGCTAAAATCTCTGAGCCTCTTCAACCAAGTAAAGAGATTGAAAAACAACTGGAGATACAACAACTGGAAGCTTCATCTTCTTCTTTGACTGAGGATGATTGGGGGACATTGGATTTTAATCCTACTTTTATTGGAGAATATAAGGTCTCTGATTTGGAATTCATGAAGGAAAAAAATGAATCTGAGAAATTTTTTTTTTTCTCCTTCTCCACTCTCTAAGGAACTAAAAAGTAATTTTTTTGTCACTTCGATTAATGAAATGATTGAAACTATAAATCCTAATTGTTATGATATTGTGACATATGCCATGAAGAGCACATGATTATACTGAGAGGGGGGGGGGTTGAATTAGTATAATAACCTTTTTAAATTTAAATGCTTTTATTCAAAGATAACTTCAATTACTCAAATAAACAATTATGCACATGAACACAATATTTATGTGGAAACCCAATATGGGAGAAAACCAAAAAATAATTTTCTTTTATATAATATTGTTCTTTTACAATGTTTTGTAGGCACCAACCTACTAGAGGCTCCAACCTCTAAATTTATGAGCACCGACTCACTGGAAGCACCAACTCCCACACTTTGCAGGCACCAACCTACTGGAAGCACCAACTCCCCCTGTCCGAATTTTGAGCACCAACTCCCCCTGTCCGGATTCTGAGCACCAACTCACTATTTTCAAACTTTCTTCCACCTGTATACTGTTGCTTTCTTCAACTGATGATGGATGCAATTTAGTCTCTTTAGTCAGCCACTAACTCTCCCTTTCCTTTTTATCTTCAGAATAATATCATCATTACTGTATATGCATAATATATATTAGAATAAAATCTGAGAATATATATATATATATATATAATCATTTAATTCCCTTTTTTATCATATTCACTGCTCTTCCTTTTTATTTTCTTCCACTTGCTGACTTACTTTCATTTTAAAATTTTTGATTCAATATATATATATGTTCACATCTTATGAAACAATATGTCTCTTAAGAGTTATGAATTTTCAAATAAAAAAGGTGTCTTTTTTTATTTAAATAATAAGTTAATCCACCTTTTAATTATTATTATTTAAGTCCAACTTTATTAAAGCTTTTGACGGTTAAACCTTATATGAAACTTTTAAAACGTAATCAATCTTTTAATAACTTTCGAATATATCATCTTCGATAACCTTAAATGTGAAAACCTTCGATTTCATTTATCAGCTTTTTGTCTGAAGTCAACCGTTGCATATAGTATAATGTTTTCCGTTTAATACATCTTCGATAATCTTTATGATATCAACCTTCGATATAATATTAACCTTTGACCACTACATATAATATTTTTATCTTCATCACCTATTCTATCTTCATTTTGGATGTCTTTATGCCATTCTCGGTCTCTATTGCATCTGCATTCAAATATATATAATGTTTAACCTTCAATAAAAAACTTTATCAATTGCTACATATTTGTTAACGCTGCATATGTTAATCGCTGCAAGCATCCTTCGATAATATCTTTATAAAATATATTCAACCGCTGTATAATATTCAACCTTTAACATTTTCTATTGACGGTTTATAGTAATATCTATTTTTTGATTAATATTTAATCTTTGATAATGATATCAAGTTGTTCGTATACATCAGTATATGTCCTTTTTATCAACTGTTGTTTTATGTATCTGCATACGTATGTTCAATCTGTTGTTTAACCTTCGTCGAGCATAATCTTGTGTACGTTCTGCATGATTAATGTTCTACCTTTGATGATGTTTTCAACCTTTGACTTTGCTACATTAAGGTTTATATTGTCTTCAAATATATATACATTTTTCCTTGAATTGTCAGATATAAATTTGGCAACGCTTCATATTGCATACTCAATGCATACTAAAGTTCTATTATACCACCGTATTCTTTGTATACACTCTTCATTATTTTCCAGTCTATTGTAAATACACTTGGATGATTCTTTGGCTCGATACTTCATATGGTTGTATACCTGTGAATCCCTGCATCATCTTTGATATATATATATTTGTATGATGTTTTATCTAATATCTTTGTGATTATCAATATAATGATATCTTTAGGTCATGCTCAACGGTATGATGTATCTTCCCTATCAACGGTATGACAAATGCTCAATGCTGTTCTTCTAAAACATGTATATGTTGTCTGTATCCTAACTGTATCCTGTACGCTTTTCATAAACTTGTATATCTCTGTTTATTTATTTTCCATACATCTCTGCTTTCATGTTCTATTTTGTATCACATGTATCATATATATCTCTTCATAATATACTGTTCATAATTACGTTTCACACATTATATCTCAGTTTAAGATATGTATCTCTATCTTCATTCTTCATTGCTGAATATATACTGAATATATGTATATACATACGATATATGCTGAATATATATTGACATTAATATATGCTATTGTATCACCTTTGTATACCTTCATATACCTTCGGATATGCCTATTTGTATTCGTTCATGTTCATTATATATGCTTTTGATTTAACATCAATGATATTTGACATCAATGACAATATGTTCATCAATCTCCCCCTTTTTCATTGATGGAAACTTCTCAAATATATGATTGTGCAAGGCTCCCCCTTAGTTCGTTGTTCCCTTCATCTTCAATCTCTCCCCCTTTGACATTAATGGCAAAGGGTCTCCAAGGCTAGAGACTAACTCCCCCTGAACACATACTTCCGCTGCGCCACTCTGATTTTGACACTGTAAGTACCTTAATCTTTTGTGCCATAGCTGATTTTTATCTTATGCCCTTGATTCACAAAGCTGACTTATACTTAGTAAGTTTTCTTTTATCCCTTTTACATACCACACATCTTTCTTATTTTGAGCATGTAAAGCTATTTGAACAAATAGCTAATTGAAGAGCATGTAAAGGTATAGTGATTTTTCTTTCTTTTTCCAAACCTTCTTTTTAGGAAGATCTTCTTTCTTTGTTTGATTTGTAGGAAAGATTGTTCTACATTTGTGGGCTGCATGTCCAAAATTGTTACACTTTGAACATAGAATATCAAACTTAACCAATGGAGCAAAAGGATTTTGAGTTCTAAAATTTTGAGTGTTCTTCTCTTTGCTTCTGCGGTTTAGAGCTTTATGACCAAATTTGTTACAAGAGTAGCAATATCCATTGAATAGGTAAGAAAAGTGTTGTCTATAATATGGCATTTTCCATTCATTCATATTTTGTTTTGGTATTCTACATTCTAGTGCTTTGTGACCAAACCGATTGCAAGAGTGGCAGTAGCCATGAAAATTATGATGGGGCTTATGAACATCATTCTCTTCATTCTTCTTGCAATCCTTATATCCTTTAAGCTTGTCCTCTTTTGATAGTTCATTTATGACTATGTTGCTTCCCTCTTTTATGAAACCTTTAAATGTATTGTTACTATTTGAGTTTCTTTCAAAACCAACCCTTGTTTTGCTAGAAGAGGGCTTTTGACTATCAATGATATCAGTTAGGATTTCTGAACTCTTTCCAAACTTGAGACTATTGTGCAGTTTGATAGTGCTTTCCTCCAACTCTCCTTTTAATTTCTCAATTTCTAATTTTAGATCAGTTTCAACTTGTTTGGTTTCTTCTAATTGGATCTTTAGATCTTCAATTGTTCGTTCTAATTTCTTTACTGCTTCTAGATTCTCCATAGCTTCTTCTTTAAGTTTCACTAATTTTCTTTTCAATTTTTCATTTTGTTTGTATGCATAATGAAGTTCTTCTTTAAGATCAACATCCTCTTCCTCATTACATGATTCGTCTTCTTCTTCCTCATAACTATCACTTGTGTCTGCTTCATCCATAAATAGAATTTCATCCTCCTCATCACTTGGGCATTCCTCACTACTTTCATCCAAAGAGCTGTCCTTTTTGGAATAAAAACTCTTTTTATTTTTGTTTTGATATTTTTTCTTTTTATTAAACTTATTGTTATTCTTCCATTTTTTCTTTGTGTGTGCTTGATTTTCATCTTCACTAGAGTCATCATCATCTTGAGGACATTTTGAGGCTTAGTGTCCTATCTTTCCACAATTAAAGCATTTGAAAGGGAATTTCCCTTTATATTTTCCACTTCCCCTTTTTAATTTCCTCAAGAAATGAGCTTTAGCTTCATCAGTTTCACTTCTTGAACTATCACTTGAGATTTGTTTCTTGCTCTTACTATTTTTAGAAACTTTAAAGGATATTTCCCTCTTAGGTTCCTTGTCTCCAATCCTCATTTCATAAGCGGTAAGAATTCCATGTAACTCATCTTTAGTAAGACTATCCAAATCTTTTCTTTCTTCAATTGCTGACACTTTAGAATTGAATCTAATGGGTAGAGATCTCAAGATCTTTTCAACCACAAGTTGTTCTTCTACATCTTCACCAAGGGCTTTTATTGAATTGACCACTTCATCAACACGAGAGAGAAATGAAGCTATGTCTTCATCTTCCTTCATTTTTAGGCTTTTGAATGTGCTTCGGTGGGTTTGCAATTTGGCCTTCTTCACATTATCGGTTCCTTCATATATATTTTTCAACTTGTCCCATATCTCCCTTGCAGATTTACAATGCATAACTTTTGTGAACTCCAAGTCGGCTAGATTACATAAAATAGCATGCTTTTCTTTGGCATTATTTTCACTTCTCTTCTTTCCGGCTGAATCTGTTGGTGGTGTTGCTGGTGGTGCATAACCATCTAGTACTGATTGCCAAACATCAAATCCAATAGCATTTAAATATGCTTCCAGTTTTATACTCCAAAATGCGTAGTTTGTCCCGTCAAAAATTGGTGCCTTGTTTTGAAAATTTTCAGCCATTTGTGCTCTTTAGATCTACCTTCAAGCAGTTAGGCTATATAGAAGGAACCCACTCTGATACCAATTGAAGAGCACATGATTATACTGAGAAGGGGGGGGGGGGTTGAATCAGTATAATAACCTTTTTAAATTTAAATACTTTTATTCAAAGATAACTTCAATTACTCAAATAAACAATTATGCACATGAACACAATATTTACATGGAAACCCAATATGGGAGAAAACCACAAAATAATTTGCTTTTATATAATATTGTTCTTTTACAATGTTTTGTAGGCACCAACCTACTAGAGGCTCCAACCTCTAAATTTATGAGCACCGACTCACTGGAAGCACCAACTCCCACACTTTGCAGGCACCAACCTACTGGAAGCACCAACTACCCTGTCCGGATTCTGAGCACCAACTCACTGTTTTCAAACTTTCTTCCACTTGGATACTATTTCTTTCTTCAACTAATAATCGATGAAATTTAGTCTCTTTAGTCAGCCACTAACTCTCCCTTTCCTTTTTATCTTCAGAATAATATCATCATTACTCTATATGCATAATATATATCAGAATAAAATCTGAATATATATATATATATATATAATCATTTAATTCCCTTTTTTATCATATTCATTGCTCTTCCTTTTTATTTTCTTCCACTTGCTAACTTACTTTCATTTTAAGAATTTTGATTCAATAAATATATATGTTCACATCTTATGAAACAATATGTCTCTTAAGAGTTATGACTTTTCAAATAAAAAAGGTGTCTTTTTTTATTTAAATAATAAGTTAATCCACCTTTTAATTATTATTATTTAAGTCCAACTTTATTAAAGCTTTTGACGGTCAAACCTTATATGAAACTTTTAAAATGTAATCAATCTTTTAATAACTTTCGAATATATCATCTTCGATAACCTTAAATGTGAAAACCTTCGATTTCATTTATCGGCTTTTTGTCTGAAGTCAACCACTGCATATAGTATAATGTTTTCCATTTAATACATCTTCGATAATCTTTATGATATCAACCTTCGATATAATATTAATCTTTGACCGTTGCATATAATATTTTTATCTTCATCACCTATTCTGTCTTCATTTTGGATGTCTTTATGCCATTTTCGGTCTTTGTTGCATCTGCATTTGAATATATATAATGTTTAACCTTCGATAACAAACTTTATCAATTGCTGCATATTTTTTAACACTGCATATGTTAATCGCTACAGGCATCCTTTGATAATATGTTTATAAAATATATTCAACCGCTGTATGATATTCAACCTTTAACATTTGTTGTTGATGGTTTATAGTAATATCTATTTTCTGATTAATATTTAATCTTTGATAATGATATCAAGTTGTTCGTATACATCAGTATATGTCCTTTTTATCAACCGATGTTTTATGTATCTACATATGTATGTTCAATCCGCTATTTAACCTTCATCGAGCATAATCTTGTGTATGTTCTGCATGATTAATGTTCTACCTTCAATGATGTTTTCAACCTTTGACTTTGCTGCATTAAGGTTTATATTGTCTTCAAATATATATATGTTTTTCCTTGAATTGTTAGATATAAATTTGGCAGCACTTCATATTACATACTCAATGCATACTAAATTTTTGTTATACCGCCGTATTCTTTGTATACACTCTTCATTATTTTCCAGTCTGTTGTAAATACACTTGGATGATTCTTTGGCTCGATACTTCATATGGTTGTATACCTGTGAATCCCTACATCATCTTTGATATATATATATTTGTATGCTATTTTATCTAATATCTTTGTGATTATAGATATAATGATATCTTTGGGTCATGCTCAATAGTATGTTGTATCTTCCCTGTCAATGGTATGACAAATGCTCAATGTTGTTCTTCTAAAACATGTATATGTTGTCTGTATCCTGACTATATCCTGTATGCTTTTCATAAACTTGTATATCTCTATTTATTTATTTGCCATATGTCTCTGCTTTCATGTTATGTTCTGTATCACATGTATCATATATATCTCTTCGTAATATACTGTTCATAATTACTGTTCACACATTATATCTCAGTTTAAGATACGTATCTCTGTCTTCATTCTTCATTGCTGAATAGATACTGAATATATGTATATACATATGATATATGTTGAATATATATTGCCATTAATATATGTTGTTGTATCACCTTCGTATACCTTCATATACCTTTAGATATGCATGTTTGTATTCATTCATGTTCATTATATATGCTTCTGATTTGACATCAATGACAATATGTTCATCATGCCGCTCCTTGGACTCCTTCTGATATGACTGATTGATATGGTCCTGGTTATTATTTTCTTAAGAAATTAGGATTTAATGGGAAAGGATGTGGTAAATATGAACAAGGTATACAAGTACCTTTGGATAATGAAGTTTATGATCATACATATGGATTAGGATTCAATCCTTATAGACAACCATCAACTTTTCTACTTAATGTTAATCATATTTGTAGTGGATAGTTGAAATTGGTTAACCCACTTCTCATTGATCTTAATCAAGCACCTACTTTGGATATTTTTCCTGAAGATGAAGCCTTAATGGAATTTTTAGGGGTTTATGAAGACTTACCTAAGTTGCATCACAAACGACGGAAGCCTTATTGTTTAAGTACGAATGCTTATTTTGGGGAACATGATAAACATGATACTCTCCCTTTACTGATGGATCCTTCGATATGAAGTGATTTGTTAATAAAAGAGACTATTGATATTTAAATGGATGAGAACAACACTGAAAAGATGATATAGATTGGGAAATGTTTGAATCAGGATGAACATAATCAGTTGGTTTCCCTTTTGCTTGAATTTAAGGACATCTTTGCTTTGACATATTTGGATATATCAGGCATTGATTCTAAGATTGTTACTCATAACATTGTTTTGAAACCGAATATGAAACCTGTGAAGTAGAAAATTTGAAAGATGAATCCACGAATTGCTTTATTAATTAAAGGTGAAATTAAAAAATTATTGGATTATGGATTTATCCATTCTATTGATTAATCAGATTTTATTTCAAACATTGTGCCTATTTCAAAAGGAGAAAATAAGATAAGGATGTGTACCGATTTCAGATATTTAAATAAGGCATCTTTAAAAGATGATTTCTCATTACCTAACATCGATATGATTGTGGATTCAATAGTAGGTCATGCCTTGTTATCTTTTATGGATATAATCAAATTTTTATTCCTCTTGAAGATCAATTTAAGACCACATTTATAACACCTTGGGGAACATTTTGTTGGGTCATGATGCCTTTTGGATTAAAAAATGCAGGAGCAAATTATCAAGGAGCTATGACTTTGATTTTTCATGATTACATTCATAAGATCCTTGAAGATTATGTGGATGATATCTTAGAAAAGTCTATACAAAGAGAAGATCATGTTACCATTTTATGATAGATATTTGAAAGGATTAGAAGTTACAACATGAGATTGAATCCTAAGAAATGTGTCTCTGGAGTTGATTCCGGTAAATTATTAGGATTTATAATCTCTAAGCGAGGCATAGAAGTAGATACAAAAAAAATTGAAGCTATTGTTAATATGCCTCCTCCTAAGAATATTTCTCAATTACGAAGCTTACAAGGAAAAATACAAGCTATTCGATGCTTTATTTCTAATTTAGCGGATTGTACTATCCCTTTTACTTTCTTGCTTAGAAAAGACACCACTTTCTCTTGGAATGAGGAGTGTAAACAAGCTTTTGAGTAATTTAAGGAGTATCTTGCAAACCCTCCTATCTTGCAGCCAACTAAATTTGATAAACCATTCCATTTGTATACTTCAGCAACTCCAAAAGCCATGAGTGCGTTGTTAGCTCAAAATGATAATGATGGTAAGGAAAGACTTGTGTATTACATTATTCGGACTTTACTTGATTACAAAACAAGATACACAAATTTGGAAAGACAATGTCTAGTTGTAGTTTATGCATGTCAAAAAATCAGGCATTATCTTATAAATACTGAAGTCAATGTGATTGTTAAATTTGATCCTTTAAAACATCTTTTCTCACAAACTGATCTCTTTGGCCATTTGGCAAAGTGGGTGATGTTACTTATAGAATTTGATCTTAATTTCATTTCTCAAAAGTCTATAAAAGGATAGGCTTTAACATATTATTTAGCTGAAGCTCCTTGTCTTCATTCAAATACATGTTCTACTTCAATAGAATTCCCTGATGATAATATTCTAGCTATTCAATAGGATGACATTTGGGAATTATATTTTGATGGGTCTAAATGTAAGACAGGTTCTGGTGTGGGTATTATCCTAATTCGCCCTACAAAAAAACCCATCCCTTTCTTATACAAATTAACTTTTCCTTGAACTAATAACATTGTGGAGTATGAAGCTCTTATAGCTGGCCTACGAGCAGCTTCATCCCTTAATATCAAACATTTACAAATATACGGAGATTCACAACTAATTGTTGAATAGATTAAAGGAGGCTATCAAACTAAGAATGATAAAATGACACAATATAGAGATTTATCTCTTGATGTACTTTCACAATTCTCCTCTTATACGATTCAGACTTTACCTAGGAAAGATAACCGACATGCAAATGCCATGGCAAGCGTAGCTTCTTTGGTTTGTCTTGAGAATAATGCTGAAAACTTTCAATTTACTATACAAACTCTTAAAAGCCCTACAATTTCTAAAAAGATTACCTTTGATTGTTTCAATTTTCATTCAGATGAATGGTACTCACATATTTTTCATTTTTTGAAATATGGTACTTTTCCTGAATCAACAACAAGGAATACACGTAATCATATTAGGAAACTTGCAGCACATTACATCATTTTAGGAGATACACTTTACAAACGTTCTTATGAAGGATTACTATTAAGATGTCTCAATACAACTGAAATCTCGGTAGCTTTGGCAGAAGCTCATTCTGGTTCTTGTGGGGGACATTTTGGTGGAAAATCCTTGGTTAATAAATTTCTTAGAATGGGATATTATTGGAAAATAATGGAACAAGATTCTTTCATGTTTGTTAAGAAATGTCCTCAATGTCAACAACATAGTAATTTGATTCATGCTCCTGCCCGTGAGCTTCGTAATCAAGTTTCTCCATGTCCTTTTAGTGTTTGGGGTTTTGACCTTATTGGAAAAATCTCACCAACTTCTTCTCAAGGACATACTTACATTCTGACTGCTACAAATTACTTCACGAAGTGGGTTGAAGTTGTCCCTCTTCATTCAACAAATGTTATTTTTTATTTCATTCTTAATAATATAATAACAAGATTTGGTATTCCTTCGACGATAATTTTAGATAACGGTACCTCTTTTAAAAACAAAGAAGTCACAAAATTCTTGGAGCAATATTGAATTCAACATAGATTTTCAACTCTTTATTATGCTCAATCTAATGGACAAGCTGAAGCATCAAATAAAATCATTGAACAAATTTTGAGAAAAATAGTTAGTAAGCATGCGAAAGATTGGAATACTCAACTGGCTTATGCTTTATGGGCTTATAGGACTAGTGTTTGTACTGCCACATGTACTTCTCCTTACAACCTTGTCTATGGTACTGATGCTATTATGCCTTTGGAATTAGAAATACCTTCTCTACGTGTTTCATTTCATGGGATAATTGATAAGGATACTTTTCATGAACAACACTTACAAGAACTAGAAATGTTGGATGAACAAAGAATACATGCATTCGAATGTATAAAAGCTTATCATAAATCTCTTCAAAACAATATAATCATAAGGTAATTGAATGAATATTTTCAATTGGTGATTTAGTCCTCTATGAGAATCAACGAAATGTGAATGCTTTACTAGGTGAAAAAGGAAAGTTTAGCCCTAATTGGCTTGGACCTTTTGTTTTTATTGAAGACTTTGGTTTAGGTGCTTATAAACTTGCTGATATGGATGGTGTTTCTTTTAAGGAACCCATTAATATTATGCATCTCAAATGTTATTATCCTTAATTTCATTCTTTCTTTCCTTGTGCATTTATGTATTCCTTTTAAAGTTTGTTTTATAGGTTATGTAGTTCTAGAAAAATTACATATTGAATATATTTATGCACTTTCTCTCTTTCTATTAAGTTTTATATTGATGAAAACATAGTAATCAAACATAGAACTAATTAGTAGAGAAAGTTTTTCATTCATCAAAATATTTTTTCAAGTTCTGATACATATGTGGCCAATGGCCCTATTTATCACTACCTCTATCAATATGCTCTGATGGTTGATGGCTCCCAGATCTCTCTGGTATATGATAGGAAGATGTAGATATGTGTGTCTATGTGTGGCTCTTGGATATGCTCATACCATGTGAACATCCTCGGCCACTTTGTAACTCATCTATCATCTTCTCCTCCCTTTCTCTTCATAATCTTAGCTCTCCTTGGATGCATGCAAAGATGTTAGCATATCTTTTGGGATCTTTGTGACCAATGGAAGAATCTCGCTCACTGGGTGGTAGTCGGTAGGATATAATTATATCCTTTAGAATTTTAGATACAAAGCTACTCCACTCTACTACGCTAGCTACATAAGAAAATTACATTTATCAAGGTAATGTTTTACTTTATCTCAAATCAAATTGCATATTTAATCGAATCTCATATTTCATACCTAGGTCTCCCTCCTGGACATCACTAAAGTGTCTAGATGGTGGGGGAATGGAGTGACTACTCTCTCCATGCTCGCTATGTCTAGGCCTTGGTAGAGGTATCTTTGTGTGGGGACATGGAGGTCGTTGTGATCTCAGTGGTAATTCATGAAAAATGTGTACATCTGTACCAGTATCACCAGCTATGGGCATCTCCTCTACTCTATCCTCTACTCTTGTCTCTACTCTCTCCTCCTCTATGGGATCTCCCTTAGAGATGTGCTCCTCCTCATCTCTGACATCCTCATCCTCCTCTTTTGTACCACTATCCTGGTGTGTCCTCTCTGAAAGACCTAGATCACCTGTAGGATAATGCTCAGGGAAGATGGGGTGGGTCCCCTATAGACTCCAGTACCTGATGTAATCTTGGCTCATGCCTAAATAGGTCACATCAGATGGTAAATCTCTATCCTTTGTCTCATCTACATCACTATCCTCTATGTCTTCTATTGATGGTCAGTGCATGGCATTGGGTCTCTGATATTACCTTGTCAAATGTGCATAGTGAGGTACTGCTCTAGGGACTCCTTGTAACAGGTCGAACCACCTCATCACTTGATCATAATAGTATGACATCACTATATGATTCTGATGACCCTCTAGCAGCTTCTACCACTATGAATATCTCATCTAGAATCATGTATCAAGACACTCTATCATATGGTAGTAGGGTCTCCATATCACATCGGTGCTCGGAATGCAGTCTAGATGTATCCTCCAATAGATGATATCTCCAAACTATCAGGCATCTCTCAAAGGATATGCAAAGACTCTCAGTTTACTCACATCTACCATCACTAGAATGCCCTATGGATGTGTACATGTGAAATACTCAAACAACCAAATCTGCAAGAGTGTGCATATCGACAGACTCTCTCTCTAATATCTCACTAGCTGACCTAGGTCATGGTATAGCTGAGATAACATGTTGTGACCCCATGAGAACATGGTACTCTCCCTCTCCATCCTCTATATAAGATGAGTAAGCGGTGTACAAAATATGGTACCCTTTACATTAGGTAACACAACCAAGGATACTATGCAAAGCATCACCCTTCGTACTAAAGGTGTAGGGCCTGATAGTATGGATTATAATAGGACCTGATCTGATCGAGTCTGCATCTATGGAACCCATCCTGTGCAATACTCCTTGTTTGCATTGATCTCCTCAAAAACTCACTGTGCTCTAGGTATGATGGTCTCACCTCGGACTGGAAGCTGTAGGATCCTGTAGACATCCTCCAATATCACTATGATCTCTCTAGAGGGAAGATGGAAGGAGCATGTATCCTCATCCCACCTCTCTATCAGAGCCAATAGCATGGCTCGATGTAGTCTAATCTATGGTAGGACTAATACCTAGTATAGTCCCACATCCCTCAGTAACTACTTCTCATCATCATCAAGCTCAAACAACCTATCTCTGACCATGCCTAGCAACTCTCCAAAGGGATGCTCTTGGAGATGGACCAAGTCCTACAAGCACAAACAAACATCATATCAACAATCTACATCATCAAATATGCAAATCTAACTTGACTAGGTCAAGGTCGACCTTAGTTAGGTTAGGGATGACCTTACTGGGTCAAGGTTGACTTTACTAGGTCAAGGATGACCTTGTTGGGTCAAGGCCAACCTCATCCTAGAACAGGTGGAGACCTTCTAGTCAATGTCAACTTTCTTGGGTCAAAGTCAACATAGATGGGTCAAGGTCAACCTATAGGGGATAGGGTCGAGGTTGCCTATGAAAACCAAGAATTTGGAAAGAAAAAAAGAAAACAATAGAAAAATCACCTCAGGAAGTGACTGTCTGGTAGCCAAACTGCATCTTAGAAGCTCCATGTGTGTCACTTGAAGTTCTTGTCTCCTTGGCATCTTGCTTCCTCTTTTCAAATCTACAAATGGTAAGAATGAGTATGTCTTCCTTTTCCTTATTTATAGTTCAAATTAGGGTTTTATTAGGGGTTCTTTTAGGGTTTACTCATGGTAAACTTGGATTTCACTCCTTATGCATTTAGATAGACATCCACTCTTTCCATAATAACTTGAGTTTGGTAACTCTATTTTCAGTGTTGATAGCAGTGTTGGAATCATAATTCAGATACCTTGTTGGAGCTTTTCCTTGCAGGACCAAACTTGAATCAAATACTTGGGCTTGATTCTCAGGGTAGGCACTCAAGTTTGACAAGAAAATAGTCCAATTGATGAGGATTGAAAGGAATCCTCATTCTTCTTTGAGCTCCACATCACTCAGGAAGGTATTGCCTTATCTGCACACTCAAGACACTTGATGATAAACAATAGGCCTGTAGATACATTAGTGTGGAATAGTCTTCAAACCCCTTCAGGTAACTGTACCCCAATGAAGCCAATTCATATGCAATAGCCCTACTTGCATAGAATGAGTATAAAGACTAGAGAGAACCTCCTATTACAACTGCCAACATGAAAGGGAAAGGTATTGGTAAGGATGAATTTTGTGTTTGATGACTGAAAGGTGATTATATAGCAGAGACCAGACCAGTGCCTAATCCTTTGGGCAGAAGAGTCTAACATAAATCAATAGAGGGGTTTCTAAGAAATACAGTGATATGCCTTACAAACCACATACAATTTGGATAGAGTTCCTTACAAACTATCCCCTCAATCCTAGATTATTATCATCTAGATCCCAACAGATGTGTTCATTCCCTAAAATTGCACATAAGGATTTAATCCTTTCCTTGAAAGAAACTCATGCAACAATTAGAATAGCTTCCTTACAACTAGTATGTTCTATATGCCTTACAAATAGAAACATACAATAATAAACACAAAGAAAAGAGACAATAATAGAACCAGGATAGAAACTGTATTGTATTTCATGAGAGTGTATCAATACATACAAGGAAAACTCTTCACTCAAAGACTCAAAATGAGAATCTTCTATAGACTTATGTTTTTTGCATTCAGCATCAAGAGAATGGAACCAGAGATTGGAATCCCTTGGATTACCAAAAACTAGAACTAGGAACCAAAAGATTGGAAAACCATGCCACAAAGCTTGGGAACCCAAAAATATCTTGGAACCTTTACAAAATTAGAACTCTTATTACTTATACCACTAGCCATCTTGGGATCCTCAAAGAGGATGCATCAAGCCTTGGGTGACTAGGGTTAGGGCTTCAACTACCTAACCAATCATATTTACATCAAAATTTACTGCAGGGGTAGGAAACACAGGTAACCTGGAGAAAACAAGTCTCAAGCAGATCTAGAATCATGAAATTCTGCAAGCTCAGTACAGAACACCAGGGGTAGCCATGAAAACCAGTAGAAATCACCACTTTCAAAAAGCTTCTCAAGCTAAAAAAAAAACTCCACTAGGTACAAAATCAAAGCTACAATCAACCACAAGAGCCTCAGACCAGACTGCAACACCTACCGCAACCAAACCAGATCAAATCTGGACACAAAGCATTGAATTTTAGTACTTCCTATCACAAAAACTCTCTACAAGTTTGAATCCTGGTAGCAATGGCTAGTCAAAAAATTTAAAATGCCACCGTAGATCTCTTCCCCTTCCCATAAAATTGGGTAGTCATATTTAATTCACAACAATCATGGGCCCCTTTGAAAAGTCATCAGTCCAGTTAGCAGTCAACAACCAATCGAAAAGGAGCACCTTAGCAGCACCGGCACCATGGACTCACCTTTAACTCTGCAACGACGATGTTCATCAGTTGTCGCATGATTGCATAGCCAGGAAAAGGGCTATGCAAACATGCGACACGCCTCCATGTTAGCACCATGTCACTACTCCCCACCAATGCAAAACATGCACCTTTGCAACAAAAGACAACAGGCCCACTAACAAGCCTCATCACCACCTCGGACCAACCAGAAGATGCCACATCACCACTTGCCACCGGGCCCCAACATAATGTGGCACCCTTGTTGCATGATCACATGGCCGAAAGATGGCCCTTGCGATCATGCGGCAAGGCCACGAGACTACCACCTCATCATCCCAGTTTGACAGTGAGACCACAACACTTCTTCCATCAACGGGCCTACAGCAGGTGTCAACTGGTTGCATGATCACATGTCATAAAATTATGACATGTGATCATGTGACAACCAATCATTTTAAGGCCCATTGAAGAGTCGGGCCGACCAACAGATCGCACTTGCGCAATTAAGGAATGCCAACAAACAAGGTAGAAATGTGAGGTCAAAAACATCCAAGGTTTTCAACGAAGGATTGAAAACATCTAGGGTTTTCATGCAAGCCAAAAGTAGCAGGGAGACCGAAACCATCATGGGAAGCCAAAAACATTGTGGGTTTTCGACACTTAGGCAAATTCTGAAATTGTTTCTTGTAGACCTTGAAACTTGAATATCTCCCTAGGTTTTATGATTTAGGAAGTGCGATCTAAACTGGAGCAAGGTGACAACATGAAGAACACAGGGCTAAGAGCACACACCATGAAACATTATGGATTTTCTTCACACACTAAAACAAGCTTGCAACAGGGTGGGACATCTTCAAAATTTACATAGAAAAGGCCATTTTCACAGGATTTTGCATTGACTAGAAAATGGACTAACATACCTAACTCCTTGAATCAGTTTAGGAAGGTTAGGATTCCTTCTAATTGGTTTAGGAAAGGACTTTTCAACAAATTTCATATCCATTGTATAGAGTTTTTCTTATCACCATATTTCACCATTTGGAAGTAGAAAGCCGAAACAGGGGGGCATAAAGGGCTTTATGCACTTCTCAAATTGTCATATAGTAAGCTCTAGGTGATTTATGGATTTTCATTAACCTTGTGTGTTGCAAGTTCTAACACTTTTCTATAGGATCTCTACATCGAGGACTTGGTTATATCCTTTTTATTTACTATGATGTTTTCTTACTTTAGCTTGCATATTCACGTAGTGTCATATCTAAACTAAAGTGGGGGCTAAATGTATCATCTTAAAATAGAAGCACTTCTATCTTGATAGGTTTAGCACCCTCTTTTAGTACTTTTATTATGATAGACTTGCATTTAGGATGCATTTTTGCACTTATTTTCTTCATTCTAGGTGAAATTAGGGTTAGGATCCCAAGGATTCTCCTTAATTCCCCTCTTATATGGCTCTATTTTATAGGTAGGACTTAGGAATAGTTACTCCTAGCCTTCATCATATTCATCATAGGACTTTTTGCCTCTCCCTGGCACTCTGTCCTATTCTGACATCCTTTCTATGTCTCTGGGCATCCCTGAGACCTCCTGTTTCTTATTCTGGCAGGATATGGACCCCTGGGTCAAGGATGAGGTCATCCTTGACCTAGGTCGGGGTCTAGGTCATCCTTAAAATAGGTCAACGATGAGTTCATCTTTGACCTCCATCAGGATTTAATTCCCCTTTTCAAAATTTGGTCCCAGAGGGCCCCGAAATCAATGTCAGGCTTTCGGATCCAAGTGCGGAAGGGTTTTAATTTGAAATTCATTTAATTATTTTCCCTCCTTAGTTGGTTATTGTGATTGGACCATAATTTGAGGTGAAATTTGAATTATGGATCCTCACATTACTCTAGGAGTCTCCCCTTGAAACCTCTATATAAAGACTCATTTGCCTTCATTTTCACACAAAAAGACCAAGCAATTTTATGATCTTGACATCAAGTGGAGACATAATTGATGCAAGAAAGAAATAAATGGTGGAATGAAGATGCAAGATTGCAAGAGGATGATATAGAAGATCAAGCCTTTTTTTATTTCAAGCATTTTTGTGAGCACACCATTGTGAACATCTATTTGGAGCAAGAGAGATCCTTTCTTCCTTGATCCACCATTATCAACATTCAAGCATTCAAAGATACAACCATGGGGTAGAAATTAAATATTATGAGTTTGGTAGGAGTACTTTAGCCTTGGAGGCTTGGTATTCTTTCTTATCTTATTCAAATCTATGCATTGCTTTCCCATACATATTCATGGTAGGGTTTCAATCTAGAGGATTAGATCTCGGCATTACACTTTCAATACACACACATATTCTATTACAACTGGCTATTCATGGAGGTGGAGATCACCAAAATGGGGGTTTGACTAAGGAAAAACCCTATATAGCCACCCCAAAACACCATTTTCAAATATTTATAGTCATTTTGAGAATTGAAGTGCAGATCTGAATACCCTTTTTGGTGAAATTCTAAGATCCGCAAATAGATTTTTCATCAGAGCTATTTTGGGTCAAGGATGACCTATAGTGGGGGGTTGACTATCAATTTGTTCCAAGAAAAAATTGAGCACCGAGTTGATCGGGCAGTTCCCAAGTTAAATAGCCATAGAATTGTCAAGGCAGATCCCAACCAAGTGACGTAGAATTGCCTATCGCCTATCAAATAGTAGGGGTAGGGCCCAAAAAACAATTTAGCACCAATTGAGTAGAGAGATGAATTTTGAGAAACAAATAATAAGAAGCATTAGGACTAATTACTTCTAAAGGTAGTCTATTGATGGCGATTCCTTCTCCCTACTCATGAGAAGTTCCTTTCTCAGTTGATATCGTAGATGATACCTTTGAAATAGGTGGTCAACCTCATTATCACTTTGAAAGGGGGGAATGATTCTATGAAGTTGGTTCCCGGGGATCCAGGCCTAGGGTAAGACCTTGCCCCACTATCTGAGTCAAGGATGACCTGCTTCTAGAAAGAGAAAAATTTTCTGGGTTTTCTCTGTTACAATTTTTTGGTCCTGGATCTAGTTGCAGAATCTTTGAAGACTGTGCACAGGCTTCAGAAAATAGGTATTTCCAGATTTGTTCCATTATGAGGTATGTATCTTATCTTGACTGATGTTTAAGCATTTCCATATTTACATTACTTATCCAACTCCAATTCAAAACAAATAAACAAATGAGTAGGTGAATGATAGATGCATTGTTAAAGCTCCATTTTCATACTATTTAATCACAAATGTGTAACTCTGCAAATACTCAACTCATTTCATATGTCTTTGATTCAACTTATTCTGACTACCCAAATACTGTAAAGCTTTATGATTGGTATACAATAAAAATTCACTTGGTATCAAATAATGTCTCCATTTCTTCAGTGCTTGAACAATAGCATATAATTCTTGATCTTACACATAGTATTTCCTTTTTGCATCATTCAACTTTTCACTAAAGAAAGTAATAGGTTTACCTTCTTGACTCAACATAGCTCCTATTGCACTTCCACTTGAATCACATTCCAATTGAAATACCTTATTGAAATCAGGCAATGCCAAAATAGGCAATTCAACAACCTTCTACTTTAGAGTCTCAAAAATTTTATCAGCTCCATGTGTCCACTTGAATTCTCTTTTATCTCCTCTCATAGTCTTAGTCATAGCATTACAAATTGAACTGAAATTCCTAATGAGATTTTGGTAAAAACTTGCCAAACCATGAAATGATCTTACCTCACTGGCATTCTTAGGTGTAGGCCAATTCAAAATAGCTTCAACCTTTTTAGGATCCATTTTCAAACCATCAATTGAAATCAAAAATCTCAAATACACAATCTCCTCTTTCATGAATGAACACTTTTTTAGATTTATCAGCAACTTTTCTTCTTTCAACCTCTAAAATACTTTTTTAACATGCAACAAATGTTCTTCTCTGGTCTTAGTGAATATCAAAATATCATCTAGGTATAAAATCATAAATTTACCTAAGAATTTCTTAAAAAATTCATTCATCAAACTCATAAAATTACTCAATGCATTAGTTGGACCAAAAGGCATAACCAACCACTCATACAAACCTTCTTTTTTCTTAAAAGTAGTCTTCCACTCATCACCTTCTCTGATTATGATCTGATGATACCCACTTTTCAAATCAATTTTGGTAAACTACTTTGCTCCAGTCAAACTATCCATTATATCATCTATTCTCAGTATAGGAAACCTATATTTCACTATTATCTTTTTGATTGCTCTGGAATCAGTACACATTCACCATTCTCCATTCTTCTTAGGTGTCACTATTGCAAGTACTACATAAGGACTCAAACTTTCTTGGATCAAACCTTTTTGCAATAATTCTTGGATCTGTCGCTTCAATTCCTGATTCTCGGTAGGTGTCAACTGATGTGGTGCCTTATTCAGTAAACTAGCTCCATGGATTAGATCCATGCAATGATCAATGCTTCTCTTCGATGGTAAACCATTAGGTACACTATCAAAAATGATCTCATTATACTTGGTTAGTAACTTATCAATCTCCCCAGGGATACTATCCTCTATTTTCTTACTCAGTTTGTTAGGAATCATAACAAAACATACATCATTCTTCTTCAAATCCTTAACAAACTTTCTTCCTTCCATCAAGAAAACTTTCACAGATGTTCAAACATTACTAACAGGTTCTTCAATCAAAGGTAACAAGATTTGTCTTCTCCCATCATCCCAAATAGTATATTTATGCAATCTCCCATATAGCATGTCTATCATATTTCCAAGGTCTACCCAACAAAATATGACAACAATCCATAGGCATGATATCACATAACACCTTATCATAGTACTTTCCAATTTTCAAATTTACATAATATTGTTCACTTACCAAGAGTGTATGCTAATCTTTGATCCATGAAATCTAATAGGTCTTTAGATGTTCCAATCTTTTCAACTATAACTTTGTAACCATTTCCTCAGATGCCAAGTTCTCTGAGCTACCACTGTCAATTATTACCTTCCAAACTTCATCAGAAACTCTGCATCTGGTCTTGAACAAACTTTTCCTTACCGGATCTTCCTTATTACTTTCACTTCAAAATGCTCTCCTTACCATCAATTTCTTTTCCTTCTCAGGTTCATTCGGTGACTCTTTTTTCACCAAAGCATTCCTACTGCTACTAACCTTCTTACTTGCATGTGTACACTCAAATGATCTATGTCCTTCTTCTCCATAATTGTAACATGTTCCTCGGAAACCACCTCTATTATAACCACCTCGGTAGTTATTGCCTTTGCCTCTAGATGAACTTTCACCTTTCCACTCGGCCTTGCCTTTATCTAGATTTGTCTTTTCATGTTCAGATATACTATTTTCACCATAAAATCTACCTCTTCCTCTAGGGAATCTACCACCTCTACCTCTTTGTCTTTTCTCATGTCTCTTGTTCAATTTCTCCTTAGGTTTCAATGCAAATTGATAAGCCTCTTCAATGTTCTCCAATTTGACCAAACTAATTTCTTCTTGGATGGAAACTCTCTATCCATTCAGGTACCTAGAAATTCTTTCCACATCATCTTCATCATGTCCAGATCTGATATCTAATGTATAGAATTCCTCAGTATATTCTTTTATCAAGCTATATTTCTACCTCAAACTTTGCATTCGCCTAACTAGGTTAATCTGATAATCACAAGGTAAGAAATTTCCTTTCAATTTATTCACCATTTTATTCCATACCTTAATTTTGTCTTTGCCTTTCCTCTTTCTATCCAACTAAAAATGTTCCCACCACAAGGGTGCATGACTTTTCAACTTTGTGTTTGAATTTTTCACCTTCTTTTCCTCAAGTACATTTTCATATTCAAAGTACTTTTCCATCTCGGTGATCCAGTCCACCAATTCATCAGAATCCAATTTTCCACTATACTCAGGAGGATTAAAGTATGGTGTAGACTTCTAATTTTTCAAAGCCTTCAACAATCTTTCCTCACCTTGATCCATCACCGGTGCATGTTCTACATCACCTTTTTCTTCCTCAATTTCATCATCACTAACATCTTCAAGATGTTTTCCTCTTCTTTGGGTTGTTTCAACAACTTCTAATCTAGCAACAAGTTGTCTCAACATGTCTACCAATCTTGGATTTGCATCTTGCCTCCCATGAACCATCTTGAAACCCTCTGCAATTTCAAGCCAGATCGCAATCTACTACCCCACAAAAAATCAACTAGGGTTTGACAAGAAGGAACCCTCAAACCTTGATTCACAAACCTAGATCCATATCTCACCCAGCTTTGATACCACCTGATGCAAGGGAGGATGGAGAGAGGGGCCAAAGGCACACCCTAACCAGATCCACCTTGCAGAGATCACATGCAGAAGCAAAAACACAAAAGTGAGAGAGAGAATGTAGATATATTTAATATATTTATTTCAATTGATTCATACATGTTAGGATGTAAGGCCTTCTCAGTTTAGGCTAGATATTACAATTCAAGTACAAAAGTCCTCCAACATGCAAGGATCTAAAATAATCTCCAAACTTCTAGCTTCTATCTTCTAACTAAACTGACTCCCTAAACTAAAACCAAAGATTACATTATATACAAGAGGCTACCGAGAAAGTCAGCCTTTAGATCCACTATCAACGGAAGGAACAACTAGATCTAGGTCCACACACTTCCCAATGTTAGATTCCAACATTAAATCTGTGACCATAATTAATTGCAAGAGTCAGCCTCAATAGGAAACTAAAAAAACAACTCAGTAAGCAAGGATAACCGAGTGCCAGACAAGCATCACCAAGCACCAAGGGAATTCAGTGAGTGCCAGAGAGATAACCGACCAACCCTAGTAAATAAAGAAAACTGAGCAACACCAAACCAACTCGGTCAAAGAAGGAACTGAGCAACACAAGAAAACACAAACATGTTTTTGGTGACACAAGATTGCTAAGGACCTGAGATGCTCCTGCATCAATAGTACCTTCCACCAAAGAAGTAAATTACCATCAATGAAAACCACGCTAACACAAAAATAATATTATCAACTCTTCAACATCAAAACTACAACCTCATCAACTCTACAACATCAAAACTCTACAATATTAGCACTACAACCTCATCAACCCTGTAACATCAAAAATTTGCAACATCACCACTAAAACCTCATTAGAACCCTACAACATCAACAATGTAACCTCATCAAATCTACAACATCAGGAAACCAACTCCCCCCTATCAACAATCTCCCCTTTTTCATTTATGGAAATATCCATCATCAACAAAAACAAATGCACAACTGAACATAGTTTGACTACATACTTTCTCTCTCCCTTTTACATTAAGGAAAAAGGCATACAACACACTAATCCCCCTAAGGGGAAGCCCCATACATTAGTCCAGACAAAGAATGTGCAGTAAGACCCCTGGAGTAATGTAGTGCCAAAAATACTTAGTTTGAACTAGGAAGGGATAATACCCCCAACCTCTCCCAAATATACTCAAAACTATCTTTGCACAATTTTTTTGTAAAAATATCTATAGTATGTCTTGTTATATGTGTACACACAATTTTTACTTCACATTATAACACCTTTTATTTCAAGAAGAGATACTAGATCAAAATATGTCACAATGTCGAGTGTTATACCAAGTTTATTATGCAAGTGTTATCACAAATAATTGAGATTAGTTCATCAAATACTACACCAATATCCTTCAATATCTGTTTCATCCAAAGCACCTTTGATAAATATGATGGATTAGCATTATATTCATCCTCTTTATAGGACAAAGATACGAAATCCTACTTCTTATTGAACCAAGCAATCAACTAGGAGCCAATAAAAAAGCTCCACCACTAGTACTCTTCCCATCATCAATACTATAGACCCACTCTACATCATTGTAATTTTTTTGAGTAAATCCCGATCCTTTGGAATACCAAAATTGAAACTCCTTTGTTCCTTTCAAATATCTAAAAATCCTTTTTACTACAATAACATGTGACATACTTGGATTTTGCTAGAATCTAGTTGTTAGAAAAACATCATACATGATATCTGGTTTGATAGTAGTCAAATTAGTAGTTCTCTAATCATTTATATATACTTTTTCATATTTACTTTGGAGGATTTTCCCCGTTTGGTATGCGTGCATTTGGTAGTCATTGGAGTACACACCAGTTTACAATTTTCAAATCCAAACTTCTTTAACAATTTTCTAATAGATTTTGACTGAGATAAAAATATCTTCATTGTTATAATTTACTTGTAATCTAAGAAATAAATTCAACTCACCTGATATAGAATTCCCAAATTTGTCATGCATCTAATTAGAAAATTTCATGTACATGCAATCATCTCCTAAATATCAAGTCATCGATAAAAACCATAAATACTAAGAGTTTTAATTATTCAAGTTTGAAATAGAGTTTACTATCAATAGATCCTTTCTAAAAATTTTGATCAACCAAATACTTATCCAAGCTCTAGGAAGTTGCTTCAATCTATAAAAAGACCTATTCAGTTTGAAAATAATATGTAGATTATTGATAACTTGAATCCTTTTGGTTGTTCAATATAACCTCTTCTTTTAGTTATTCATCCAACAACTTTGTCTTCACATCCATCTAATAGATTTTAGAATTATTGAATTCTGCAAATGCCAAAAATATCCTGATAGCTTCCATCTAGGAAACGAAAAATTCTTCAAAATTAATGTCCTCATTCTGAGTGTAGCTTTTGTAGATCAATCTTTCATTTTTTCTTACATGTCCATCCTTATCCATTTTATTCTAGAATACCCAATTTTTTTTGATAACTTCTATTTCTTCCAGTTTGGGAACAAGTTACCAAATCAAAATTTTCTCAATTTTCTCCATCTCCTTTTCCATTTCCTTCAACCATATCCGATCACAACAAGCTTCATCAACTTTCTTAGGTTTAATTTCAGAAAGAATGGATCCCTTATCCTTAGCTTCATTGGTTTGAATCTTAGATGACACATCAGGTATATTCTGGTCCAATTTTTTCTAACTTCATTCTAGTGTAGTGCCTTAGGAATCAACAACAATATTCTAATCCAATGTATCTCATAAAATATATTAAGTCCATTATTACCAAATTCTCCTTCTCTATTAGATCTCAAGTATTTGATTTTTATATCATCTTCATTTTTAACTCTAACTTTGACCATCTTGAATATAACCCAAGTCATTCTAGAATGACCATCAATTGAGAACATAAAATACCTTTCATTTAGTAGATTCATTATTTTTTTTGGACCACCTAAGTCTATGTATACCAACTCCAATGGTATGGTAGTTGATAGATTTGTCTTTTCTCCCTCTTTATGTTCTTTGGAAGCATTGTTATTCGGTTTGATTGATATTAGTAGATCTCTTACTTGCCAAACTAATATTCATCAAATTATAAAATTAGGTGTGACACATCCTTTGATACCACAACCAATATCAATCAGTTAGGTAATGCCTTGTAGAAACATCCAACATGTACATATTTCTTCCAATTATTTTTCCTACAGCAACACCATTTCTAGATCCTTTCTAAATCACACAATCATTATCCAAAAAGATAACATTGTATCCATTTTTGCACATATTCCCAACACTTAAAAGTTTATGATGTAATCCTTTTACATAGTACACATTTTCATTATTATGTATCCCATAAAAAGTAATATAACCTATTCCAAAAATTTGTGCAACCTTATCGTCTCCAAATCTAACAAATCCACCATCATATTTTTTAAGTTTCACAAACTTACTTTTGTCACTAGTCATATGATTAGAGAAATCACTATCAATAAACCATTCATTCTCATTATTTTCAACATGTTATGTATCAATGATTTTAGTATTACATTTTGGAGATAGTATAGCACTAACTTTAGGTTCAAACTCAACTTCTTCAACATAAAATAAATGGTCACCTTATTTTAATTCATCATCTGAGGTATTATCATTTTCATTCACATAATATGCCTTCTTATTGAATTTTAGTTTTCTTCTTGTTCATTTATCTGCACATCTAGTAACAATATGACTAACCTTTCCCTACTTGAAACATTTAAGAGGTAAGATATCTGTATACTTACTAGTTCCTTTCTTCAACCTCCTTACAACATTTTCTTCTACTTCATCTATGCTTTCATCTTCTGGATCTTCATCAACCACTGTCACCTTGAAAGAAGTCCTAGTTCAGGGTTTGTCCTTTCCAAACTTCCTCATTTCAAATGTGCTCAGAGTGCCAAACAATAATTCTTTGGAAAAAAAATTTGTATCACAAGTTTCTTCAATTGCCGAGACCTTGTTGTAGACACCTAAAATTGTTCAATTACACTCTAATATTAATTTTTATTAATATTTTCCCTTAAAATTATAGTTGATTTCATTAATTGGTTATAATTGTTATATTCCTCTATTTATTTAATTTAATTTAATAATTTTATTTTACCTTGGTATTTAAATTTATTTAAATATTATAATATATTAAATTTATTTTAATATATTATCCCTCTATCTCTTAATATAAAGTACATCTCATTTATTTTATTTCTCTACTAGCCTAAAGTTCTTCCAAACTTTGATTAAATTAAATTTATTTTAATTTAATCTCTTTTCCTTTTTCCTAATCTTGTTTTTTACTAATATTCCTCTAATCTTGATTAAAAGACAGGTTACCTCTAATCATGTGCACAATTAGCTTTTCCAAGGTAGTCACCTCTCCATCTTTTTTCTCCTTCAATAATTTTGAATTCCTCTTTCCCTCTAAAAGTGAAGTTTTACTTTTGCATGTTTTGCCTCTGAACCCTATCCAATCATGTATTTTGCCTCTTAACCTTAGTCACTTCCCTTTTACCTCTTAATCTTGGTCATCCATTATTTTGCGTCCTAATCTCCTCCATCCAATCATATTCAATTTCTATAAAAAGGAGGCATCACTCCTCATTTGAGACATAAACATATCTGAACTTAGTCATTATATTGTATCTTCTTGCATATATTAGATAATCTTGATATCACATGCTAGATAATGGAATTAATCTAGTTTTGTTTCAATCTTGCATTCTTATCTTATATTAGCATTTTTATCCTAACTAGTTGTTATATCTTACATTCACATTTTTTAGAAATAGATCTTGCATTTGCATTGCATCATCTTTGTTAAGATTGGGAAAAGTTCCTTATACTTGTTCTCAATCTATCACCATCAATCACAGTGGGATTTATTGTATTGTATTGGGAGAAAAAACCCACAAAAAATTAAAAGAGAAAATCAAACAAGGTTTATTGGGTTCCCTTGTTTTAGCTCATTGGTGGTTGTAGTGGAAATTTGGTTGTATTACAAGTTATTTAGCATGCTTATTCTAACTTAAATGCTTCACATTCCTTGTGTTTTCATGCTTTATTTTGTGGCACAGTTACATGTATTTTCATTGCATACACTTGTCACTATAGATTTTTGGAAAAGTCCTTAAAATCTTTTCTATCACATCCTTATCATCTAGAGTGCTACCTAGATTTTTTATCTCATGCATAGCATCATCAATTTTATAATAGTATCTTTATATTCTACCTCTTCTATCCTTAAGTTATGATATATACCTTTAACAGTCTACATCTTAGCTCATTTGACTCTAACATTTCCTTCATAAATATTTTTCTATTTTTTTTCCAAATTTCACGAGTATTTTCTAATGAAACAACTTTAACCAATTCAATTTTAGACAATGCACTGAAGATATCATACCTTTTTATTTTATTTTCTTCATAGGCATCAATCTCATCGGAAGGAGTAGGTTCATTTGTTGGTGATGTATATTTGTTCTCCACAACTTTACATGTCTTGTAACTTAAAGAAATCAAATATCCCCTCGTCTTAACTTTCCAAAATCCATAGTTGGATCCATAAAAAATAGGAATAGTCAATTTGTGTACCATTAAATCTTTATGCTGTCAGAATAACTATCTAGGAACCAATGTTCTTATTCTAATTGTTGAATGTCCTAGACAACTAAGGGGGGGATCAGTTGTCAAATAATTTTTTATCACTTTCACTGATCTAGAATAAAAAATTAATATTTTTTTCACTTAATCAAATCAAATGTAAACATGAAAGCTCACACACATGAATCATACACAATAAACACCAAATTTTATGTGGAACACCTAATATGGGATAAACTATGAATAATACTAACTCTCATGAATAAAACATCAATTAAGGTGACACTTGTTAAAGTTATTTTTACAATGGGTGGCTTACTTCCATAATTATCACTATGAATGGACTCATTTCCCTAATAAAGAAGAGAGAAAATAAAATCCACCCCTACAATGTATCTTCTAGAAGAAACCCTTGGCTTACAGCCTCCGGTGTCTAATGACAACACCACCTACTCTACTCACAACTTCACTTCACACTTCTGCCAAACCTCCACACTATTTATAATAAATCTTCTCCTCAATAAACTCTCACCAATTCATCACAAAAAACCTCTTACTTATACTTAACTAAAATAACTGTAATAATTTTGATATCGCTTTGATACAAATTAGATGTTCTTGAATATATAGGAAATGTTTGATAACTAGGAGATATGCAAGTGATAACCTATCACCTAGACAAGGTGTAATCACATGTCCATCAAAGGTGGATCATCCTCCATTGTAAAAGAAAGTATGTGCAACATGTGCAATAATGTGAGGATGATAATGTGATAACAGCACTAAAGGTGGATCTCAAACCTAAAGTGGAAATTATCCTACACCATGTGCTAAAATGAAATGCAAACTCCTAGGTGCCTATATGAAAACTAATATGAAAATATATTATCCTAAGTAAACTTAAGTAAAGTTTAATTAGGAATATTTAATTACACCAACACCCCCCCTTAAGTGCAACTTAGAGGAATGGACTTAAGCTCACAAGGCTAAATGAAAATGCAAGATAGGTCCCGACTACTAGGCCATGTTAGGCACCCATGTACAATATGCAATTGCAAAAGATATGAAATCTTTCATAAAATAGAGAAAGAGAGAAAACATCATGGGAAAAACCCTCCCCCAAAAAAGAGAGATGAAAAACAAGATGCATGGATGGATGGAGCAATCATAACTTGAAGTAGTAATGAAAGCTTTTCCTTTGCCCTTATATTTTCTACAAGTGTGATCCTTTCCTTTATCAAAATCTACATGTTGTGAAGAAGATGTTGAAGTAGACATTCTTAAAGGTAGACATATTTGATTCTTCCTAAGAATATTCTTGAGTTCATCAATATCCTTCTTGTAATAATGATGCTCATCATGTCCATTCTTCTTTCAATATGCACAAGTAAGCAACTCCTTCTTGGATGATCTCCCCTTATTGTTGAGATCACCTTGTTGTGAGGAGGTTGATTGTGATTTCTCTTGTTGTGTCTTTGATTTTATTGTTTCTACTTTGTGTATGAACCCTTTCCTTGATTCCCTTGATTTGCTATAAAAGCCTTATACTTTGAAGACTTGAGCATCCCCATGATTATAAACTTTGATTTCTCTACCATCAACATCTATGTGAAGGAATCAAATGAAGGCATGGTGTAAGAAGCACCCATAGTCAACTGATGGTTATTGAAGCTAGAAACAAATGTTGTATACTCTGATGGAAGATTGTCCAATAAATTATAGATCAACTATACATCCTTTATGTCAATTTCTCTTATCTCATGTACCTTAGTGATATAATCTTGGATTGTGTCAAAATCCTTGGGATCCAAGTTCATGAGATCATGGTTAATCTTGTAGCCCCTAACTTGAAAACTTATCACATGCTTCCTTGACTATTTTGCATTGGTCAATATAGAAGATAAGGTCATCTGATACATGCTTTCTCAAAGTTCCAAGAGCTATATATTTTTTACCAATCCATTCTGATTGAGTAGTAGGATCATATTTAGGATCAGCTAGTGCAACTATTATTCCATCACCATATTTAATTAAACTTGTTTTCATCATCTTACTCCATGCTTTAATTTTCCATGATGCATAGTTATGTGGAGTTAAAAGTAGAGTTTTAGGAGAACCCATGATACAAAATATAAAAAAAAATTACAAGAGAAAGAGAGACACAATCACTCAAGACATCCCCCCCCCCCCAAATTCACTCAATCAAAGAACGACACCTGAAAATATATCTTTATGAGCTCGAATCAAGGCTTTGAAAGTGCCAAAATTAGGATTGGACAGGTATAGTCATCAAAAATTGCAAATTTTGGAAAATATGTCTAAAATTAAAAAATACTGACACAAAAGAAAAGAGCTTGAAATTCAACACCAAATTTAAAAAAAAATCATCAAAAAAAGCCTCAAAATGACTGAGATATGGTAGTTTGAAGTTCGCCTCCTAAATTAAAACTGCCAATAGAGAGGGGGTACAATTTTTTTCTAAATGTTGACATCAAAAACCTTGGTGGTTAAATTTGACACCTTGAGGCCGTCAAAAAAATGTCAATAACCCATGTATTGATGTTCAAATGAGTGTCAAGTTTAAACATTAAGATCAAACTAATCACCATCTTACTTGCCCATGTGATGTCGACTGTATATCCATATGTGCTAATTGATCAGACACTGATGTCAAGTAGTGTGGACCTATGAGCTACTGTGAAACTACCTCATGGTATAAAATGGGTCATGTGTCAAAAATACCAACTAACAACCACTGAAAAGTGTTCCACAGTGAAAATAGCTTTGTGAGTTGCGAACTCAGTTGCATGAGTGCCATAATAAAGATGCGGTTGGGAGCTCCAGTTGGATCCTCACTATAGGAGAGGCATTCATGCCATGTTTGTTGGTGATCACTCCACATTGGTGAATCAAACTACTTTGTGTGGACCTGTCTTGGAACCATGTGTAGAAGTTCATTGTCCAAGTGAGTGCTAGACCGCCCGCTTGAGCCACATAAGAGCCTTCTACTATTAGAGGTGGATTTTTTTGTGTGTGGTAAGATCCACCATCAGTGCAGAGAGTCTGTGGGCTATTTGATATCTCAGATGCCGAAATAAGTATGTTCGATGTTTGAGACATTAGAGAAAAAGAGTTGTTGATCTATGATTTGGGTCTATTGGGTCTATTGGGTCTTTAGAGTTGTGACTGCGAGGTCTATGGAGATGCTTCTTAATGTTTGGATCTGGTCAGGAAAGACCATAGTTGAACAATAGAGGAATGACTTGGTGAAGTTCATGGGTCAATAAAATTGAGTGGTTGTGAATTAGTGGTGATCGACCACTGATAATTTAGTGGATGGGAGGCACTTTGAAACCGCTAAGGCTATAGAGATTGTCGAAGGTAACAAGCCATTGTTGGAGTGGTAAAGCGGTAGCATGGTAAGTATGGGACTTTAGTCCCACATGCCCATTGTAAATGGGAAATTACTTACTTAAAGAGGAGAATACACAAGTTCGTTATAAGGAGGTCCTCATATTTTTAATAAAACCTCTTGTAGATGGTATGTTGGGTGTTTGAAGCAAACCTTCAGAATGTTCTCCTCAGGCTGAGGGTTTCCACATGCATTGTATGTACAATCTATCTCTGACTATCTATCTCTGACTATTATCTGCAATAAATTATCTAACAAACAAGGTGTAGAACCCTAAAAAAAATTCCAAAAATAAAATACCCAAATAACTAGATCTAGATTTTTTTTTCTTTTTCAAAAAAAAAAAACCAAAAGGCTAGGTCTGCCAGAAACATTTTGCCTCAAAAAATACTTTTAGCAAATATAAGAAAATATATAGTTAAAATTTATTGAAATGGTTACTTGGACACAATGGTGAGGTCATTTTTGGCCCAAAATGCTCCCACAAGATGCTAGTCTTCAAATCTGCAAACTTGTTCTCCTTCAAACAAAAAAATTTCTCCAATGATGGAAAATGAAAAGCGCCCTTATGGCTTTGATACCATGTAAGAATTTGCATCAAGCTTTGATGAAATGAAATAATTTTTAAATATGTCAAAATCTAGAAGCCCAATGAACAACACAAAGAGAAACAAAATGATCCGATCAATTAATTAACTAGATTCAATAATGATCAGATAATAATAGATGAGTACAATGTAGATATGTATATTTATATAGGCAATGCATGATAACTAGGAGATAAGCAAGAGATAACCTATCACCCACAGTATGTGGCATCGAATGTCCACCAAAGATGGATCATCCTCCATTATACAATAAAGTATGTACACACATGTGAAACAATGAGAGGATGATAATGTGATAACTAAACTAAAGGTGGTTCTCACATATGAAGTGGAATTTAGATAAGAACTATCACCACCTTAAGAGGAATTCTCGTACACCATGTGCTAAAATAAGATGCAAACTCCTAGGTGTGTACAATACAAACTACCATGTAATGCATTATCATAAGCTTGCTTAAGTTAAGTGTAATTAATAATATATAATTACACCAACATAAATGATTAATTAAGAAAGTCACTGAAAAACTCATAAAAACAAACCATAATAGACAAACACTGAGCAGAAATTCACAAAAACAAAAATCAAAACACAAAATGGACCCATGACTTAAATCTAAGCTCAAAATGGCAGGAACGTGATGAAAATGGCAACATGTTCCTAGGACATGATGGTAATGGTGACATGTTCTTGGTGTTTTCATTTAAATGTTTTAGAGATCGGCTGGCTATTTTTTATCTACCTAGATCTAATCTAATGACTTCGTGACCTATTATTGCACACAGAAAAATGGGGGAAAAGGTTGGCTAAAGGGGTTCACCTTCATCAAACCCCTTTTTAGGAATCAACATTGAAATGAAATAAAATAAAGGAAAGTGTGTTGCCATGTAGTAAAGGCTATATGAAGCATATCATGCCTTGTAGATGCAAATACCTTTTTAAATGTGATCAAATATGTTGATGCAATAGTTTTTACTAAACACAAAAAATCAAAAGGAAATCATAAAAAAAAAAACCTTACAAAATAGATTTTTTAATTCGCTATAATTATTGATTGAGGAGAAGAGAGAGAAGATTTGAATGAGTCTAGATGGATGTTGATTTCCTTCCTTGATAGAAAACTCCTTTGACTGGCCTCCAATGGGAGAAAGCAGCTAGATCTATGGAAGAAAACGACTCAATTTCTTAAAAATATTAAATTTTTTTTAAAATTCTTAAACTTGATGGATGTTGATTACTTAACTTACTTCCATGAACTTGAATGGCTTAACCATTGGAATAATTTGACAATAATTGATGAGCTTGTAAGTCTTTATTGTGGATTTCAGATAAGGAGACATAGGGGTTTTATATACATCTCATATCATTTCAGGGGTTAAGAATTAAGTAGGTTGACCATACAAATTTATTTCCCCTAAAGACCATGGTATGGACCTCTAGGCCAATTTTGGATCCCATCCACATATAACATATTGCCAATGGAACCATGTCCATTAGTGACATGACCCTCGAAGAATGAGCCTAGATTTGATCTAGGTGCTAGAAACATAAGGTATGTGCATGATTTCTAAGTATGGATCATTTCAAGATCGGAATAGATAACAAAGGAAAAATATAAGTAAATAGGGACTAGGTGAGAAAATAAATAATTTGATTGGAGAAAAAAAAGAGGAACACACCTAGAAATAAGGGCCAACCTCGAGCTTAAGCAAGTTTGCAAAGAAGGGAGGACCCATATTTTAATTTATGTATCTATTAAGTGTCATACGAGTTCCAACCATAGAAAATACTCTAAAATAGGCATGAAATAATCCTTAAATTATACACAAGTTAGGTGCTTACAATTCAAGATGGTACAATTAATTTGAGAGATTGACTGTTCTCATTCGAGCCTTTTGGATTTGAGTTAATATTGAATATCTTGGAAGTCTATGTCATTTAAGCTATAGTTGTCTTGTCTTTAATTTTGAATAATATTCAATAATCTTCCAATTAGAGGTGATTAAATATATGGAATTGTATCATGTATGTGATAGTGTTGAAAGTTAACAAATGAATAGGACTATTTTTGGAAGTATTTTTTTATTTTCTAGCTTCTTTAGATGCACCCATAAAGTGATTTGAAAATTATAAGTAGTGGCTTAGATCTAGTTATTTTGTTCTCACTTTGAAAATGAAGGGATTGTGATATCTTATGCAAAAATATTAAACATTTTATGTTTTCTAATATATGATCAAGCTTGTTTCATTGGTTAGTTTTATAAGTTATTTTGAAATGATCTAGCACATCGCCTTATTTTAGATTTAGTTAATTTTTCCACCCTTTTTTGAAACCCCTATTAATGAAGAGTCATATTTTAAATCTATAATTGTTTCAAATGGTAGCATATTGATCCTGCGCCATTTGAACTTCTCATAAGATCTATTACCTTTTTGAGTTCCAAAATCTAAGATCAACAATTCCTTTTTTTGGCACACCTAGTGGGACAAACCATCCTTGATCCTAATATAAAAAATATGCATGAGACACAAGCCTATCATAAGATCCCAAACTACTCATTTCCTAGGATTATTGACTCTGCCCTAGTTACTGTAACTAAACCCAAGAGCATAATGTCCTCATAAAGCACATCATCAACACCACCCCTTACAATGCCAATGGAAGCACACAAATTTTTTACCTGGGATAGTGAAAGCCCCCTCATCCCTCCAGCCACTGGTGTGAATTGGGATGTCATTCCTACTAGTTTCCTAAAGGCTTTACCAAAATTCACTGGTGAAGTTGAAAAAAACCCTACTGATCATATGACGGATATGGAAAAAACATGTATAGTACATCATATTACACAACAAAATGTAGCCATGAGACTCCTAGCTACATATTTTAAACAAATACAATGGTATAGATAGGTAGCATCAATTAGCATAGGAATCTTGGATGACATGGATAATGTGTTCTATTGTCATTTCTATGAAAGGGGTGACCATTTATTCTTGCTCCAACAATTGATTAATATTAAAAGAGCTCCCCAAAAATCTATCACTAATTTTAACAACAGATTTCATAAGACATAGCATAGAATTCCTCTAGATGCATGTCTATCGACACCCATGGCCTTTGTGTTTTACTTAAAATATTTCAATTCAAATATAGCCTAGACCATACAATCCTTGGGAGGCACTAATCTATTAGCTTCCTATGAGATAACTATTAGAGTTGAAAATACCTTGATAGATGCAGGAAAATTTCCATCAAGACCATCATTACCAGTATTTCTTTAATTTCCACTACAAACCAAAGGTGAAACTTCCACAATCTCTACCAATCCTCCCCAATCCATGTATATTTACCCAAATTCTTAGGCTTTGCAAGTGGCTACCCTTCTTTACTAGCAAAAATGAGTGAGATGAGGAATATTCTAAGAATGGTTTAAAAAGAGATAAAAAATCTAAAGAGGTAGTAGGGTATGCTAGAATAGCCCCATTATCAAAATTATCCTAACCATCAAAATTGAAGGCACCCATATCATCCCAATCAGTAAAATTGGAATAAGAAAAACAAAGGAAATAATAATCATGGTAATAATAGATGTGTGATGAAGCTACTCACCTACATGAAATTAAGATCTGCTAACATCAATTTAATCAAATACAATGCAAATTTAACTAGAATTGAAATTATAACCTATATTATCCCATGGATCTCTAGATAGAAATGGTAAGTGAAGCTCTCAGCTACAATCCTCACTAGTGACACCTCTAAAACAAGAAATGATGCTGCTACAATGCTTATGCTATGCTTCTATGATGATTCTAGCTCAAGAATGATGAAATTATGATACTAAATGCTTAAAAATGCTCAAATTGCTCAAATTGCTCTTAGAAATGATCTCAATTGCCTATAGTAACAATTCTATGCAAATGAAATGTCAAGATGGAAATGCTCTCCAAAATGCCTCATACTTATAGTAATTTCCCAAGGGTAGGGGGTGGACTGAAGTAATCATGGTTATCCCATGGTTGAGTCAAAAGCTTTGCTTTGTTCATAAATGGGGGGACAAATGAGGGGACAAGCCTTTAAATGGTTTCAAATCTTTGGACAATTTAAATGTTTTGAGTGATTTATGTCCTTTTGTTCTCAATTCTCATTGGTTGATCACTTTGTTGAAAGAAAATAGGAATATTAATTCAATTAATTAATTAAATTTAGCCATGGAAGGGTAATATGTTCATTTTGATTTTTGATTAAACAACTATACAATTAATTGATTAAAATCAATTATATATTGTTTTTGTCCCTTTTAAGCTTCAATTTAACCATTTAACATCATTATTTAATAATTCCTTTGTTTTAATTGATTTTGTTCAACTTTATTTAATTATGTTCATTTTATTGATTTTTGATCCATTTATTGATTTTATTGCATTTTGAAAAGTACTTGTCCAATTTTACATGTCTACAAATGCCCCTCTTTGAATCAATGTACGAAGAACATTGGTTCAAAGATCCTTTAAGTCCTGATTGCTGATTCCTGATGTCATTGATTGCTGCCTCTTAATAAAAAAAAATTATGATGCCCCACTGATTTCATGATGTTTGATTGCAACTTTGATTTGATACCCTTATGCCCCCTCATAAATTAAAACATATTAATTGTTTGATAGAAGAATTTTGATTTGATGTTTGGATTGATTGAGTTGTATTGAATATGTTTTCATTTCTAAAAAATATTGTTGATAAGTCATGATTCACAAATTGTACGTCCAAGATAGATAGGTCTGTTGTAGTTAAGCAAAACAAGTGATTATGATAACAAGAGAATGATACCAATGAATGTGATTTGTCAATCTGATAGGATAGTAAAACTGATAGGATAAATCAATCAGTGTGAAAACTGATATGATTTGATACTGCTGCTTCGTTCTCAGGACACAGAGAAACGAACGATGGTACTGGGTGTGATTGCTGGATACTTTTGATAGAATTGATTGACGTAAGATGATTCACTGATATGGTATACTGATATGATTCCCTAGATTTGCAAAATAGGCACATTTCCATAAGTTATACATACGGTCCCTAACTTCTTGGATATTAGATTTATGGATCTTCCTTGTTGTTGATTTTGTATCATGTTGATGTTTTATTGATCAGGACTTGATGTATCATTTTGTCATTGACATTGTATCTTGATATACTGATTGTTGGATCTTTGATGAACACTTTTTATGATGATATGAAGTTTTCCTTGATTTCCCCCTTTTTCCCTTAGAAAATTAACTACAAATCATGCACTTAATCTAACATGAAAATGCAATTAATCTAACATGATAATGCAATGCAATCTAACATGATAATGCAATGCAATGCAACTAAGTGTCACCAGCTTTTAGCAAATAAATGCCCTAAGGATAAATTTTCATCATTGAGCATTTTTGGGACCGAAAAGCTAGTACAATCATCACTGACCACATCATGATGATATGAATACCTCTTTTTATCACATTTTGGTAACCTCATTTTGAAACTGGTACAACCCTCACTAGTTGGATGACCAAACTATGGGAGTCTAAATACCGGTGTCAACAGATTCAATGTTGCAAGTGGATTTTTGGTATTAAGATATAAAAAATCTAAATAGCCAAGGGATCCATTTGCGTAAACAAACAAAGGTCAACTCGCCCTCTTATGAGATAGTCCTCAATGGTTCTTTGATGACCATGTCATTAGACAAACTCTCATAAGTGGATGAATCTTCCTCAAAACAGTCACTCAAAGGCAAAAAAAAAAAAATATCACATCTTTATCATGGCTAATCTAGTCGAAACATCATCGAATAGCTCAAAAGATATGATGAAAAGTCAATTTCATCAAGATTTATCAACAAGAAGATTTCAAATGTTGTACCATGTTTCATTATTTTGCCAAGAAAGAAAGCTTTTGAATGTTTTGCTATGTTTTAGGATTTTCCAACAAGTATTTCCAAGTATTCTGATCTTTAAGGTGTTTTTGTCCATTTTAATCCCAAATAATAAAGTCAATGAAGGCTCAATGATCATGTTGTAGGGTCAAATACTTAGGCTCAATAAACTTTCCTCGCTTCTAAAATTTTGATAAATCTCTCTCTGATGTGCCTGATTGTAGCACTTATTGAATCCCTTCGGTACCAAATTTGCAATCTTCTTCTACCCCCAAAGGATAAATGTGATCGTTTGACAAACTTAGGGCTGATAGATAATGCAACAATGTGATTGACCGGCTTTATTATGACTACGTACAAATGACAGATGCAATGGTGGTTGTACAAATGAGATGGTGGAAACGCAATATGGACATATGTGACTAGGGAAGACAAACTTAAGGGAACAAAAGGTGCTTGTTTACCAAGTTTTCACCCTTTGGATGGATCAAGCTCTTTTTTCTATTTTTAAAGCTTTTTACTTTTTTTTTGCTACCAAGGTGCCTATTTCTAGGTTTTCACCAAGGCACTTTTTCTCTTTTTTTTTAAAAAAAAATTTTGTATTTTTTTTTTTTTTTTTTCATATCATCAAGGCACCTATTTGCTAGGTTTTCGCCAAGACAACATCTTTTTTGAATGTTTTTCCTTTCTTCATGCTCAATTTTTCAATATTTTTTATTTTTTTGTGCTTTTCAAATGTTTTTGGTATTTTTAAAATCTCTTTTGAACTATGTACAATAAATATGATGTTCTCTCATCTAATACTCTTTATACTCCTTCGTCTGACTCATGTGTAGAACCTTTTGAGATGAATACTATTGATGGGTTCTTGGAGCTCCTCTCCTTCACAATCTAATAATTTATAGGTTCCTGTGCCAAATGAAGATACTATGATAAATGGGCCAAGCCAATTAGCTTCACATTTGCCTTTCTTCTCTCTTTCAACCCGATTCTTTGGGTTTTCCCTCAACACTAAGTCTCCTACCTGAAAGACTCTCAGTTTAATATGTTTATTATAGTTCTTCGAGATTCTATTCTGATACACTTTCAGGTGCTCATAAGCTTGTGTTTGATGTTCTTCAAGTAACTCCAACTGTTGAAGTCTAGCTACTCTATAGTCTTCATCTATGATCAATCCGTGTAATGATACTCGTAGAGACAGGATTTCAACCTCTAATGGTAGAACTACTTCAGCCCCATAGACTAATGAGAATGGTGTGGCTCCTATGGGTGTTCTTATGCTAGTTCTATAGGCCCATAATGCTGGATTAATTTTCATATGCCAATCCCTTCCTGATTTATTGACCGACCTTTTCAAAATCTTCAACATATTCTTATTCATGGCTTTGGCTTGCCCATTTCCCTAAGGGTAATAAATTGATGGAGAATGGTGAGTGATATGAAATGTAGCACAAAGTTCATCAACATCCTTATTCTTGAACTTTTTTCCATTATCTATTATTATGGCATGAGGAATACCATATCAGCAAATGATGTGATTTAAGATAAACATGGAAATTTGTTTACTCGTTGCCATTATCAAAGGAACTGCTTCAACCCACTTAGTGAAATATTCCGTTGTGGTTATGATGTGTTTGTGTCCATTTGAAGAAGGTGGATGTATGATGCCAATTAGATCAAACTCCCATTGATAGAAAGGCCATGGTGTGACAAATGGGTGTAATTCCTATGCCGGTGCATGTATCATGTCGCCATGGTATTGACATTTACTACATGTCTTCACAAAGTGGCAAGCATCCTTTTCTAATGTCTTCCAAAAATACCCTAAGCAAAGGATTTTCTTAGCTAGGTTTAGACCGCTTGAGTGTGACCCGCAAATGCCTTCATGAAGCTCGTCTAAAGCTAACTTAGACTCTTCTTCCTCTAGACATCTAAGTAACGTCCCATCAAAACCCTTACGATACAATGTTTCGGAAAGGATTAGGTAACGGGCTGATTGGTGTATGAAGTTGCATTTTTGAGCTTGGGTTTGGTCTAAGGGTAGTACTTGGTCTTTGAGGTATGTGTATATAGGTCCGTACCAAGGGGAGTCATGTCCATGTAATAGGGCAACAATTTGGATTTTAGGAAGGTTGAATGTCGGTTTCACCAACTCTTCCAACACATACTTCTCATTTGGATCTGGTTTTTGTAACAAGGAAGCCAAGGTGGCCATGGCATCAGCTACTCTATTTTTCTCTCTAGGAATATGCTCAAAAGTGATCAAGGCAAAGTATTTCTTCCATCCATCAATCATAGTCTTATATGGCATCAACTTTTCATCTTTGGTGTTATACTCATTGTTGACTTGATTGATGATAAATTGAGAATCCATAAATTTGTAGCTCTTTGATGTTCCACTCTAAGGCCATTTTGATGCCTATGACAAGTGCCTCATATTCTACTATATTATTTGTACATGGAAAAATAAGCTTGTAGGACTTTGGAATGGTGTAACCTTGAGGAGTGACCAATAGTATGCCGGCACCAGAACCTCCTTGAGTATAAGAGCCATCAAAGAATAACTTCCATGTTTTTGCTTCTATATTGATAATGGTGGAATCTAGAAATTCCACTTGAATAGTTTGTGTAGAAGTTATGGGATTCTCAGCTAAATGATCCACTATTACTTTCCCTTTTATTGCCTTTCTATCGACATACTTAATGTCAAATTCACTCAAAATCATAACCCACTTAGCTATTCTACCCATTAGGGTAGTTTTACTTAACAAGTACTTGAGAGGATCAATTTTGGCAATTAGTTTGACCTTATGCAGCAACATATAATGTCTCAAATTTTGAGATGCAAACACCACTGCTAAGCAAGTTCTTTCCATAAATGTGTAATTAAGCTCATATTTGATCAAAGTCCTACTTAAATAGTAGATAGCTCTTTCCTTTCCTTGTTCATCTTCTTGTGCTAAAAGCACTCCTAGTGATCTTTCGGTAGCGAATATGTATAGAAGCAATGCTTTGCCATTAATTGGTGGCATGAGAATGGGAAGATTTATCAAATAAGTCTTCAACAATGTAAAAGCTTGATCACATTCCTCATCCCACATGAATATAGTATCCTTATGTAGCAACCTGGTGAAAGAATGACATTTTTTGGCCAATTGAGAGATAAATCTCTGTATGGATTGAATTTTGCCTTTTAAAGATCTCATTTGGCTGATGTTCTTAGGTATCTCCATGTCAATTATGGCTTGTACTTTCTCCAGGTCCACTTCAATTCCTTTGGCGGAAACTATATAGCCTAGTAACTTGCCGGATTGGACTCTGAAGGCACATTTCTTTGGGTTTAATCTGACCTTGAATTGCTCCAACCTAAAAAATATCTTTTTCAAAATTTGGAGATGTTCTTCTCTTTTGTGGGATTTTTCTAGGATATCATCCACATAGTCTTCTAAGAATGTGTGCATAATGTCATGGAAGATAGTTGTCATGACCCTTTGATATGTAGCTCTGACATTCTTAAGGCCGAAGGGCATGACATTCCAACAAAAGTGCCCCAAGGGAAAGTAAAGGCAGTCTTCTCCTGGTCTTCAGGTGCAATTTTAATCTGATTATACCCGCTGAAACCATCTATTAGGGAATACATGGAATGACCCACTGTCAAGTCAACTATTGCATCAATACTTGGAAGTGGGAAATCATCCTTAGGACAAGAAAGATTTAGATCTCAAAAATCCATGCATACTCAAATAGATTTGTCATGTTTTGTAACTAGTAAAATGTTCAAGATCCATTTAGCATAAGCTATTACCCTTATGAAGCCTACTTTCAACAATTTTTCTAGTTCTGCCTTGACCAAAAGAGCTATGTGTGGGTGCATCTTTCTCAACTTTTGCTTTACGGGCTTAACCCCTGGTCTAACATTCAGATGATGCATTATAAAGTCAGGATCTAAGCCGGGCATGTCGGCATATGACCATGCAAAGTTTATTTGTTGCTCTTTGAAAAATTTTATGAAGTCCTCTCTTTCTAGAGGTGTGAGTGATGCAGCCAAGTGTATAAACTTTGGATCCACTTCTGTACCAATGTTGACCTTTTCTGTTAGTTCTATAATTATAGGTGACCTTTCTTCCTCATGCTCAAGCAAGGTATCCAATCTCTCTTCCTTTGGTGCCATAGTTGGGTTTTTACCAAAGGAAACATCTTTTATTTTCATTTTTTTTGGTTCTAGTGGTGCCATATAATGGTTTTCAACACTAGAACTTTTCTTTTTCTTATTTTTTTTCATTTTTTTCTTTTGACTAAGAGAATGGACCCCCGCTGTGCTCATCATGTCTATATCAAATTTTTTGGTGAAAGAGGGTTCAACGGCATTAAGGTATTGGTTTGTTTCTTGGTCGTTTGGAAAGTAAAGTAGGTCATTTGGCTCAGTTTGGTCCCAATCAATGAGATTCGGATGTATCAAAAGTAAGGATTCATTGGGTAAAATGTCATCAATAGGGTTTATGGACATGACTTCATTTGAGGGTTCATACATTGTATCATTTAGATCTATGATGTGAGCTTCCTCGAGATGGTCCAAGGAAGAAGGGTCAAAATCCCCTTCAGTTGAGTCCTCTTCAACTTCTACGGGAAAGAACGTGGGAAAATCCACGAGCAAATTAAACCTAATGTTTGAATCTCTCTCCTCTAAAGGCATCCAAAATGTCTCTATCCATGCTTGATCGGTAGGTGCATGCCCTATGTTAATATCTTGGATATTAGGTTCTTCATTGATTTGAACTTCTTGCCTTGGGATTTTTGCATAAGTATGTATTGCAATCACCTCCTTATCTTGACATGATTCATTCGATAGGGTATCCCATTCATAATCTCGAGAGTCATCACTATCTCCATCAGATTCTAAGGCATTTATTTGAGGATAAAAATCTTGCATTGGGCTGGAACTTTCGCCTTTGTATTGGTATCCTACTCCAGATTTTTCTTATTTTTCCCTCCAAGTAGGTTCAATGGGTTCTAATAACCCTCTATTCCTTTGGCCTAAGGATCCTCTTCCCTTGTATCCCATCTTCTGCATAATCTCAAAACCTTTCCCATATTGCTCGGTTCGTATATTAACATGTTGAATTCATTCCATGGGAGTGTTTGAGGTATCTTCTTCATCGTGATAGAGCCATTGAAGTACTTCATTTTCTTCCTTGTCAAATGCTGCTTTATCACTTTCTCTTACAAAGTAAGAGTTGTACTTGTGAGGCAAGTGTTCTTTAGATGGTTTTCCATGTGTCCTTGGAGACGTGGGCATGTCAAATAGGGAAACAGAGTATTCCCTTACTCCTTTTGAACTAATTTTTCACTGTTTGTCAAATGCCTCCATCATCTTATCCATTTTCTTATAATTTTCCTTTTTAGCTTCATCTTTTTATTCTCTAGTAGGTTTATAGCATACTATCTCTGACTTAGGAGTTTGATATGAACCCTCATTAATAATTGGACCCTCGTAGCTCACCATTTCCTTTCCCTTAGTTGATGTGGTTGAGCTAGCTTGAGGAGGATTTTGACTAGCATTTAATGTTATGACTAGATCATCCATTTTTGTATCTTCAATGGTGGCTCTTTGAATGATTCCTTCCTGGCTATGTGGAATAAATAGCTCATGAAGGGGTTTGAGTGCATTAAAACATTGGAACAGGTTTGAGTTCCCTCCCATTGTGATTTCTTCACCCATGTACAGGAATTTGATGCATTGGTGGTACATGGATGGGACTACTTGCATCTCATGAATCCATGGTCTCCCCAACAAAATATTATAAGTTAACTTCATGTCCAATACTTGGCAATTGGTGTCTTTCTTGACTGGTCCTACTTGGATGGGCAACTCGATCATGCCTTTAGAGGCCTTTTCAGCTTCATCATAAGCTTTAATGGTGATATTTTTTGTAGGGTCAAAGCAAGAATCAGACAATCCTAAGGTTTTGATGAGACTTAGTGTACAAATATTAAGGCTAACTCCTCCATCAATGAGGGCTCTTTTGACTCTATGCCTTTCTATTAGGACCTCTATATGCAATGGTAGATTTTGAGGATGGGTTATAGACATGTCATCTTGATTGGAAAATGAGAGATAATGAGGTGCCACAAGATGACCTACCATATTTTGGAACTTTTCTTCTTCTAAGTTAGTAGGAACATTTGTCTCTACTAGATCTTTTTCCAAAATACCCTTATGATTCGGGGATAACTTCAACAATTCTAAGATAGATATTTGTGCTGGAGTTCTTTGCAACTGATCAACCAAACTATAAGGTTTTGCTACTGTAGAAGGTTTCTTAACCATGATGTTGGACTGTGGACTGCTAATGACTTTAGGAGCAGCTCCTTGTAGAGTCATTCTAGAATTCTTCCCTCTTGTAATGACATTTGATGCCTCTTTTTGTGGTTGCTCATTAATTATTATAGCATTCACAATTTTATCATAAAGTGGTGCAAAGTTAAGATTATTGGCACTTTGTTTCTTGCCATTAGATGACTCCCCTTGATCATGTTTGTAGAAAGGTTGTTTGAATGTTGTATGATCTTCATTGTTTGGAGGTCCGTCAATGGTGATCGTGCCATTATCAATTAAATCTTGCACTACATTCTTTAGTTGTAGACATTCATTTTTTGTGTGTCCTCGAATTCTGTGGTACTCACAATGGCTATTGGCACTCCACCAACTAGGCTTATTATTTGGCTCATAAGGCTGAATTCTGGGTAAAGTAATGACATTATTAGCCATGAGAGTCTTTAATGCCTTTTCAAGGGGTTCACCCAAGGGTGTGAAGTTCTTTTGAGGGGTTGGCCTCAAATATTTATCAAATTTAGTACTCCTTGAATTATCTCCTTGATTTCCATTATTGGTATGGTTGTTGTTGGATGGTGCATTGGGAAGTTGATTGGTATTATTCACCTGATTAGGTGTCCTTGTAAGAGAAAAGGGGACCACCTTCAAGTTGCTAGATTCAACTACTCCATCATTCACAATTCCCTTATTGTTGTTCTTATAATGACTGTTACTATTGAACCAATTATTCTTTTGATTGTTGCCATTGTTACCATTGTTGCCATTGTTGGAGTTGTTCTTGTTATCTTTGTACAGTTTGAGTTCTCCACTTTTGACCAGCACTTCCTTTTTTGTTACTCCATTTTCAATTAGATCTTGAAAGGTCTTTGGACATTGCATTCATAATCGATAGTTCAACTCATTGCTTAAACTGTTTATGAAGATATCCATCTTCTCTTTTTCAGGCACACTTATAGGATATCTTGCAAAAACTGTCCTCCACCTTTGTAGAAAAGTGAGGAATGCCTCTCCATCCTTTTGTTTAGTGTTGCATAATGTTATCATTGTGACCTCATGTTTAATATTATATGAGTAATGGGCCATGAATTTTGAAGCTAGCTCGTCGAAGGTCTTAATGTCGAAGGGTAACTTAGAAAACCACTCCATAGCCATGCCTCCTAAGCTCCGCAGAAATAATCTCATTAAATATGTTGTATCATCCATGAACTCTAAGCTCAATGCACAAAACTCCCATAAATGATCTTTGGGATCTATCGTTCCTTCATACTTATCATACTTGGGGAACACAACATTGATTGGGAATGGCACCATAACCAAGCTTTTATCAAACGGGAACAGACACAATGCTTCTATGGAAAAAGGCTTAGGAGCCCCACGTTGCTTAATGTTCTCCAATTGCATTTGAAACATCTTGAATTTCTTGTTCATGATGTCTAAGGTACTTTCCTCAACTTCTGATGCTTTGAGTTGGTTGACATCGTAGTCACGGGGTAGTTTGAGACCTTTTTGTACTAAGTCCATGAAGTGTTTTTCTCTATCTCTGTCCATTGCCTTTTCCATGAGCTTTCAGAAATAAGGACATTGGATAGCCTCACTAACTTTTTCATCTGTGGCATCTTCTATCGTTGCTTCGGTGTGAGTTCTAGTGTGAGTTTGGTCAATACCTTGAGCATTTTGATCTGCTCCTCCATTGTTGGTATTGCCTTGGTTAGTAGTGTTTCCCTGGTTATTTATATCATTGCCCCCGTTATTGGCATCACCCTAGTTAGTAAGATCAATACCACTATTATCTTTGCCACCCAAACCACCATAATACATCATGTTGTCTTCTACTTCTTGTTCGGGTGACTTTTGTGGTATTCTAGGAGTGGTAGATTCTTCTCCTGGGTAAGGGAGTTCTTGGCTTAAGTATGTTTTGTCAGCTTGCAAGGTTTGTTTGATATAATAAGATCTGGTAAATGTAGGCATGAACCTTGAAGAATGAAATTTAATATCACTTGAGGTCTAATCCTTTGTCAAATTTTAAAAAAATATACATAATAGGATTTTTGACCAAACTAAAAGCCTAAGCAGTAAGAACACGAAAAAGGGTACTCGAATATGTTCTTAAATTTTTTTTACTCCCCCTAAAAGTACTCTCTATTTTCCCTTTTTGATTTTTGGGTGTCACTGAACCAAGCATAGGCGTGACTGAAACTTCTGTAGGCGTGCACTGGTTTCTTATTAAGCGATACACTGTAGGTTACCAGGCGAGGCTTTGTTAATTCCAGATGGGTTTTTAGATTTTCTAGGCATGTTTGAAAATTTTATAAGCATGACTTCAGTATGTCTACATGGGTTTAAACAAGTAACAAGCATGACTGAACCTCTGATAAGTGAGTGTGTTTCATGCATAGGCAACACTTCTTTCACCAGGGTATAAGATTTTGAATTTTTAAAATGTCTAAGATCATTTTTTGGAAATTTATGTGTTTGAAAATAGAAAAACAAGCGCAACACACACGTTACTTTGTCACCATGTCCCTAAAAACACTCTAATGTGTATGTTCTCTGATGTTTTTCACAAGTATATCATAATAAAGAATTCCAAACAGCGTACCTAAAGTCAATTTTGGCTTGTAAACATGGCTCTACAAGGTGACTTTGCTAGTTTACTAAGTTTTAATAAATATTTCGTTCAAATAGACTTCAATCTCTCAATCCTCCAATGAGGCTTCCCACATGCACCAAAGTACAATTTTGCACAATCCATTAAGACTACTAGAGGAAGGTTGAAAAATCAAAATCCGTTTGTCATGCACCCCATTAAGGATACATGCGTTTCATTTTATAGTGGGTCAGATTCTCACGACAAAAGTGAGTGTATCCCACTTCGGGCTGTCCCTCTCACTGGCCTCGTTAAGGAAAACTCGGGAGGTGAGCCCACTAAATCTCTACTTTAAATAACATGTTCATGGAAAGAAATGAAATGGAATCAAGGTTAAGTGTTTGGGAATTTGGTTCACCTAAAAGGTGAAGAGCATATCCCTAACTTTCCCTTTTATTCCCAAACACTTCAAGCAATTTATTGTTCTTTTTCAACCTCTTGACAAGGAGGATCTTAAAATTGAAATCTTTGGATAAATTCCCTCCTTATTAAGGCTAGATTCAAATGAAATGCCACAATTTAAGGGAATGCAAGCTTGATCAAGTAAAATACCTTTCCTTGTAGTTAGCAAAAGGCTAGAGGCATTTTTGAATCATTGATTTTTATCTTATTTCCACTCACCTAGTGGCGATCATTCCAGCTCCCTCCTCCAACAAATTAGTCCAACACAACCAATTCACAATGAGGGGAAACCAAAATTTGAATTTAACAACACAAAGATTTTAAGCAAATGAAACTTTGGAGCACTTTGTTTACATTTTTAACAATTTGAGCTTAAGGATCAAAAATCCAATTTAATGAAACAAATTTATGCTTGTAAGCTTCAATCACAGCAATGTATTTTCATGTACCTTAACGTCTTCGTCCAATGTTGATTCAAGAACGGCCTTGGTATGTGCTTGATTTTCCTTCTTGATTCTTTTAGCCAATGCTTTTCCCTCTTTGTTGAACCTAGTTTCTGGCTTTTTCACTTTCGGATGCCTGCTCATTTACTGTTAAAAAGTATAAACAGAGAGTTATATATTGAAATTTATCAATTTAAACACCAAAATAGATAGCAGACACCAAGTGACATCATCCAGCTAATAGGCGTGATTATACTGTTTACCAGCGTAACTTTGATAATAGCGAGCATCACTTTGCAGCGGCTCAAGTGTTACTCAAAGTTATACAGGCGTGAATAGTTTATTCAGAGGAGTGAACAAAGCTTAAAATTGTGCAAAATATTTAATGCTAAGCAACATGTTAACAGTTCTAAGCGATAAATTTCATTGCAAAAGCATGACTAAAACTATAACATGCGAAGCAAAGCGTCAACTTAAGCGATAGAAAATTAAAGCAAGGCGATACTCCCTGAGTCACAGGTATGACTGTGAGCCATATAGGCTGAAGGCTTTGTCATCGAAAGTGCAGATCTCCAGTTAGTAGGTGTTAATACAGATATCTTAGGTGACAGAGAACTGACTGTAAGCCTAATTCAACCTCCTATAAGCGTGACTTTTCCAGTTTCCTGCAAGCAATTCACAAAAAATAGAATATCCAAGCATGCAAATAAAGATGAAAATGATAAAGTGAGGCTTAGAGCCCCACGGTGGGCACCATTTATGTGATGAAGTTACTCACCTGCATGAAATTAAGATCTACTAACATCAATTTAATCAAATACAATGCAAATTTAACTAGAATTGAAATTATAATCTATATTATCCCATGGATCTCTAGATAGAAATGGTAAGTGAAGCTCTCAGCTACAATCCTCACTAGTGACACCTCTAAAATGAGAAATGATGCTACTACAATGCTTATGCTATGCTTCTATGATGATTCTAGCTCAAGAATGATGAAATTATGATACTAAATGCTTAAAAATGCTCAAATTGCTCAAATTGCTCTTAGAAATGATCTCAATTGCCTATAGTAACAATGCTATGCAAATGAAATTCCAAGATGGAAATGCTCTCCAAAATGCCTAATACTTATAGTAATTTCCCAAGGGTAGGGGTGGAGTGAAGTAATCATGGTTATCCCATGGTTGAGTCAAAAGCTTTGCTTTGTTCATAAATGGGGGGACAAATGAGGGGACAAGCCTTTAAATGGTTTCAAATCTTTGGACAATTTAAATGTTTTGAGTGATTTATGTCCTTTTGTTCTCAATTCTCATTGGTTGATCACTTTGTTGAAAGAAAATATGAATATTAATTCAATTAATTAATTAAATTTAGCCATGGAAGGGTAATAGGTTCATTTTGATTTTTGATTAAACAACTATTTAATTAATTGATTAAAATCAATTATATATTGTTTTTGTCCCTTTTAAGCTTCAATTTAACCATTTAACATCATTATTTAATAATTCCTTTGTTTTAATTGATTTTGTTCAACTTTATTTAATTATGTCCATTTTATTGATTTATGATCCATTTATTGATTTTATTGCATTTTGAAAAGTACTTGTCCAATTTTACATGTCTACAATAGGCAAGGGTGGGGTTTTAAGAATCTAGTTGCCATTCCCTCTCTGATACAACCACTACAACCTATCCAAACCAATCCTAATAGGGAAATGGTAGCCACTCAAGATATTTTTTTTGCTAAGGATTTGAACACGTGGTCTTTTCCATGAAATGATGGTCATATGCCTCGAAATTATCCAGGAGGAAATTTGTTACAAGTATGGTTTTCTTTGCACAAAAATATCAACTTGTCAATGCCCGATACAACCAATAGAATTATAGAATCCACAAGAGGTCATTAGTCCCTTTTCATGAATCTCAAGGGGAGAACTGACTATTTTTCCAAAAATCTCTCCCTCTGCATTACCCAAGGGGATTAGAACATGTGGCCAAGCTCAAATAACACTTGTTACAAGTGTGGTTGTCATTGCACCAAAATATTGACCTGTCAATGCCTGATACAAGCAATAGACTTATAGAATCCACAAGAGGTGATTATACCCTTGTCACGAACCCCTAGGGGAGGATTAACCATTTTTTCAACAAAATTTGTAGAACCTTCAAAATATTCTCGGCAGGATGATGGTTTACCCATGCATTGGATGTACAACATATCTCTAACTATTACCTGCAATAAATTCTCTAACAAACAAGGGGTAGAACCCTAAAAAAATTCCAAACATGAAATACCCAAATAACTAGATCTAGATTTTTCTTTCTTTTTTTCAGAGAAAAATGTGCCAAAAGGCTAGGTCTACCAAAAACATTTTACCTCAAAAACAATTTTTAGAAAATATAAGAAAATATATAGTTAAATTTTATCAAAATGGTTACTTGGAGACAATAGTGAGGTCATTTTTGGCCCAAAATGCTCCCACAAGATGCTAGTCTTCAAATCTGTAAACTTGTTCTCCTTCAAGCAAAAAAATTTCTCCAATGATGGAAAATCAAAAGCGCTCTTATGGCTTTGATACCATGTAAGAATTTGCATCAAGCTTTGATACAATGAAATAATTTTCCTAAGGAAATATTTCAAAATCTAGAAGCCCAATGAATAACACAAAGAGAAACAAAATGATATGATCAATTAATTAACTATATTCAATAATGATCAAATGCTAATAGATGAGTACAATGTAGATATGTATATTTATATGGGCAATGCATGATAACTAGGAGATAAGCAAGAGATAACCTATCACCCACAGTAGGTGGCATCGCATGTCCACCAAAGATGGATCATCATCCATTGTACAATGGAGTATGTAAAAACATGTGAAACAGTGAGAGGATGATAATGTGATAAGTAAACTAAAGGTGGTTCTCACATATGAAGTGGAAATTAGATAAGAACTATCACCACCTTAAGATGAATTCTCGTACACCATGTGCTAAAATAAGATGCAAACTCCTAGGTGTGTACAATACAAACTACCATGTAATGCATTATCATAAGCTTGCTTAAGTTAAGTGTAATTAATAATATATAATTACACCAACATAAATGATTAATTAAGAAAGTCACCAAAAAACTCATAAAAACAAACCATAATAGACAGACACTGAGCAGAAATTCACAGAAAAAAAAATCAAAACACAAAATGGACCTATGACTTAAATCTAAGCTTAGAATGGCAGGAACATGATGGAAATGGCAACATGTTCTTGGGACATGATGGTAATGGTGAAATATTCTTGGTGTTTTCATTTAATTTTTTTACGAATCGGCTGGCTACTTTTTATCTACCTAGATCGAATCTAACGACTTCGTGACCTATTACTACACACAAAAAAATGGGGGAAAAGGTTGGCTAAAGGGGTTCGCCTTGCTCAAACCCCTTTTTAGAAATCAACATTGAAATGAAATAAAATAAAGGTAAAGTGTGTTGTCATGTAGTAAAGGCTATATGAAGCATATTGTGCCTTGTAGATGCAAATACCTTTTTAAATGTGATCAAATATGTTGATGCAATAGCTTTTACTAAACACAAAAAACCAAAAGGAAATTATAAAAAACAAAACCTTACAAAATAGATTTTGTAATTCACTATAATTATTGATTGAGGAGAAGAGAGAGAATATTTGAATGAGTCTGGATGGATGTTGATTTCCTTCCTTGATATAAAACTCCTTTGATTTGCCTCCAATGGGAGAAAGAAGCTAGATCTATGGAAGAAAATGACTTGATTTCTTAAAAATATTTTATTTTTTTTAATTCTTGAACTTGATGGCTCTTGATTACTTAACTTACTTCCCTAAACTTGAATGGCTTAACCATTGGAATAATTAGACAATAATTGATGAGCTTGTAAGTCTTGATTGTGGATTTCAAATAAGGAGACATAGGGGTTTTATATACATCTCATATCATTTCAGGGGTTAAGAATTAAGTAGGTTGACCATAGGAATTTATTTCCCCTAAAGACCATGGTATGGACCTCTAGGCCAATTGTGGGCCCCATCCACATAGGACATATTGCCAATGGAACCATGTCCATTAGTGACATGACCCTCAAAGAATGAGCCTAGATTTGATCTAGGTGATAGAAACATAAGGTATGTGCATGATTTCTAAGTATGGATCATTTCAAGATCGGAATAGATAACAAAGGAAAAATCTAATTAAATAAAGCCTAGGTGAGAAAATAAATAATTTGATTGGAAAAAAAAGAGGAACACACTTAGAAATAAGGGCCAACCTTGAGCTTAAGCAAGTTTTCAAATAAGGGAGGACACATATTTTAATTTATGTATCTATTAAGTGTCATATGAGTTCCTACCATAGAAAATACTCTAAAGTAGGCATGAAATAATCCTTAAATTATACACAAGTTAGGTGCTTACAATTCAAGATGGTACAATTAATTTGAGAGATTGATTGTGCTCATTTGATCCTTCTGGATTTGAATTAATATTGAATATCTTGGAATTCTATGGCATTTAAGCTATAGTTGTCTTGTCTAGACTCTTCCATTTTCATTTGTGAAATTGTCTTTAATTTTGAATAATATTCAATAATCTTCCAATTAGAGGTGATTAAATATATGGAATTGTATCATGTATGTGATAGTGTTGAAAGTTAACAAATGAATAGGACTTTTTTGGAAGTATTTTTATGTTTTCTAGCTTCTTTAGATGCACCCATAAAGTGATTTGAAAATTATAAGTAGTGGCTTAGATCTAGTTATTCTATTCTCACTTTGAAAATGAAGGGATTGTAATATCTTATGCAAAAATATTAAACATTTTATGCTTTCTAATATATGATCAAGCTTGTTTCATTGGTTAGTTTTATAAGTTGTTTTGAAATGATTTAGCACATTGCCTTATTTTAGATTTAGTTCATTTTGCATCCTTTTTGAAACCCCTATTAATGAAGAGACATCTTTTAAATCTATATTTGTTTTAAATGGTAGCATATTGATCCTTCCATTTAAACTTCTCATAAGATCTATTACCTTTCTGAGTTCCAAAATCCAAGATCAACAATTCCTTTTTTCGGCACACCTAGTGGGACCAACCATCCTTGAGCCTAATATAAAAAATATGCATGAGACACAAGCCTATCATAAGCTCCAAAACTACTCATTTCCCAAGATTATTGACCCTGCCCTAGTTATTGTAACTAAACCCAAGAGCATAATGTCCTCATAAAGTACATCATCAACACCACCCCTTACAATGCTAATGGAAGCACACAACTTTTTTACCTGGGATAGTGAAAGCCCCCTCATCCCTCCAGCCACTGGTACGAATTGGGATGTCATTCCTACTATTGTCCTAAAGGATTTACCAAAATTCACTGGTGAAGTTGAAAAAAACCTACTGAGAATATGACAGATATGGAAAATACATGTATAGTGCATCATATTGCACAACAAAATGTAGCCATGAGACTCCTAGCTACATATTTTAAACAAAAGGCATTACAATGGTATAGATAGCTAGCATCAAGTAGCATAGGAATCTTGGATGACTTGGGTAACATGTTCTATTGTCATTTCTATGAAAGGGGTGACCATTTATTCTTGCTCCAACAATTGATTAATATTAAAAGAGCTCCCTAAGAATCTATCACTAATTTTAACAACAAATTTCATAAGACATAGCATAGAATTCCTCTAGATCCATGTCTATCGTCACCCATGGCCTTTGTGTTTTACTTAAAATATTTTAATTCAGATATAGCCTAGACCATACAATCCTTGGGAGGCACTAATCTATCAGCTGCCTATGAGATAACTATTAGAGTTGAAAATACCTTGATAGATGCAGGAAAATTTCCATCAAGACCATCATTAACATTATTTCTTGAATTTTCACTACAAACCAAAGGTGAAACTTCCACAATCTCTACCACTCCTCCCTAATCCATGTATATTTACCCAAATTCTTAGGCTTTGCAAGTGGCTACCCTTCTTTACTAGCAAAAATGAGTGAGATGAGGAATATTCTAAGAATGGTTTAAAAAGAGATAAAAAATCTAAAGAGGTAGTAGGGTATGCCAGAATAGCCCCATTATCAAAATTTTAATAACCATAAAAAATGAAGGCACCCATATCATCCCAATCAGTAAAATTGGAATAAGAACAACAAAGGAAATAATAATCATGGTAATAATAGGCAAGGATGGGGTTTTAAGAATCTAGTTACCATTCCCCCTCTGATGCAACCACTACAGCCTATCCAAACCAATCCTAATAGGGAAATGGTAGCCACTCAAGATAATTTTGCTAAGGATTTGAACACGTGGTCTTTTCCATGAAATGATGGTCATATGCCTCAAAATTGTCCAAGAAGAAATTTGTTACAAGTATGGTTTTCTTTGCACAAAAATATCAACTTGTCAATGCCTGACACAACCAATAGAATTATAGAATCCATAGGGGGTCATTAGTCCCTTTTCACAAATCTCGAGGGGAGAACTGACCATTTTTCCAAAAATTTCTCCCTCTGCATTACCCAAGGGGATTAGAACATGTGACCAAGCTCAAATAACACTTGTTACAAGTGTGGTTGTCATTGCACAAAAATATTGACCTGTCAATGCCTGATACAAGCAATAGACATATAGAATCCACAAGAGGTGATTATCCCCTTGTCACAAATCCCTAGGGGAGCATTAACCATTTTTTCAACAAAATCTGTAGCAGTAGGTACCAAACCAAATAATCCAAGGGTTGAACCACGATGTTGGTGTTTATAATTACTCCTCTCTAGGAGTTGAAAACTCTATGCTAACAACTCATATGCAGGGGATGTCTCATGAGGAGTCAAAAATTTCTCCCAACCATGCTCTTTTCTCTTGGATGGTGGATGATGATGATGTTATTTTTACAAATCAAGTGACAAATTCTAAAATTCCCTAGGTGTAGTCAAATTATAATACCCATTCAAAGAGAAGATTCACTAGGGAAGTGATTCCTCCATCCTTTCTTGACAGGGCAATTCAATTGTTGTGTCTGAGGTTTGAAGTGAAAAAACTTACCACTCTAGAGGCATAGGAACAACCAACCCATATATCAAAAGAGTTTTCATCATGGAAACAAAAGGACCCTAAGGTTCCCTTGGAACAAACAGTGAACGTTGATAAACAATTGAAGAAGGAAATGGGACAGGTAAGCCAGAGTCAAAGTTGTGGTTGAGAAAGCACAACTAAAAGAAAATGTGCATGCTATAGGACAAGAGGGTTCTCAAGTCTAGCAACCAACTATGTTGGTCAAATTAGATGACATTGAAAAAGAAAAATAAGTAGGTAAATCAAAACGCATGCCCTTATTTCTAATGTTGATAGTGGGTGAAAAATTATTGTATAATACAATGATTGATTTGGGAGCTAGTATCACTATCATACTCAAGAAAATAGTAGAATCTCCCCATGTAGAATATGATTCATCTTATAGAGTTATCATGAAACTAGATGGGAAGAAATCCTAATCTATAGGAGTAATAGATGATCTTCCCTTTATCCTATTTTCCTGCTTGAATATTATAGTTCTACAAGAAATTATGGTTATTGACATTTCCCCTATTTTTGGTGTCTTCCTTTCATGAGATTTCACCACCAAAATAGGAGGTTATATGTCACTTGACTAGTCCCATCTAATCCTAAGGACCAAGCATGGAGGTAAATGAAAATAATTGTTGGAATCCATGGATAGTACCCATGTGGCAGATGAACATGTACTCAAGTTTGAGACCACTCACACATCCATCAACAAAGATTAAATGTATTGTATTGAAATGTTAGAAGATGAAAAAGTAATTAGTAGTAGGACTAAAGAGAAAGGTCCTACTCAATCATTTCATTGAGAATGACCCTTTTGGTAACTATCATGCCACTAGTCTAGGAACCTATATGATATTTGATGAAGATCACCATATGCGTAGGGTTATTGATGAAAAGGAAGGTGCGGGAAAATATATTAGTCTCTAAGTATCTAAGATGTGCACAATGTATTTTGATAGAGCAAGGTGTCGAATGGGTTCGGGCTCTGATGTTCATTTGATTTCCTTTGTAGGGGAGGAAGTGAAGAAGGATTTCTATATTCAATTCAATTCCACCAATAATGAAGAAAAACGTGAAGGGTTAGTCTAGGGAGTAGAACTAGAAAAAATGATGGTAATTAAACAAATAAGAGTATTTAGGGATTTTGAGCTAGTAGTAAGACAAGTTCATAACAATTCCATAGCCAAAAATATTTGGATGAGATCCTACCATCATAGAGTGTGGGATCTAATGAAAAAATTTCATGCTTTCAACATGCAAGTGGTCCTAAGGAAGTAGAACATGGAGGATGATTAGTTAGCCACAATTGGCTCTTAGTTTGAACCTATAATAGACTTGCCCCTGAATAATAATTCATTTTATGTGATCCTCCAACCAGCCATACTAGATAATGACAAACATTGGAAAGTCTTTGAAAGTGATGAGAAGATTGCTCTATTCATTCAACGGGCTAGAGAATTTTCAGAATAATTACACCCAATGATTGAGGAAGCATATGAAGATTAGTTAATCTAGTTAAAAGGAAATAAACTACCTCAGGGTCTAATAACCTTGGAAATTTCAATTGATTTTGATGATAATAGAAGGGACAAGTAAAAAAATTTCACTGACCAAAAGGATTATGAAGATCTTGAGGTTGAGGATGGCATAAATTTAAGGGTAGGAAAAAAAATATCCACGATCGATAAAAAAGACTTAAGTCCATGTGCAAAAAGTGCCAAGGTGTTATACCTTGGACTTATGATGATTTAAAAGGGTACAAGTGAGACATTATTAAACATACCATTGAGTTGGCAAAAGGATCCAAACCCATCAGACAGAAAAAAAAAAAAAAAAGGCATATAAACCTAAAGATAGAGTCATTAATGGCCCAAGAGTTGACAAAGCTAATTGATTCAAGGATCATATACCCAATCAAGAACAACACGTTGGTGTCGAATCCTGTATCAATGTGGAAAAATAATGATGATATTTTCCTCTGTGTAGATTTATGAGATTTAAATAAAGCCTCCCTAAAAAATCATCGCCCTATGTCATCGATGGAGAAGATCTTGTATAATATTTGTAGATCAGAAATGTTCTCTTTACTGGATGGTTTCTCTGGATATATTAAGTTTAAGTGGCCAAAGAAGACCAATACAAAACAATGTTCACCATCAAATGGAGAACATTCGCCTATGCTAAGATTCCATATGGTTTGTCCAATGCAGGAGAAATTTTTTTAAAAGCCGTGAAGGTAGGTTTTAAAGGGTTAGTAAATCTCATCATTTTTATTTACTTAGATGATCTAATTATATTTTCAAATAGAAAGAGATTCACTTTGATCACCTTGAAGAAGTTTTTTTATAGGTTCCAAGAATTTGGGATATCTCTTAACCCCAAAAAATGTGTATTCAGAGTTCTTCAAGGGAAACTCCTGGGAGATATAGTGTCTAAAGATAGGATTTCCATTAATCCTGAATGGTTAAAAAATATTTTAGAACATTCACTACCAGTAAATAAGAAGGGAGTTCAATCCTTCTTAGGAAAGATTGATTTCATCAGTAGGTTCATTTTTTATTTTTTGGGGTTGGTATGACCAATAACCTAGATATTGTAGAAGGAACAAATCTTCAAATGGACAACAAAAGGGAAAGTAGATTTAAAAAAAATAAAGAAGGCTATAGCCACCACCCTAGTGCTATCCAATGCCAATTTTTCAAAGGATTTCATAATATATGTCTATGGGAGTGCATATAGATAGAGACCACCAAAAGGAAGAACATATGGTTTCCTTTTATTCTCAAGCTCTCAATCATTATGAAGTTAAATATACCTTTTTTGAGAAGTAGACATTTTTCTAGGTGAAAGGGCTTAAAAAATTTAGACATATGGTGGTCAGAAGCAAAATCATGGTGTATGTTTCTCACCCTAGTTTATGAGAGTATATTATGGAAGGAGAAATTACTAAAAGAGAGAAAATTGGATCACCAAGATCATGGAGTATGATATAGAGATCAGCCCTACCAAGATAATTCAAGGAAAGGGACTTTGTGAGTATATTGTCAAAGAAATTGAAGGGGCTAAAGGAGAAAAGAAATGAATTATTATCAACCATGTTGTAGAAAATGAAGATTGGTTGGCAGATTGAATGAATTTCATGAAAATCGGCAAATATTTGCCTCGTCTTCTTGTAAATAAGCAAAGGTATTACAAATTGCAGGGCATAGGGTACCTCCTAGTTGGAGTACTTTTCAAGAGAAATTTTAATGGTGTTCTATTGAGATGTGTTAATAACACTCAAACTGAGAAGATAGTAGAATAAATACATATTGATCCCTCTAGCAGACATTTCTCATCTAAAACCACAACGCTCAAAATCAGGTAGGCTGGTTACTTTTGGCCCTCCATGTTCTTTGATTTCTTTGAGATAGTTAAAAGGTGCACACAATGTCAATTCTTTGTTGGAAGGTGAAAGAATTCAGCCATGACCCTAAAACCTATTATGGTAGATGAGCCCTTTGTCTAGTGGGATTTGGACTTTATTAGAATGGTCAATCCTCCCTCCAATACAAGATATAAATGGATTTTGATTGCAATAGACTAATTCACTTGATGAATGAAAGTATAGCCAATTAAGAATGATATTTTTAACTTTCCGTAAGAACTGATCTTGAGGTTTGGACCTCCTAAGAAAATTATCTCAGATAATGCAAAGGCTTTTGTCAGGGAAAAGGTATCTAAATTATCACTGAATAATGGAATCTTCCTATAAACATCTTAAAATTATTATCCTCAAGGAAATTGGGTAGCCAGGTCAAAAAAACAAGAATCTAGTGAGAATCATTAAAAGAATAGGTTTTGAGCACTAGCAAGAGTGGCATAGGCATTTGCAAACTGTCTTATGAACAAACCAGGTCACCCCAAAGAAAGTCCTTAAAAACTCACCTTATGAATTATTTTATGGAAAAGAGGTTGTTCTTCTAATCTCAATGGAAACCCCGGCCCTATAACTTATAAATTCAGTTGAGGTAGAAGAATATATGCCATGAACGTAAAGTTTGTGTAGTTACTAAAATTATAGGAAGAGATGGAAAATGTGTATAATGCCTTGACACATCATCATGGATTTGTCAAGCATTGGTTTGATAATAGGTCATAAGACCCTCTTTTTAAATAAAATGACATGGTCCTAAAGTACAATGAGAGAGAATACAAGCCAAGTCAGCATGCAAAGTTTGATGCCTTGCGGAAAGGTCCTTTTTGGATTGCACAATGTAAAGAAAACAATTCTTTTGAGCTACAGTATATGGAAGGTAATCCTTTTGAGATCTCGGTTAACGAGATCCACCTCAAAAATTTCCATTAATGGATTTTCTTCCCCATGTACATAGTAGGTTAGTCATGCTTTGTGTCCAATAAGTACCTTTGGGTAACTTTTTGTCTTGTTGTCAAGTTTTTAGTTTCTCAATGATTTGAGCCTTCATTCTTCCTTCATGTGTGGCATTTCTTGCAATCCTTCATGTTCTTGATCAAGCACACGATGTTTACATGTCAATCTTTCCTTTCTTGCCAGAGCCTCATTTTTTGAATGATGGCGGGCTTGGGTAATTTGTACCACCCTTTTTCTTTTTGCAAAACATCACAAAAAAACAAGTAAATTAATATGCACTAATAAGTAGTTATCACTGTTAAGCCTTTCTTTTCTTTTATGTGTTTAAAACCATAACAAGGCTAGAAGGTTGCAGGAAAAGTTTCAAAAAGAATCCTCATTTTTCAATAGCTGGGTGTAGTATATTGTTGTTGATGTTTTGTAGCTTCAGTTAGATAAATCCCATGAGACTAAACTGAAGATATATATATTTTACTATGTGAGATATAATATATATAGATATATATCTAAAATACTATAAGGAGAAATTAATATAATAATGATTCAAATATATATATATATATATATATATGTATGTATGTATGTATGTATGTATGTATTTATTTACACAATCAATTATCATTATATTAATCACATAATGATTAATAGACATGTCCCATGAAGGGACATGTCTCTCCATGCCTCATCTTCAATATAAATGCAAGAAAGATCATTGCATTTGAAAAAAACATAAAACACAGACAGTGTTATTACATTTGCAGCTTTCCTAAAATTTAACATGGTATCGGAGCTAGGATGCAAATGTAGGAAAATCAGAGACAATGATAAAGTAGATGTAAATTATAATTAGAATATTGAAGTACTCAGAGCAGAAGATCTACCTATGCGTTGCTGATGAAGAACTTCCGCAGAGATCTACACTGAAGATTAAGAAACTCATTTGAAAATTGACGACTGTGTGGGTAGTATATCGAATCAATAGAAGCGTGGATAGTTTTTTTAGATATTCCTTCACAGTTTCCCCGGTGGCCCACAACATTAACATGAGTCTTGTTTCTTTTTAAGATAGTGGTGAAGTTTAGAAACTCAAATTTTGCATTCAATGAGCTCTATTTTGTTTGTGCTTTGTGTGAAGATCAACCATTGGAGAAGATAGAGCCGCCTTCAAAACTTGGTTCCGTGTTGTGTTGAAAGTGATCCGGGTGAATTTACATCCCCTATATCAAATTTACAAGGGCATGCACAGATTGGGCTTGTGGAAGCAATTTGTGTTACTTCTTATGGGCTTGGAAATTTTTCTAGTTTGTGTCCACATTTAATACATGGCATTCTCGTGCCCATCTATATTCTTATCATTCGACATTATAGGTCTCTATTTTGCATAAGTGTTGCACCAATGTATCTACTTTGTCTGTGAGTTTGGGCTCTATTCATTAGTTGTGAAGGCCCGTGATTGGCCAGTAAATCTATCTCCTTTGTGAGGACCCTTCGGGACATGCACAAGAGACTTGTTGCATTCAGCATGATTAGGCTATTTATCCAACCACGTAACTACCTCAAAACCATCTTCAAAGGCTATTGGATACCTGTTCTTAGAGAGCTCGATCTTGAATCACCTGCCATTGAGAGGCGTCTTTGCCGCCAATAATCTTCTTGGAAGTCCTGTGTTTAGACAGTGCATCCATTATGTACAGATGAGCTCTTGCACACAAGTGTATTAATCCATATCCACATTATGATGGACTCATAACTAAGTAATGTGATCACCTTCTAGTTTCATTCCTTACAGGGAAGAGTGATTGGATGCCGATTTGCATTTCAATAATGGACTCAGCATCGAGTCATTGTATTGACATGGTTTCCAATAAGATGAACACATTAGCGAAGATGATGATAATCAAGGATATTGATGTACATATAAGTATTGCATTTATCTACTCATTGTAGTCTCTCTCTTATTTGTATTTCTATATGTACTATAAAAGCTATTTTCCTTGATCTTTTTGAGGATGCTCTTGCAAAAAAAACAAGATTGATATGAGATTCAGAGGGAGTCTGATAGTTTATCATAAGCAATCTAAATCAAAAGACATTATCTCCATATTGGATTTTATCTGTGGTATGGATAGTGATTTGGCAGTAGAAGATTTTCAAGCAGTGATTTCCTATTATTTGAAGACGCTCTACACACCCAATATCCATTTTAATTTTGTAGAGGTTATTGTGGAGGGTATAACTCAATAGTTGCAAGAATACCCAACTTATTCAATCTTCAAGTATCCATCCTTCTTGGTACATATGCTTTTGTTCCAGAATGCTAATTTATTCTTGAAAGTCATACCTCTAGAAATGTGGGATCTATCCTAGTGAAGAAAACCTATTTACGTGTGGACCTCTATTTTGAAAAGGCCCAATGATTATGACATGTTTGTATAATTTTATTTAAGCCCTACCTTGCATAACCTCTTAGATAAACCAAATGAGGGCAGGTTTACAAAATATCAAGTCTCATGGTTTCGACGATGTGAGTTTCCTATGGACTAGTTCTATGGTCAAATTTTAAATTATAATTAGAGTTCATGGCTTCACTAAGGAACCATTTATGCCTCACTACATAGTCCCCCATAGAGTCTTGGCCATAGAGGTTTTCAAGAAAATTTATAGAGTTGATGAGCATATGAGTGCAAGAAAGAATAAGACTATGATTTATATACCACCACTTGCATATGGTGGTTGACATTGAACAAATAAAAGGTAGAGTACATGTTCATTTCCAAGTTGGCCCATCTTGAGTTGTTTTTATTGTATGATTTCTAGGATTTTGATCCCAATAATTGCCTATCCAACAAGTTTAATGTTTTTTTTCAACTGACAACTTAGACCATGTTGGGAGGTAACAAAGAGTCATGTTCATCCATCGACATATATTTATTGTCCTCTGAACATGTTGGTTCAAGGCCCCCATAGCTATATTTCTACCAATTGAATGCCAAATATGACCCTACAAATAGAATGTCCTAGAATTTGAAGAATGCACTAAAGAAAGAGAATTGGATAGAGGAAAATATTTTTTCATTCTTGATTTATAAGGAGACAAAATAGAGACATATTCCCTACAAAATTCTACCAATAATGAGGAGTTCGAGAATCTATGAGATGTTGAAATCCAAAAAATTCTGAGAGTTTTAGATAAAAAGAGTATGTTCCCCATCCTTTGGACCCTTCTCAGGGAAGAAAATTTGAATTAGTGTAGAGGATAGAGAAACCTATGAGAACAATGGTGTCTCGAAGAAGTTTGGAGACATACTAGGATACAAAAAGTTCACAGGAGAGGGAATCTCAAAAGAGAGCTACCAAACACACTCATAAAGCTTCCAATAAGAGGAGGTGCATGAAGTTTGATTCCCCTTTTGAGAAGAAGAGTAGGAAAACACACAAGATTAGTGAGAAATAACCAAAGGAGGAAAAGGATGAGGAACATGTCACTAAAGTAACACAAGCATTCAACTCACCACCTGGTGGTTCCTCAGGTAAGTTTTTATATATCCCTCCTCTCTTCTCAATCTTTAGCTTCTCCAGGTGCAATGTCTATAGTTTCCATTATTTAGGGTATGTCCACACCAATGTCCTAAATTCAAAATATCACATAGCCTTCCAATGACTCCCTTTCAAGTCTTCAAACCATTCCTCCATTTTCCCCTATCTTTTCAAGCTCCATGTTATAGATGATCACTACATCTACTAAGTCAACCTAGTGTCGATCTCCTTGATCTCTTACCCAGGTGTTTCATTTTTTGGGAAGTGAGGTGTAGTCCATAGTGTCATAGAGACCCACTTTAGCAATACCAAATAGGCCAAGGTGGCTAGAGCCCAAAAGATGATAAATAGAGAAAATACCCGGCTAGTCGTTGCCACTCTAAGCTCCCTTCACAATGAAAAGAATAAATTGTTTACCCTAGTATCAAGAGTCCCAAATGTGCAAGGAAAGATCCAAGGCCAAATGATCACTAAGGAATATAGTACTTATACAGTTGGTGTGGACCTCAATCTTGCACGACCTCATGAAAATGTTAGATTAATGGAAAAATATAAAAGGGTGGTATTTGTAGATTATTTGAAGCTTACTCAGAAGCTAGGAGCGAAAGATAAGGGCTTGTAGAATTCTAGAAAAACTATTGATAGTTATAAATCCAAATAAAAATCTTATGAGATGGACTGTGATAGGCTTCAAAAGCTTGCAAGAGAAAAATTTTGAGGAGCTCAAGGAAGATAGGACTATGTTCGTGTCGGTCTGTGCTAAATTTGATAAGGTTAGGGAAATTGTTGATAAGGAGAAAGTTGATTTGTCTAGAAAACTCTATAGTAGAGAGTAGGAATTGTCTCAATTCAAAAAGTTTCTAGAAGATGTTGCCAAAGGTTTACATGATATATATTAGATGGAAGAGAGAGAAAAGAAAAGCTTCGCTTAGTGACTCTTTGAGGTGTAGAACCAACTAAAGGATAAGGAAATGGAGAAAGATACTTTAAAGAAATATTTACATGAAAGATCATGATAATTGGTCCAAAAATAACATGAGCCAGTGTCTAGGATAGCTCAATAAACAATAATTGAGTGGGAGTTTCAAGTCAAGGAGATGCTTCTAGGCCGAATTACAAAATGTCCAAGTAGGCAAGGGAAAGGGAGTTATAAAAATTCCAACAAGAATTGGCAAATGTACAAGCATGAATCACCTAGCTTGAAGAGGCTATGAAAGATGAGGATAGTTATATTCATCAATTGCAAGTCTTTTCTATGCCCCCCACCTCAGTATATTGTGTCATGTTGGTCTAGAAACTCTATGTGTCTTGAGATAAAATTGAGGTAACCACTTTGAGCCTAATGCTAGTTTTCAAGTTTGTGGTAAATTTGATTGAACTAGGTACTGAGGTATAAAATTCCCTAGAGGTGACCCAACAAGAGATTGCTTCTAAAATCACATAAGAAAGGATTCTAATTGAGAATCAATATAAGACAAATGGTGGCACCTTGTCATCAGTTGAAATTATTGATCGAAGGCTTCAGCCATAAAGGATGGAGAGTTTTCCAAATGTAGAGAAGCGATTGCATATACTATGGACTACCTCAAAGAGCTAATCCTCCATCACACAAAAGAATATGAAAATTAGTGCCTTCATATAGGTGGGTTTTCCTTCACCTTTTAGGCCAAACCGATCATTGCTGGACAAGGAGCAAATAAGGCAATCAATTGAATAGGAAAAATGGGATTGTTCTTATGAATAGATCATATAGCTTGATCTTGAGGTTTCCTAGATCAGATTAGTTTTGGATCCTTTGGCCTATCTCCATGTCAACCTAGATGTTGTGTGATTCAGCCTAGTTAGTTTCTCATTTTGAGAGAAAATAGCACTTTACAATAGTTGTTCATGGACTTTCTCACCCATGAGAAACGTGTCATTTTTGTCAAACTTTGAAGGACATAGAAGAGATATTTCTTGTTAGAGATTCTTTCGATGAGATGCATGTCAGGAGAGAGGCTCGGGGTGAAGTTGTTACTATTCATATGACAGACATGATGAGGTCAAATGAATTTTTCTTGTCTAGGGACACATGTTCAATGCATGTTGATTCTATTTTTCAAATCGATCACAACAGTTTCTTCTAATTGTCTAAAGAAATGATGGACCGAGGTGGCATCTTATGAGGTGCAAGCATAATGATTAAAAAATATTTTTGGTTGAGGATTGTCTATAAGGGGAGGAGTTTGTTCTGTTTTAAAGAGTTGAGTAGATCATAGAGAAAGATATCTTGGTTATCAAAAGACTATTATTTTCAAGTATTGTTTAAGAGACCTATTTGTAGACTTATTTTTTAGTGTTGTTTATGTTAATTTGAGAGATTGATTATGCTCATTCAAGCCTTTTGGGTTTTGAAATAATATTAATTATCTTGGAAGTCTATGTTATTTAAGCTATAATTGCCTTGTCTAGACTCTTGTATTTTCATTTGTGAAATTATCTTTAATTTTGAATCATGTCTAATAATCTTATATTTAGAGGTTATTAAATATATGGAATTGTATCATGTATGTGATAGTGTTGAAAGTGAATAGATGAATATTACTATTTCTTGAAGTATTTGTTATTTTCTAGCTTCTATAGATGCACCTGCAAAGTGATCTAAAAATTATAACTTGTTTCTTAGATCTGGTTATTCTATTCTCAATTTGACAATGAAGGGACTGTGGTATATTATGTCAAAATATTGAACAACTTATGCTTTCTAATTTATATGATCAAGCTTAGTTCGTTGGTTATATTTTTGAGTTATGAAATGATTTGGCACATCACCTTAGATTAGATTTAATTTAGTTTCCTTCCCTTTCCAAAAATCCTATTCATGAAGAGTCAGCTTCTAAGTCTTGAAGGTTGTTTCAAATGGCGGCATCTTAAGCCCACACCGTTTGAACTTGCCATAAGATGTGTTATCTTTCTGAGTTACAAAATTCAAGATTAACAGATGGAAATTTGGCCTTTTTTAATGGAGAACTAGAAGAAGTGTATATAGAGCAACCAGAAGTTTGTAAGATTTCAGAAAAAACCCAATATGGTATGAAAATTGAAGAAAGAACTCTACGGATTGAAACAAAAAACTAGGGCCCGATACACAAGATTGGATAAATATCTGATACAACAAAATTTCAAGAAAGGAATTATTCATAGTAATCTCTTTTTTTTTAAATAGATGACAGAATGATGATAGTTGAAGTATATGTCAATGACATTATATTTGGTGGAGAGGATAGATTGTGTAATAAGTTTGTTTCACAAATTAAAAAGAATTACAAATGTCTATGATTGGTGAGTTGTCATTATTTCTTGTGTTATAGGTTATTCAGTCTAATGATGGAATCTTTATATCTAAGGGTAAATATACAAAGGAGATGTTGAAGAAGTTCAATATCAGTGATTATAAACCCATTACAACTCCTATAAAAGTTGGTTGTAAGTTAAGAAATAATAATGAGTCTCTGGAAGTAGATCAGAAAAAGTATAGATCATTGATTGGTAGATTTTTATACCTAACTACTTCTAAACTAGACGTTATGCAAGTTGTTTTTGGTTTCCAACTTTCAGGTTACACTGAAGGTTATCCATAAGCAAGCTCTGAAAAGAATTTTCAGATATTTAAAAGGAACAGAGGATTATGGCTTATGGTACAAAAGGGAAGGAAACTTCATGTTCTAGGCCTTACTAATGTTGATTGGGAAGGAAGTGTTGATCATACGAGAAACATTAGTGATGGTGCATTCTTCTTAGGTGATAGAATTATTTCATAGCTTAGTAAAAACAAAATTTGGTATCCTTATCTACTGTAGACGCAAAATACATTGTTGTTGTTTCTAGTTGTACTCGGGTATTGTGGATGTAAAAACACTTAAAGAAATAAAAGTGACATTTGATATAGTCATTCCTATTATGTGTGATAATACAAGTGCAATCAATATTTCCAACAATCTAGTGATGCATTCAAGAATAAAACATATATCAATCAAATGCCAATTCTTGAGAGAAAAGGTTGTTGAAAAGGAAGTGAGAGAAGAGTACATTTCTACAAAAGAACAAATTGCAGACATATTTACTAAAGCTTTGGAAAAGGATATTATTGAGTTTCTTTAGAAGAAGCTTGGGGTTCTTTCCCCTCCTAAGTGCATCAAAGTGTTGTATCTATCCAGGGGGCTTCTGGACTGATGCTAGTGGCTATTCCCAAGGGAGCAATGATAAGTATGTTTTTTGGCATTTGTCCTTGATTGCAAAGGGGGAGAAAGATAAGGAAAATGTTTGTTTTCTCAAGATTTTTTTGGTTGTTTTAGTGAGGGGGATTTGACAGTAATTGGTGTCTTAAAAAAACATTTTTGACATTTTTTGGTTGTTTTTCATGAAGGACAAAGGGGGAGTTTTTTAAAATATATGTTTGGTTGTATGTAACCATTGATGTCAACATTATGTTTCAGAGGTGTTTGTGTTGGATCAAACACTATAGTCCAGAAGTCTACTATATTTGGAGAAGTAAGATTGTGTGTTGGGCATGTTAGTGCTACTAAAACTGTAGAACAATGGAAGAAAAGTGTGCATTCAATGCTTCAAAGTTATTTTCTTAAGTTTAGAAGGCATTGGTTTTGTTTTGATGTTATAGATTCAGTGACAGAGTTATGCAGCTAAAGGTAGAAAGTATTCAGTTGTATTTTCTAGAAGGTTTTTGTTTTATAAATCTAGGTTGAAGATATGCAGATGTGATTTGGATTGTATTCAAGTTTTGGTCTTGGTTGTGGTGTTTCTATGTGATCTAAAAACTTCTCTTGGTGATCTAGAAATAGTGTCTTCAAGTGTTGCGGTTAAAATCAATTCTTGATATGGTTTGAAAATGTGTTGTGGTAGATTTTAATGTGGACTATTGACAAGTGACATGGTCTTTAACGTGGCGTGTAGATCTCATCATAGCATGAGGAGGTCTAGATTCAGTTGGCAGTTAGATGGTTCTTTGGGCAGTATGTTATTACACATTTGAGATGGCTATGGAAGTTGTTCTAGTAATTGCAGATATGGCATCGAGCTATGTGTAGTGTGTTCATGGTCCCTCTTTCTCCTAAAGTGGATCATACTTCATATTTTTGGTTTAGATTTTGTAATTAATATCTATCTCTTATCTAGATGGGTTCATGTTATGTGTAACCTATGTATTTAATGTTTATCTCTTAATTGGTTGGGTCCATTTTATGTTTTGGTATGGATGCTTCTAGCATGGGACCTTATTATAATTTTTTGTTGTTATGGCTGAATTGTACCTTAATTATAATATCCTCTTGGCAAGGCCAACCTTGTTTTAATCCAATGATTTATCTTGTATATAAGTACAGTTTGTGCTTTGAAAAAATGAAAGTGTGAGAGAGTGTGTGGTGATCAAGCAAGTGAATATTTATTTGTAGAGTTTAAAAAGAGCATAAGTGTAGTTCATGAATGCAATAACAATGTGTTTTTAAAGTTGAGAGTTTTGTGTAGATTAGTTATTATCAAGAAAAATTCTTTGTATTTATTATGAAGAGTTGTATGTACCTTATCCCTGAGAAAGTTGGCCTTGGGTGCACAAGTTCTTTGAAGCATCTTGCTAGTTTAAATGATATGCCTAATCAGTTTGCAAGTCCAAAGCAGTGAGCTCCTATATATATTCATCATTGTATTGGTTGTGAGCCTATGGTTGCAATTTTGGAGCAGTGAGCTCCTACCATCTTTTGTAATTAGACTATATTACATTAATGAATAATCTTTGTGGACAAGTGCTCGCCTTGGTTTTTCCTAATTTGGGTTTTCTACATATTTTGTGTTGGCATTACCGGTAAGGATACAACCGGTAAATGGTAAAGTGGTATTTTCATTGATGTCATTATTGTATAAACTAACAATGTCCAAATACTAGGGAACATGTGACAAGTGTTACTGTTTAGGAAACTAGTAACCAATGACATGGTAGTGAGTAGAAATGCACTTATTGCTCAAAGAAGTGACCGATGAAGTCACACATGGTAGTGAGAAGCAATGCACTTATTTCTCAAAGAAGTGACCAATGAAGTCACTAACCGGAGCAGTACTGATCGATAAGTATATGACCAGAGTAGTGACCGATATAGACAGAGAACAAAGAAGTGACAGGTGAAGACATAGACTTGAACACTACATAAGGAAAGGTGTAAACTGATCATTGATTGGTAATATATCATTGAGACCGATGAAACACAAAGTTGATGGATACTTAACAATATTTAAGACTTGTTGCACCATTTAAGAGTGGATTTTCTATTTATGAAAAATATCAGTGAAACACACCATTGAAAGATTTAATGCTGATATTTATTGCACAAACCAAGGCATAATTGTGTCTAAGAGAAATTATGTGACATGTATCTGATGTTTCCTTTACAAAATGAAAACATGATTGCATGGCAGATCTCTTGTTGAGAAAAATCTTGTGTCATGCATATGATGTTTCCTCTCATAACTGAGACATGACTGGATGATGGATCTAAAGGAGATATTCACGGAGATCACTTTAGAAAAGAGGGGGAAGATCTATTCCACAAATCAGAGGAAGTCTATTTATTCTTTAGCTAATGAAGAATATCATTTGCCTTCATTCTTCCAAAGAGAAAGAGTGAAATTATATGTTGATCAAAGCTACGATAAGGGAAAAGGAAAAGAGAAGAGAGTGCAAAGAAGTGATACAACCTAAAGAGAGCATACCTGTGGTTCCCGGTGATGAATCTCACTAGATGAAATAGTGATCTTATCAGGCTATGCAAAGCTATTTTTAAAGGATCAACCCCTCTATTGCTCTCTTACAATTGTAATAGTCAAATCCCAGCATTTGGGTGGACATTAATAAGTCCCTTGTATCAAATCCCTTAACCTGGGTGACATCTATTAGATTTTCTAAAGTCCTCTAACAAGGTATGCTTTAACATGCCTTATTTTAAATCCCTTAATCAAATTGCATCTAACAGTGTGTTTGCAATCCCTTAACAATTAACATGGAAGGCTTTTCACAAGGTGCACTTCAGAAGAGTGTAAAATTTGCAAGTTCTACTCACACCATGGTTTTCTCTCGCTTTTGGTTTTGACATGATACATCTAGTGTTTTATGTTGCTATGATCTTGTGTTAGTTATTTCTTTTATAGGATTTATTTTGCATGCAATATTAGTTAATTTATATCATAGTGTTTTCATGTTTTAGTGGGTGTTGATTCACCCCTCCACTCTTAGTACTGGTTGGGACCATCAATTGGTATTAGAGCCACGTTCCTTTTTTATGTTTCTTAACCACAACAAGGAAAAGATCAAATTATGAGAAAGGAAGGACCCAAGTTTTCTAAGGAAAACTGCAGTATGTGGTGCAACAGAATGAAGTAGTACATGAAAACTATAAGAGATCAGTTCTAGAACCATGTGATCACAGATTACACTGAAACTACTGGTACCTTTATGTCTGATCAAATGAAGGTCAGAAGTGAACACACAACTACTATGGATATGATTGTTAGTACACTACTTGACAACATGAATGCAGAAATTGAAAATTTGACTATAGCCTGTCAAATGTGGAAAAAACTACAAACTGTGTATGGAGGTGACCCACATGTTCAAAGAGAAAAAGTATAAATCCTTAAAGGAAAATATGATGACATGAAGATGAATGAAGGTGAATACATTGATCACTATAGAAACAAAATAAAAGAAGTGATGAACTCCATCAAAAGAGTTGGAGAAATTTTGAGTGAGGAAGATGTGATTAGTAAGATACTGAGGACATTGAGGCCACAATATGCTATCAAGATCTCAGTCATACAGGAGCTCAGATCAATGAGCACATCACAAGTCACTCTTGAATCTCTTATGGGTAAGTTAACTACTTTTAAATTAATCAATTATGATAACAAATTACCTATGTTAAATGTTTCTTTTAAGTCTTATGTGAATATTACTTCCACCAAGAAAGGAAGAGAAATCGGTAATAGTTCTATTGGGAGGTTTCATCATTTCCTTGACAATATGCTCTCAAAAGAACCAGAGCAAGATGAGTTTGAAGCACTCATCGCAAGGATATTTTTGAGAGGAAAATGGAAGTACAAAGGGAAACTTCCATTGAAATGATTTTATTGTAATAAGATAGGATGCATTGCGGCCAGGTGTTAAAAAAATGAAAATAAAGTAAAGTTCAACTGATTCAAGAACAAAGGAAAGGAGTGCTACCTTGTTGAGGAAGGTGTCACTGAAAATGAATCTGAAGAATGAGGAGATGATGAAATTTCCTTTATGGCAATAAAAGAACAAAGCACAGTGATAAGTGAGATGGCACTTATCTCCAACTCCCACCAATGTGAGGATTGGATCATTGATAGTGGATGCACTCACCACATGACTAGTGACAAAAAAAAGTTCATCAACTTGAAGCTTAGTGATGGTGGATCAGTGACATTTGGAAATAATGCTCCCTGTGCTATTAGAGGAAAAGGCTTAATAGAACTTGGTAATGAGGTTGTTTGTGATGATGTGTATTGGGTAGAAGGACTAATGTACAACCTGATGAGTGTGGTTCAACTGAACAACAAAGAATATTTGTTAGAGTTTAAACATGGATCATGTATTGTCAAGAATCAATTAGGAGCACAAGTTGCCACCGGTAGACAGAGAAAAGGGAGCCTATTCCATCTAAACTCAATTGATGGGGCTTGTCTCATGACATCAGCAAAAGAGGAAACATAGAAAACTTTCCTTATGGAAAAATATGGCAATAGTTGGTTGTGGCACAAAAGACTCTCCCACATAAACTTTGACAACATAGTCAAAGTGAGTAGGAAGAAGTCAGATAGAGGGCTTCCTGACATCATAAAGTCAAACAAGGCCATGTGAAAAGAATGTTAGTTGGGTAAACTGACATGTACAAGTTTCATCAACAAGTCTTATTCAGCTGAAAATGTAGTGGATCTTGTTCACATAGATCTGTGTGGACAAATGAGGATGAAGAGCTACTATGGAGATAGGTATTTTATGCTCTTTGTAGATTATTTTTCAAGGATGATGTGGATGCTATTCCTAAACAAAAAATTAGAGGCCTTCCATATGTTTAAAATTTACAAGGCCCAAATGGAAAAGGAGACATGTAAGAACTTGAAGTGTCTAAGGTCAAACAAAGGAGGTGAGTACACCTCTCAAGAGTTTACTAACTACTGTGAAGAACAAGGGATAAAAAGGTAGATTTTGGCACCAATAACCCCTCAACAAAATGAAGTTGCTAAAAGAAGAAATAGGACTCTGATAGACTATGCAAGAACTATGATGATTCAGAAGGATCTACCCCATCACTTCTAGAGAGAAGTAATCAACATAGTTGTATATACACTGAATCAGGTTGAAGTCAAGAAAGGAACCGATAAAGCTCCATATGATTTATTGTTTTCCCATACTCCCTGTGTTATGGAAAGAACCTTCATAGGGTTAGTACTGAAAATAAATGAATATAAGAAATAAATTACCACAAATAGAAATCTAATTTAAGTAAATAATTGACAATTAAGCACTCTATGGATCTCTATTTAGGTTTTATAATGCAAAGCTCTCAGCAAGCTTCCATTAGTGACAACCCTAAAATGAAAATGAATAATAAAGAAACTAAAAAGTTCAATTCCAAATGAAATTAGCCTTAATTAGTCCTAGATTTGCCTTTCTAGCTATAAATTGCAAGAGGTTTTGTGCTATTCTTAGATTTGTGGATAATTAATGATGGATTTATGCCTTTCTTTTATATATTTTGGAAAGGGTAGGGGGTGGAGTTGAGTTGATCATGGTTGAGTTGAGGTTTAGCCCATGGTTCCACCTTTGGAGACCATTTAAATAATTTTTCCTCAAAGCTTGGAACAAGGAGACAAAATGGGTGGACAAGATGCTCTCTCTCCTTATGGGTGATGGAGATTCGATTTGAGCTTGATCCATGTGAGATTGATCCTTAAATCCTATTGGTTGAGGCATTTTCCTCCCATGTGGTGTTGAGGGAAAATTAGGATTTATTAATTGAATTTATTTAATTTGTTTAGCCATGTGCACCCCTTGAATGGGTTGATTTGATTTAATCGAACTATGCAATTAATTATATTAATTGCACAATTTATTGATTTCCTTTTATTTAATTGATTTAAATTGATTTTATGGCTTTTGATTTTCAATTAAATTTGGATTATGGCTTGATTACAATTTTGCTTTGATTTTAGCTTAATTTGATTTAATTGCCTTGATTTCTCACTCGAATTAATCTTGTTCATTTTTAGGTGATTACAAATGCCCCTCTTTGAATCGATGCACGAAGTGTATTGGTTCAAAGAATGTCCTAATCATTTTTTATGTGAAGTCCTAGTTAAATTTGATGTCCGATTTGATGCTTGATAGAAGATGTAGATTTTGATGATAGTATAGATGCAGTTTCATTTGATTTGAAGTCCTCGATAGTTGATCTGATGATAGGTTGTTTGATATGGTGTCTAATTTGATCTAATTTAATGTTTGATGCCCCTTTTGATTGATAAGCCAAAAAAAATTCGATAAAAGATTAAGCTTCAATTTGATGACGTGATCCTGATTTGATGATTATGATGTCAGTCCTGATTATTCAAGTGTATGGCCCATTGGAAATGAAATGAAATTTGATCAAGGTGAAGGATATTATGTTTTTTATCAATTTGCGTTGAATGAGTTCAATTAATAATAAATTTTGATTTAATTTTTGATAATGTATTTGCAATGATGTGATGACAAATGTGCCTGATTTGGTTGAATGGGTGAAATATTTGGGTCCCTGGTCATTTTCTAGTAAAAAATACCCCTTTTAGGTCAAACCAGGCTATATATAGGGGTAAAAGGTCTTTTAACTATTCATTTTTACCTTCCCTTTTCACTTTTCATTTTTTGTGCTATGGAAAGCACCTTCATAAGGTTATTATTGCAAATAAATGAATATAAGAACTAAATTACCATAAATAGCAATCTAATTTAAGCAAATAATTGACAATTAAGCACTCTATGGATCTCTATTTAGGTTTGCTAATGCAAAGCTCTCAGCAAGCTTCCATTAGTGACAGCCCTAAAATGATAATGAATGATAAAGCAACTAAAAAGTTCAATTCCAAATGAAATTAGCCTTAATTAGTCCTAGATTTGCCTTTCTAGCTATAAATCACAAGAGGTTTTGTGCTGTTCTTAGATTGTTGGATGATTAATGATGTATTTATGCCTTACTTTTATACATTTTGGCAAGGGTAGGGGGTGGAGTTGAGTTGATCATGGTTGAGTTGAGGTTTAGTCCATGGTTCCACCTTTGGAGACCATTTAAATAAATTGTCCTCAAAGCTTGGGACAAGAAGACAAAATGGGTGGACAAGATGCTCTCTCCCTATGTGTGATGGAGATTCGATTTGGGCTTGATCCATGTGAGCTTGATCCTTAAATCCTATTGGTTGATGCATTTTCCTCCCATTTGGTGGTTAAGGGAAAATTAGGATTTATTAATTAAATTTATTTAATTTTTTAATCCATGTACACCTCTTGAATGGGTTGATTTGATTTAATGTAACTATGCAATTAATTATATTAATTGCATAATTTATTGATTTCCTTTTATTTATTCGATTTAAATTAATTTTATGGTTTTTGATTTTCAATTAAATTTGGATTATGGCTTGATTGCAATTTTGCTTTGATTTTAGCTTAATTTGATTTAATTACCTTGATTGCTCACTCGAATTAATCTTGTCCATTTTCAGGTGATTACAAATGCCCCTCTTTGAATCGATGCACGGAGTGTATTGGTTCAAAGAATGTCCTGATCATTTTTTATGTGAAGTCCTAGTTAAATTTGATGTCTGATTTGATGCTTGATAGAAGATGTAGATTTTGATGATAGAATTGATGTAGTTCTAATTGATTTGAATTCTTGATTGTCGTTCTGATGATAGGTCGCTTGATATGATGCCTGATTCAATCTAATTTGATCTTTGATGCCCCACTTGATTGATAAGCGAAAAAAATATAAGATGAAAGAAGAAGCTTTGATTTGATTTAGCTGATGTCAATCCTGATAATCTGAGTGTCTACCCCATCGGGAAATGAATCAAAATAATTTTGGACGATTTGGTTTAGATTAGAAAATTTTGAATTTTTTTCCTAATATAGAAATTAAAAATGCACCGATCATGAGAGAATTTGATGAGAAAATATGTGATTGATAAAATGTTGTTGATGTTGTGGATAAGTTGATGATGTTTTGATATCATTTGATGTTAGTTAGAATCACTTGGTTGATGTTGATGCCAATCTGATCGGATAAAGTTGATGGGTTGATATTTCTCTCTCAAGATCTAGAGAGACAAAACAATGATTTTCCTTCCTCAAGATCTAGAGTTAGGAGATTTGATGTGCTCAAGATGAGCAAATAGATGATAGGATAACTTGATTGAGGTTAGATGATCAATTGGATGATTTGACTGATTGATTTATTTTTTCTATTGTATATAATATAACCAGTCTGGTACATAAAGTAACGGATCAAAGTTTTAACTTAACCCAAAATATCTCAGTACTACTGAGTACAGAATTTGATTACATAGTAGAAATACTAAAATAGAAATACAGCTGAAAATACTAAAAAGGAGATAGAAACTAGTTCATGAGGGATCTTCTTCCTCTGCTTCCTCTTCATCATTGGTGTCGGGTGAGATAGAGTTGTAACCCAGAATTCTGTAGTCATTATCTACTTTGTTCCTCAGTTCTTTCTGCAGATTGTCATGCTTAACCTATTAGATGAATTCTTTGAGGGTGTACTCGAATTCATCTTTCTCTTTCATCAAGGTGTAGCCATATGCAATTTCTGACTTCTCCATGGTAGCCTTCCCATCTCTCAGCACCTGCAGGAGTTTGTTTTCCTTCACTTTTAGGATCACTATGACTTGCATGGCAATATCAGAATATACGAGTCTCTTGCGAGACTCGGTACGGTTCCTGTTCTTTCTTGCAAGCACATCATTATTCTGAGACTTCCAGATGAACCATAAAACAATAGTAGAAAGTAAAGACCAAAAGGAATTACAAAATTTGTTGCAGTTGATAGTTCCAGAGATAACATTCAGAACATTAAAATGGGTTTTGTATGACAAACCAAAAATATTCCAGATTTTAGAGGCAAAAAAGCATTCAAACAGAATAGATATTAGGTTCTCCCCCAGGCTTCTTAAATGATAGCTTATGTAGGAAAAGTTTCCACAAAAAACAAGAAATCTTTGGTTCCACAAGTCTGGTCCACAGCCAGCTAAAGTATTTCATCCAATCCAAATCATGAATCTCCAATCCCCATTTATGATTGGCATGAACAAAAATATCATTTTTATTAGTTAACAACTAGTAGAAGTATTTAGATTTTCCAAGGTGGAGAGGGGTATTGTTGGGCCAGCATAGTTGAAAATTGCAGCATGAGTCATTACAGCAGCCTTTGATGGGACCAAGGGATAGCAGGGCATCTCTAAGGAAAGAATATGTTCTCCAATGGGACCGAGGTAGACTAAAGTGAACTTCTAACCATTCCCAAGAGAGAATTTTTCCCTGCTAGAGGATATCACCAAATGTAGCAATGCCAAGCCCTGTCCATTTTTTTGCTGAACACCCCTGTAGAAGAGCAAGTTTTTTGTCTCCATGACTCAGGTTCCACCAAATAGATTTTTTTCTACATATATTTCCTATTTTCTCAATTGGTTCCTTATTGTTCAAGAACCCCTTTACATACCTCCATGCCTTCCAAATGCTCTTGAAAACATTGGATCCTTGCACTACTAAATTGGCATCTACCGTGAGGGAGTTAGAAAAACACAAGTTAATCCAACCTCTAGGTATGCTATAATGAGCCATCTGCAAATTATTCATGATCAGTACTTTCCAAGGTTCATCCCCTTCTCCAGCCTTGGCTATCCATTTTACAACCAAAGCAATGCCTTGAGATCTGAGGTCCTTTAGGCCTAGTCCTCCCCAATCTCTATTTCTAGTACACCATTCCTAGGATACAACATGCACTCTTTTAATCCCATTGCCATCTAACCAAAGAAAATCCCTGATTATCTTTTGGATAGAATTAATTTAGAGCTGATTAAAAATCCACATAGAGGAAAAGCAAATAGGATAAGAGGAAAGGATCTTCTAGCAAACTTGAAACCTGTCGGGGAAGGATAACAGGTTGCTATTCCATTTAGAAAGCTTCTTGATGATCCTTTCATACACCCAATCCCACATCAAATTAAGGTTAGGTGAGATAGAGAAAGGAATGCCCAGACATTTGACTAGGTGGTCTAGCCCACCCCATGCAAATTCAAAATTGTTCCACCAGTCAGGCCGGCTTAGGTCCCAGCCCAACATGATAGATTTGGAAAGGGAGACTTTACTACTAGAGGCTTGGCAGAATGTATATAGCTTGACCATTAGTCATCTCATATTAGTCTCTTCCAGGAGAATAAGAATAGAGGTATCATCGGCAAACTGAACATTGGAAACCTCTTGATTATTGGGAAGAAGGACACCTCTTATACTAGGAGAGAGGGAGTCATCTTTAAGGAGGAAATTAAGGGAGTCTGCTGCAATCACAAACAAGGAGGGGGCCAGAGGACATCCCTATCTGATTGATCTGGAAAGACTGAAGAAATCAGACCTAACACCATTTATTTCAACTGCAGCCATAGCACCATAAAGCAATGTTGAAACCATTTTACAAAAGCGTGGGGGAAAGCCAAGAGCCTCCAACATCATCATGATGAACCTCCATTCAATCCTATCATACACTTTCTCATAGTCTATAAGAAGCATGGTACAACTTTATCCTATAAGTTTTGCCCAATTCATGGCTTCCCAACAGGTTATGAGATTCTCTAGAATATACCTTCCTTTGACAAATCGAGTTTGTGTGTTATTAATCACTAAGGGGAGAATTTTTTCAATTCTTACTGCCAAAATCGTGGCTAAAATCTTGTAGACAACATTCAGTAAAGTAATGGGTCTCCAATTTTTTATAAGAATTCTATCCCCCTCCTTAGGAATAAGTTTAATGAGCCCTGCATTCAACTCAGGTCCCAATGTTCCTTTGCCAATAGCTTCTTCATAAACCCTCAGAAGTTTAGGCACAATCCAATCAATATTGGATTTGTAAAACTCAATTGGTAACCCATCAGGACCCGGGGACTTATCATTGGCCATTCTGTTGATGGCTACTTTGATTTCCTCTTCTGATAATTATTTCTCCAATAGTTTAGCATCCTCTTCACTGACCTTCTTAGGGATGATGATTCTAATCTTTTCTCTGGCATCCTCCATTGAGGGGGCAGGGTCTACAAAAGTGAATAACTCCTGGTAGAAAGAGGAGAAGGCACCGAGGATCTCCTCATGAGAAGTCACCACTGAGTCCTAGGTTCTAATGCTACTGATTCTATCTCTTGCTTCTTTCTTTTTAAGAGTCTGGAAAAATAATTTAGAGCCTCTATCTCCCAAATTTATCCAATTTATCCTGGCTCTAACTCTGGCTCCCCTGGACTTAATTAATTGAAGCTTCTTGAGAGAATTTCTGTAGGATATAACATTATCAAGGAGTGACTCTGAGTGAGGATTATCTTGGACCTATGATTCTGCCTCTTGCAGGGACTCTACCAGCTTGTATTCCTTCATTCTAGAGTCTTTAGCTTTTTTTATGCCAACAACTTTAAGCATACCCTGCCAAGATTTGGTAGTTTGATTCCATTTATCAATGTTAGAGTCATGTCTTACAACCTTTTCATTATACCATGCTATCACTTTGACTACTACTTGGATATCTTCATCTCTAAGAAGGGAAGTGTTTAAAGCAAATCCTTGCTTAGGGGGGGTTTCACAGACTTTTTCCCCAATGAGTTGAATAGATGAGAAGATGGGATGGTGGTCTGACAGTGTGAATGGAATTACTTTCACACTATTATTGTTAGTTTGGGGTTGACAGCTAAACCACATTTTATTCAGATAGAATCTATCTAATCTAGAATAGATTCTCCTATCTCCTCTTTGGAAATTTGACCATGTGTACCAAATGCCTTTTGACTCTTTTTTTTTCCTGCTAGGGGGTCAAACAGGTTAAGTTTGTTGATCATTCTGCACTAGAATAGGGGCTCATTTCCTTTCCACTCAAATCTGAGCCCTCCCAATTTATCTTGAGCCCTCTCCACCATGTTGAAGTCTCCTGTCACAACCCAGGGAATAGGTTCTAGGTCAGCAAGACACTTCCATAGCTCAATTTTGCCACTATGCTCATTTGGGGCATAAATTGAGCAGATATCAAATTCAGACTCCTTGTATTTTAGCTTAACCCACACTGCTCTATTACATGGAGAAATACCCCATCCAAGAACTGCATTCTTCCAAGAGGGGCTAATTAGGATAGAGGTTCCTCCCTTGCCTCTTGGGTGTTTAGTCGAGAATGCAGTTGCATCCCTCCAAATGCATTTAAGAGCAATATCTAGTTCAAAACCTACTGCTTTGACTTCTTGTAGCAATAAAAAATCTAATTCTCTATGAGAATTAAGGATTCTCTTGACCACATATTTTCTGTCAGAGGCTTCCAGGCCACTAACATTCCATGAAATATAGTTTAGAGTCATAACAAATTCAAATTATTTAGTATCCATGGGTTTCCTAAATCCTTCAAATCATTTAGGCATGTCAACTTTGGGGGCCTTGGAGGGCTTAGGGTTCTCACTGATTAATGGGGGTCTCCCACTTTTCTTCTTCTTGATCAAGGAAGAAGCTCTTGACTTCAAGCCCTGAGCCTCCCCATTATTAATTTTAGTAGGATCTGTAGCAAACACAAAGGTCTTATCTATTGGCTTATCCTCACTGGCACATAGTATAGATGTAATTTCTCCTTCTTCAAGTTCACCCTCTTGTCTAATCACATCTCCCAACTCTGTCCCCCCTTCAGGGAGGGTGGATTTTTCTTCACTCCCCTTCTCAATAGACACAAAATTCCTCAAGTCTGGTGGTGGTGGAAGGGGAGGGGGGGTTGGAATGACAACCACTGAGAAAGCATTTAGTTTATCTTCTAGTTCAGAAGGGGGAGAATTCCCTCCCATTTCACCACTTAGTAGAGGGGCAATGGAATTATCTATAGAGGAGGAGTGAGTAGGTGCAATTCCCTGACTATCCACCCTACCTGAAGGAGGAGTAGGGGTGGGAGAGGAGGTATGAGATTGAGGGAGATTATAGGATCTCCATTTGAGTTGAAGCATAGTTTTATTCCTCATGGCTCTATCTCTGATCTTCTCAACCACAAGTTGTTGAGCATTCTTTGTTCTATGAGTTTGTTTTGATTTATTTTGCTTCAGAACAAAGTCAAGAGATTCATCAGTGGTAGCGATCTCAAGGGGTTTAGCAAAGTTTGAGGTCTCATTAGGGTTAACAGGGTTAGATTCAAACTTACCCTTGAGGCTATCCAATGTAGTAGAGAGTGCAACAGAGTCTTGATTCCAAGCCTGAGGGGGGGAAATTTTCACAACGGGACTAGAGATAGTCTTGGAGAAGTTTGAGGGATCTACTAGGCTAGATTTATTGATGGGTTTGGAAATCAGATTGGTTTTCTTCTTTAGAGAATTTCTCTTAAGGATGATAGGGCATTCATGTTTTCTATGACCCTCTTTTCTACATACAAAGCAGCCACCTAATCCACCCAGAAAGATAATCGGACAACATACAAGTGCGGGCTCGATATCAAATTGCAAGGACTCAGGGAGATCAGTTCTAGGTTTGACTGAAAGGAGGACACGAACATTAGTATTAGGAATGAGGGTGTTCTACTGATCAATCCTAAGCACCTTGCCTATTAGTTCAAGTGCTTGAGGAATGAGCGTCAACAAAAAAGGAGGGAGGTTGCCAATGATAATCCACATAGAGTTGGATAGAGCTAAAATTTCATCTTGCGTGGCTTCGAGAGACCAGGGGATTGCCCTAAATTCACAAGGGCCAACTCTCCAAAACTGTTTATCAACAATAGCTTTCTGGGTTGTAACATCACAGAAAAAAAGAATAAATAAACCTTTTTGTAGCATGCAACAATAGGTAAAATGAAACCCTAGTTTCTATCCCCATGCTTTATGAAACTAGTCATTAAGAAAGTTTCTAGACGGGACCCTAGAACTATCGACTGTAGCAAAAAAAATTGCGCATTCCTTAAGCTTAGCTTTTTCCTATTCAATAACTAAATTCATTTGCAAATTTGGTTTAACGACAAGCATGGGTAGAATGGGTCCCTTACCTCCATCTCCTTCGGTGGGCAGAAATCCTTGGGCGGCACACGAAGTGAAGGCTACTCCTTCCAGGAGGACTCATTCGTTCTGGACGGCCTACTTGAAGGATTTCAGCATGGCCCTAGCATATTCTTCTTCTCCTCCATTCTACTTTTCTTTCTCTCCTACAGTGTCGACAGAGGCTTCTAGCGATGGCTGCAGGGAGACGTTAGGGTTCAAAGTGAGGGCACCATGAAAAATGAGTGGGCTACCTTGCTTCTCAGTGATAAAACCTTTTGAAGAGGAGGTGGCATTAATGGCCCCTAGTGACGTTGAGGCCATTAATGCTATCTTGGTTGAGGAGCGTGTGAGGGAAAAGGTGAGTTTTACGAAGAGGCACCAAGTACATCTAGTTGCAGAGCAAATCCCCCTTCGATTTTTCTTCTATTTGTTTCTTTTTTGTATGGAATGACTGATTGATTTTTGATATGCTTAGTTAGATGTTTTGATGATATGGGGTTGATTGGATGTTCTCATGATGCAAAAATAAAGATTGGAGAAGAGAAGGGTCATCTGTTGGTACAGGTGAAGATATAGGTATAAGCGATGGATAGAGTTAGGTTTCCCTAGTTGATCATCATGATTGAATATTGATGATGTCCTTGATGAAGCATGAATCATTTGATAGATCATGATTTACATGTACTTGTATCTTGATGATGTTGATGTACCTTTGATGATCAGATTGAGCATGATTTTTGATGATGGATACTTTAGACATGGATGATGTTGATCAGGACTTTGATTACACATTGATGGACATTTTCTTATGTATATCTCCTTGATTTATTCTGATATAGATATCAATGTATCTTGATATGGTCCTTTGATGATAATAAATCTACCCCCTTTAGCTTTCTTTACATATTTTGAGAAAAAGGATCCACATGAAAGATAATATGCAATTAATCTAACATGGATGCAACTAGCTATCACTATTCAAAATTTGGATGCTTATTTTCATCATCGAGCTTTTGGAACATGAAATTGGCACAACCCTCACTGGTTCAACCATGATGATATGAATACCTCTTTCCTCGAATTTTAACAATTGCAAGTAAACAGACAAAGAATTGATCCCTTTCATATACAAATGTCCTCAATGATTCTTTGATAATCATGTCATTAGATGGATTCACGCACTGCTATGAATCAACATGGCAAGCACTCAAGCATAAATCAAGAAAATATCATGTCTTCATCATTGCTCATCTAGTCAAACTTCATCAATTTGCTAAAATACATGATTCCAAAAATTAAGTAACACTTTGAACATTTTTGCTTTTGTTTGTAGATCCATATTTCAAAAAATTCATCCACTTTGATCCTTAGTTATGTTTAAGCCTTTTTCAATTTTTATCTGATTTTTTGTTTGAAGATTTAATCTGGAAAATGTTGTTGTTTAGATCAAGTATTTGGATGTTTGAAATCTGATATTGATCAATAAGTTCAAGTGTAGCAATTTTTTTTATTTTGATGCAATGATTTGTGCCAACTTGTGTCTATTTTGCTAAGCTCATTGAATTTGGATTGATGGCCCCCAGATTGATTCAGCAATGATAATGATTTGTTGGGCAATGCAACTTTTGAGAGTTTATTTAAGATTTTACAATTTTTTATTTTTTTGGATTTCTAGAGATTTTATTATTTTTTGGATTTTTAGAGATTTTTTATGTTTTTTGGATTTTTAGAGATTTTTTATTTTTAGAGATTATTTATTTATTTATTTATTTTATAAATATTTTTAGCTTTTTAGATTTTTAGAGATCACTAGTTCTCAAACAAGATCACATTGAATTTGTCCCCAATGTCTAGCAAGGTATAGGACATGAAAGATGGATTTGCAAACTGATGATTCACCAATGAATAGGTAATGATGGATGAAGCAAGTGTGTTACCCATAGAACTATCTCCTCAAGATTATCCAAACTAGGGAAAATTAATAATATATCAATATAGGCCAATGATGTGGTGTTGGATAGCATATGGAATAATGACCTGGTGTCATGATAATGGTCCAAAGGAGTGGACATATCAAGAGACTTTCTATGACATATTTTTCCATTTCTTTTATTCTTCATTTGGATCAAGATCAAGGGATCAATGTGAATAGGATCACACAATCATGATAAAGGGGTGATGGAGGCTATGATTGAAGGTTTGGGATTATGGAAAGGTTGCTTAGGAATAATTATGGTGGATTCAAGATAAGCAAGATGATGATATGGTATCATGAATGCAAAAATTGAATAGGATGATGGATAGGATATCACATGTCAAGATAATTAATGCTCACAGATATGTTTAACCTTGTCAAGATCAAAGGTGAAAGATGGAATGCGGATGCAAGTGAGATAAATGGTAGAAATATGGAGGAGATGATGGATGGAACTTGCCCCCAAGTATAGAGTGCAATAGAGGAATTACGCATGACACCTGTTTGCTAGGTTTTCATCATGGTACTTGTCCAATATGCCACAAGAAGTGGTTTTCACCATAGGATGAATGTATTTCTATTTTCTTTTCTTTTTCTTTTTCTTCTTTTTTTTGTTTGCATTTTTTACTTTTGGAGGGACTCAAGCCTCATGCTCTATGGATGCTCCTTGAAAAGATATGATATGATGGGCCATGTGATATGGTGGATAAGGTAGAGGGTGGCTAAAGATTTATGAGATGGATTGGATAATAGAAATGGAAGGATAATGAATGAAAGGATAATAAGTCTTTCTATGTGTGGGCGTGAAAAAGGGAATGGAAGGATAATGAATAGGAGGATAAGAAGTATTATCAAGATCAACATTGATACACACCTTTAAGGGTAGTGGAATAATGGAGGAAAAGTGAGTGAAATAGTTCAAGAATTAGATGTAAAAGAGGATATGGATCTTGGGACACAAGGACCCAAAATGGATAGATAAGGTGGAATGTGTTTAGGAGAATGTGGAGTGGAAGCCTTCGGAAGGTTGAATGTCAACTTTGATTTCTCTTTCATGTATAATTCCTTCAAAAGTGACTTGGGAATCCACACTTTCTTTTAGTTTTCTTTCATTTTGGATGCTTTAGAATGTACTTCTTCGATGAGGGATTTAGGAACCCTCATTTTCTTTGATTTTTATTTTTGCTTGATGGATGTTTTAGAATGCATTTCTTCAATGAGGGATTTAGGAACCCACATTTTCTTTGATTTTTCTTTCTACTTGATGGACCTTTGTGGTCTCTTAAATATTTATTTTTTCTTTTCATTCACATGTCGATTAGATTGGGCATGGCGTTCTTCATGCATACATGGATTCTTGATTTTTTGATTCTTATGTTGCATAGGAAAATTGCTTCCAAAGACTTGGGATTGGTGGATGAATAAGGTTGATATGGAGGGTTCACATGGATGGATCTTTGGTTTCTCAAGTATGTATGTCTTTGTTGATCTTGATAGGATATAGGGTAAGTGGATTGTGGGCTACAGATGGTAGGAAAGGTTGATGGAGGGATATAAGGACCCAATATGGATTGAAGATAAGAAGGTTTCAATTTTGGAATATAGGGACAAGGGATGGATTTGGAGGATATATAAGGCTGATGCTTATGTGAAAATGGAGGAGAATGAGATGTACGAGGGATATCAACATCTTTATTTTGGGCTACATAGCCAAGGCTTCCGTCTTTCAGATTTATCATTATACCAATAGGCTTATGAATAGCTTTCAGAGGAGTGACTTTGATAGGAGCAGTTGAAGTTTGAGGTAGATATGGAGGCTTATGAAAAGTAGATGTTGGGGTACTTTGATCTTGACAAGGATCTCTTGATAGCCTAGGAAGAATACTTTGCTTTTGATTTTCAATAAGTTCATTAGAGATGGAAGGAATACCTTGATATTGCTTAGGATATGGGTATGATATAGGAGGTGAAGGAATATGGGGTGTTTGAGATGGAAGGATATCTTCTTGAAAGAAATGGAAGGGTATGAAAGGCTCATCATGGAACTCTTGGGGTATGGGACTTTGGCCAACTATAGGATAATGAGGGATATTATCTTGATCTTTATCCTTAATAATACTTGTTTCTTTACACTTTGGATTAGTCTTGACATGGAGCCACTTCTAAGGACAAGGTAGGAGTTTGGATCTTCATGTGAGATTCTTGAAGGGATGATGGATGTTCATTTGAAATAGGTATGATAGGAATTGTAGCACATGAAGGCTTGGGGTCTATAACCTTTGAAGAATGAAAGAAATTAATAGCAAGATGTAGGTTAGCTTGGATCTCCTTTAGAGGTAGCCCTTGAGGGTATACATAGTCATCATGAAAAGTGTTTGGATCTTTGTTTGATGGAGGAATGTTGGATAGATTTTCTTCTTTATCATATGGAGGAATTTTGGAAGAGGTGGAAGCTATAAGAGGACCATTTCTATACATAGGTTCATAAGTTTGATCTTGCTTGAGAGTAGTATCTTCATTAGATGATTCATTAGGATCTTCAATTCCAATTAAGTCATCATTAATAAGATTTTGAATTTTATGCTTCAACTCCATGCAATAATTTGTTTCATGTTCATTATGTCTACGATATGCACAATAGTTACTCAAAAAGATAAAACCACATGAAGTGATTTTAGGCAACGTGATGAGATCATTTTCAAGGATTTTTTCCAAAGCTAATTCATATGAAATTCCCAAAGGAGTAAATGATCTATCCCATAGATATTTATATGTAGAAGTGTTCATTAAAGAGTTGTCATGTGATGAATATTGTTGAGATGGGACTAATTCCTATTGATTTTCTTGATCAAAGATGGGATTCTCTTGATATTGTGAAATAGGTTCATCATCAAAGATTGGATTATCATTAGGATTTTCTTGATCAAATATAGGGTATTCATGATTTTATTTTTGATCAAAGGTTGAATTATCAAAGATATGATGTTCATAATGTTCTTCTTGATCAACATTATAATTAATGTGAGATTTTGGGATAGCCCTTTTGTCTTAAGAATATGTAGATGTGGATGTAATTTTAGGATCATAGAGGTAAGGAAACAATGTTCTTAATGAAGATTTGTTGGATGATGTATCCCTTTCTTTTTCCATATCTTGAATTCTTGTGAATAGAATATTCTTTTGAATTTTTGTTGCTAATTGAATTTTGGATCTTAATGGATGTTTTATTTTTGTAATCAAAGACCTTCAAGCACAACACAATGATTTTATCAATTATCGCAAGAAATTCTTCCAAGAAATCTACCTAAGGTCAAATTTGGCTTTTAAATGGCTCTAATGAGGTAGGCTTGCTAATTTATCAAGGATTTAGTATAGATTCCGTTCAAAAGAGATATTAAGTTTCATCCCCCCAAAATTAGGGGGCTTCCCACCACCGATATGTTGGAGTTTTGCACAATCCCGAAGGACTACTAGAGAAGTTCAAGACTTAATATCCTTTTGTCATTCACCCCATTAAGGATGAATGTGTTTTGTTTTATATTGGGTCAGATTATTACGAAAAAGGAAATTGTATCCCACTTTGGGTTGTCCCTCTCACTAGCCTCGTTAAGGAAAATCTCAGGAGGTGAGCCCACTAAAGATCTAGCATGTTCATTTGAAAAGTGATAAATGGAATTAAGAAATAGGTTTTAGGAGTTTGATTCACCAAAAGGTGAAGAGCATATCCCTATCTATTCTTTCTTCACAAGAACAATTATCAATGTTCAATTTTCCAAACCCACTAACTAATGGGAATTGAGTATTTTTACTCTCCACAAACAAGGGATTTTTGATTTAAATGTTTGTTTTATTCCTTAGCCTTTATTTTAATCAAGGAATTTGATAGTTTTGGCATTTTGATTCACTTGAAAAGTGAAGATAATAGGCCTAGTATCAAATTCCTCAAACAATAATAGGCTCTTTTAATTACTAGATTTGAAAAGAGAAGGTCACAATTTAAGTAAAAATTGACCAAGTTTTAGGCTTACCTTGATTCGAAGCTAGCAAAGACTAGGGGCATTTTTAATTGAGTTTCTCATCATTTCACTCACCTAGTGGTGATTGTTCCAGCTCCTTTGCATCCCTTTAAAATTGTTAATCCAAAATAAACAAACAAAGTGAAGAAAACCAAGCAATTTATCTTTTACTCCATTCTTTTAGAAATTGAGAAAAAAAAATGACAAGCTTAAGGAGTAAAAATCCAATTCAATGAACAAATTTAGATTTATACAATTCAATTATATGCAAGTACTTTTCATATTCATCCCCTTCCTGCTTGGAATCCTCCCAAAAATGTTGTTAAGATGAAGATTTTTCTCTCTTTTCAACCCTTTTGTGATATTTTTATCCTCACTGTAGAATTTGGCCTTTGGTTTCTGAATCTTTTTTTATGTCCTAGCATCAAAAAAACACAAAGAAAACATTATTTATTGTCATAATTTTAAAATTAATAAAAAAATTGTACGCACTACATAAATTATTGTACGTGCTACAAAAATGCTTGTACGCGCTACAGAAATATTTGTACGCGCTACAAAATTGTTTAAAAGCACTATTTCAAACCTTGAATGCGCAACAAAAAAATTTAAATGCTCAGAAACATAATTTAAATATGCTATTTAAGGAATCAAATGCACATAAATAAAACTTGGAATGCGCTACAAAATGGATTGTAAGCATTTCAGAGTCAGGGTATACATGCTGAAAGAACTATAGACAGATTAGAAGAAATATTGAAATCATCATTTTGTTGTGTAAAGGCGCAACACTTTGTCATGAATGCATTGTTTCAAGTCTCAGAAGTGTTGTAGAAATGCTTCTAAGTGCAACAAAAACTCTCAGATGCGCTGCAAAACCTGTAAAATAGAGAATAAAACAAGAAAATGATAGAAAATAGGAATTTCTCCAAATTTAAAAAGAATGAGGCCTAATGCCCCATGGTGAGCGTCATTTTGTGTGCTATGGAAAGCACCTTCATAGGGTTAGCATTGCAAATAAATGAATATAAGAACTAAATTACCATAAATAGCAATCTAATTTAAGAAAATAATTGACAATTAAGCACTCTATGGATCTCTATTTAGGTTTGCCAATGCAAAGCTCTCAGCAAGCTTCCATTAGTGACAGCCCTAAAATGAGAATGAATGATAAAGAAACTAAAAAGATCAATTCCAAATGAAATTAGCCTTAATTAGTCATAGATTTTCTTTTCTAGCTATAAATTGTGAGGTTTTGTGCTATTCTTAGATTTGTGGATGATTAATGATGATTTATGCCTTTCTTTTATAATTTTGGCAAGGGTAGGGGGTGGAGTTGAGTTGATCATAGTTGAGTTGAGGTTTAGTCCATGGTTCCACCTTTGGAGACCATTTAAATAATTTGTCCTCAAAGCTTGGGACAAGGAGACAAAATGGGTGGACAAGATGCCCTCTCCTTATGGGTGATGGAGATTTGATTTGAGCTTGATCCTTAAATCCTATTGGTTGAGACATTTTCCTCCCACGTGGTGTTGACGGAAAATTAGGATTTATTAATTGAATTTATTTAATTTGTTTAGCCATGTGCCCCTTGAATGGGTTGATTTGATTTAATCAAACTATGCAATTAATTAGATTAATTGCACAATTTATTGATTTCCTTTGATTTATTCAATTTAAATTGATTTTATGGCTTTTGATTTTCAATTAAATTTGGATTATGGCTTGATTACAATTTTTCTTTGATTTTATCTTAATTTGATTTAATTGCCTTGATTGCTCACTCGAATTAATCTTGTCCATTTTCAGGTGATTACACTCCCAGTATAAGATATTTCAGAGTATTTCGTAGAAACTGTTACATCAAGAGAGATGTTTACTCTAGCAAGTTTGAGCCAAAGAGTGATGAAGGAATATTTTTGGGTTACTCCACCAAAATTAAATCCTACCGATTTCTAAACAAAAGGACATGAAAAATAGTGGAGAGTGAAAAACATGAAGATAGATGAGCATTCAGAACCAAGTGATAAGATCAGTCAAGGTGAATTCGACAATCACCAAGGCTAAAAAGTAAATGATCAAATAAAATTCAAAAAATAATAACTGTTGATGAAGGAGAATAGGTTACCAGACCCATGGAACATGGTAATGTGCTTGAGCAAGGAAGGGATCAAAACATAAGATTGATTGAAGAAGATGAACAAGAAAATGTTCATGATCTTGCTGGAAATGTACCTCAACCGAAAAGAGAAGACCAGGATCACTAACCATTTCTACCAAGGTATGTCACCTATCACTCCACTAATAACATTATCGGTGACAAATGTGCCAACATTCTAACCAGGAGAAGGGCTAGAGAAAGTACCTATTTTCTTTCTAGCATAGAACCTAAAACTACCAGAGAAGCTTTGGAGGATGACAACTGGGTCAAGGCAATGGAAGAGGAGCTAGAGAAAATAGTAAAGAATGATACATGGACTCTTGTACTCAGACCTGAGGACAATAATGTTATAGGCACCAAGTGGGTGTTCAGAAACAAGATCAATGAAGAAGGAAAGGTGGTGAGGAACAAGGCAAGGCTAGTCTGCAAAGGATATGCATAGGACGCAGGACTAGACTATGGGGAAACCTTTGCACCAATAGAAAGACTATAAGGGGTAATAATTATACTTTCCTATTCTGCCCATAAAAGGTTTAAAGTATATCAAATGGATGTAAAATCTACATTTTTGAATGGTATACTAGAAGAGGAAGTATATATAGAGCAGTCCAAGGGCTTCTCATCCATAGAGAAAACTGATATGGTCTCCAAATTGAAGAAGGCTCTCTATGGACTGAAGCAAGCACCAAGGGCTTGGTATGAGAGACTACAATCATACCTCCTAAGCATAGGATTCACAAGAACATGTGACAACAACAATATGTATCTCAAAACCGGTAAAGAAGGAAACTTGATTGATGAAATATTTGTGGATGATATCATCTTTGGAGGTGATGATTAAATGAGAAAAGACTTTTCTAAAGAGATGAAGAAAGAATTTGAAATGTCCATGATTGGAGCAATAAAATTCTTCATAAGACTACAAGTCCATCAACTTAATAAAGGTGTATTCATATCTCAGTCAAAGTATATTAAAGAGATACTTAAAATATTTGGCCTAGAAGAATCCAGACTGGTTCGCACACCAATGATAACTTACTGCAAGTTATCAAAGGAGGATGATGCCAAAGAGATTAATGAGATATTTTACCGATCAATGATTGGTAAATTATAGTATGATGTGCACAGTAGACCAAACATTGCACATGCATTAGGTATTGTGGCAAGATTCTTTGCAAACCCAAAAGAGACACATTTGATTGTAGTAAAGAGAATTTTTAGATATCTAAAGGGGACTGAAGAATATGGTCTCTAGTCTCCTCACAAAGGAGGTTTCGAGGTAAAAGTGTTCACCAATGCAGATTGGGTGAGTAACATTGATGAGAGAAAGAGCACAAGTGGAGGTGCATTCTTTCTTGAAGAAAGGATTGTGTCATGGACAAGCAAGAAGAAAAAATGCATATCATAATCTACAGTAGAGGTTGAGTATGTTGTTGCAGAAATCAACTGCACATAGGTAATCTGAATAAAATAGATGTTAGGAATAAGGTGTCTCAACCTTGTATATTTCCTTACATTTGTTATTTGCTAAATGTCAGTACTTTAGACAATGTGTAAGGTGATCATGATTGAAACAGTTATAACGGATTCCTATGATGGTCATTAATATTTGTAAGAGCTAATTGTGAAAGATTCGATGATGGGTGAAGACATGCAAGACATGTGGCAACTGATAAAGTTGAGTACTGTACACTCTTTTGCAATCATGGGGTTCGAGGCATCACCCCCCAAAAAAAATTTGGGTTCCTATTTTCTTGGAGAATGGTAAAACCCTAATACGATTGTTCTTTGGAAGTTACCCTAAAAAGGGAAGCGCATGATACAAGCATTTTTTAGGGTTGTGAATTCTGAAGAGAAGCGAGTGTATTGTTAGAACATTTTATGCTACCGGATTTGTCTTCAAGTGTTTATGATCTCCTGAAAGAACTTCCATTGCAAGTGTATTGTAGACTGTAACAGTTTTGATTAATACATTGTGCAGGTTTTGGAGTGCTGGGGTTTTTACCGAAAGGTTTTCCCTAGGGTATATCATTGTGTCATTCTTTTTTTCATGTATTCATGTTATTTCAGCAACATCTAAGTTAATTGTATTAACATTATGTAATTGATAAGGGTTAAATATGAATTTTCACAGTCCTCTCCTTCGGAGTTTAGCGTAGGGAACTATTTTCCGCTCACTTAGTTTCCTTTCAACAGATATTGGAAGGAATACAAGAAAATGTACCTAAACTGATAGCAATACTCTATGACACCACAAGTGCAATCAACATATCCAAAAATATTATTATGCACTCAAAGACGAAGCACATTGCTATAAAGTATCACTATCTAAGAGAGAAAGTGCAGAATAAAGAATTCAAGCTGGAATATGTTCCCACAAAAAACAAGTAGCTAACATATTCACAAATCCTTTACCAAAGAGTACCTTTGAATATCTCAAAGGTAAATTAGAGGTAATTCCCTTTCATAATCTTCAGTAAAAAGGACAAAGGAGATCATCAATTTGACAAGCTCAATCAGAGGAAAATAACCTCATCTAAACTACATTGGTGACCAAGGACTGTTGCTCGAAGGGGGAGAAATCTTTAGGAAAGGTGGTCGTTTGACAAGCCTTTGGCATTATTGTCAAAGGGGGAGATAACCGGTAGTATTATTGGACTGGTAACATAGTATTTGTCATGAATGCCAAAGGGGGAGATTGTTGGCATTACCGGTAAGGATGCAACTGGTAAATGGTAAAGTGGTGTTGACATTGATGTCATTATTATCTAAACTAATAATGTCCAAATACTAGGGAACAAGTGACAAGTTTTACTATTTAGGAAACTGATAATCGATGACACGGTAGTGAGAAGCAATGCACTTATTGTTCAAATAAGTAATCAGTGAAGTCACACATGGTAGTGAGCAGCAATGCACTTATTGCTCAAAGAAATGATTGGTGAAGTCACTAACCGAAGCAGTGACTAATAAGTATATGACAGGTATAGACAAAGAACATAGAAGTGACAAGTGAAGAAAGACACTTGAACACTACATAAGGAAATGTGTAAACTGATCACTGATCAGTAAGATATCATTGGACCAGTGAAACACAAATTTGATAGATACTTAACAAACTCTTCTACTGATACTTATTGCACCATTCAAGAGTGGATTTTCTATTTGTGAAAAAGACCAGTCACTAGTACATTTGAGACTTTTTTCCAATGGTTGAACATCTAAAATTAGACAGTATACTATCGATTAAGAAACACCACCCGACGTTGTAGTTTTGTAGTCGGAAAAATAGATGGTTTTTTTAGGTGTCGTAATTATGACAACCATGGCCATCAAAAAAAGAGGTTGCCAACAAAGCGAACCTGTCGTTGGACCTATTTATGGCCGGCAAAATTGGGATGCCTATCTATCACAACAAATACAAATGATGGTGACCCGTTAGAATTTCTGATAGGTAGCAAATGTTTGTAACTTGTTCACTAATGGAAATGCTATTAATGCAACGGATATCAATCGGAATTTTATGATAGATATCTGTTGTTTATGGTTTGTAACGATGACTATGTTGTACATGCGATGGACATGTGTTGGACATTTACGATGGATATCTGTCATTTATGTTTTTTTTTACAGCGATGTTGTTAATGTGATGGTTGGATGTCAGATGTTTGTGACAGATAATTTTCGTTGTTGTGAGGCCATCGTAGTTACAATAACAATCAGATTTTATTTTTAAATATATATATTTGTTGATTCAGAATGGTGTTCTTGCAAATCTGATTCCTGCTCGTGATTTGGTTATAGATCATTCAGAGATAACTTTGCAGTAGATTTGGTAGTGGCTTATGGATTATTGAGTCAAGTCTAGAGACTTGGATTTTGAATGGATCCTACCAAATCAAGACTTGTGACAACAACGGCTCCAACACAAGAAGCTAGTGCGGTGATCAGAGATGCATTCTTCCTGATGTGTTCATAGGATATAGGTGGACTTGATTGCATTCATATCTGATTCGAGTGACTTCTTGACTTCTTTAGTCTAAATTTGATGTCCTTTGTTCCTATGGAGTGTAGTAGTGACTTGACTTGGATTTTGGTAGACTATGCATTAATCAGCTTGAAGATAGAATCAAGATACTCTTTGCATTGTTGTTGTTGAGATTGGGTTGTGATGGATCATTGGGATCATCTACCATTTTTTCCACAATTTTGAATGAGTTAGGTGTGATGTCGAGAGAGCGACGTACAAAACTTGTACATTGGAGATTCGTAGATCACTATGGTGTCCGTGATGACTTGGGAGAACTCTTCTTCTTGGTGAACCGAGCTAAGAGACTTATATTATAGAAAGTGGATCGTTTGATGAAACTTATGAGACATTGGATGTCTCTTCACAATGGGTTCATGGTGCGATCTATGGTGTTTCTTTGCAACTGGGTTCTTGACAGAGATCTATTGATTTTGTAGCCATTGAGATGGATCGATATATATTTGTTGTACGTGGATTGAGATCTTAAATTATTGATCTTCTCTTTATTTTGAGAATAGTTTAACATTCTCTACTTAATAGGGCTAACCACATGAAGGTGGAAGCTCATCTGACCCCTCCTAGGAGCCTCTTATGACCCTTTACGACATTTTAAGATCTCTAAGATGTATTCTTAGGGATCATAAAGGGTCGTAAAGGGTCATAAGGGGTCCTAGGACATAACAACTGAGAAACATAAATGTAGGCATCATGGTCACAATTTTTTGGAAACACAACATAATTGAGTGGTATACCCAGATGATGCAACACAACTACTCCTCCAGTTCCATGTCTACACTGCGTAAACAAAACCCAAAGATTAAGAATAAATTTAGATAGCATAGAAGGAGAGCGATAACGACCGAAATAATATAGGGACCTGTATTACTTTGTTCATTCTCGCTCTCTTTCGCTCTCTAAATTTATTTTTTATCTATGGATTTTGTTTACCATAGTGTAAACTTGGAACCAAAGGAGTGATATATATTTGTGTTGCATCGTCTGGGTATACCATTCAATTATGTTGTCTCTAAAAAATTGTGATTATGATGCCTACATTTATGTTTGTCAACTGTTGTGATATCTACATTTATGTTTCTCATTTGTCATGTTTATGTGCATGTTCTTTATGTGTATCTACTAGAAATTCTATAAAAAAATTCAGTATCTACAATAGCCATCTATTAACCACATTTACACATATGGTCCCAACAAAGTAGTGTACAAACTACATAAAGAAGGCATCACAAAAATATGATTTTTTCTTTCACCATTGAAGCAATCTTGGCAGCACTAGCTACCTCTCGAACCTTGCACAAGTTGCACTCATTTCCTACATCAGGTATAGATGTAGATGGGGTAGATGTAAATGTGGTTTGATCGACCCACCAAAAGTATTGACATCCAATATTTCCCCAACAATACCAAATCTACATCAGTTCTTCATAAAATGATTAGTTGTCACATTATTTTTAAACATAAAATATAATTATGTATCCAAACCTTTTTCCTATTTGGGCAAACCCAAAATTGACACCTAGGATTACTTTTTGTGCGTGACATCTTCAACATGCATGGGCCAACACCACATTGACACATAGGCACATTGACCAAAGTCATCGACGCTATTTCGACAAATATTGCATTATCACAAATATTGCAGTTGCATTATTTTGTTCATTCATACTAATTATAATTACAATAAAAAGAAACATACTAATGTAGACTTGCACATTTTTTGGCTAAGTCAAAGTCTTTGGTTTAAATCACTAGACACTCAAAACAAAATGACAAACCAAAGACAACCATGCAATTGTAAAGAAAGGTAATTTTCTTAATCACATCACTAATTTGTGCATGTCTAAATACTAGTGTCTTTCAAGTAATTTATTTCTTTTCATGCCCACTACAAATGAGAACAGTCTTAACTAGTGAGGTTGTTTAAGCATATAGAGATTAAATATACTCTTTTAGAATGAAATTTCTCTTAACAAAAGATCAAAGATATATAAGTAGGACATATAAAACAAGGTGAATAAGAGTAGTAAATATAAAACAATCATTAGAACATGCCAAAAATTTGACATAATTGTACATTTCATTCATGTCATTGATATTCTTCTTCATCCATCTCATCATCAAGATCATCATCATCGATGACATCATCACCAACACTATTGTCATTGTCATTGTCATCACCATCAACATCATCATCATCATCATCATCCTCATAATCATCCTCATCAGTAGCAGCATCATCCTCATCAACATCATCATCATCATCAGTAGCAACATCATCATCATCTTCTTCTTCATATTCTTCTTCGACTAGCTCTCGATCGTGATCTGGTTCTACATCATCTTCCACTTCTTCATCTTCCTCGGTATCTTCTTCTATCGCATTATACTTTATTAGTCTTCCTCTTGGATCATGTCTAACAAAAAATGACCAACCTGGTTTATGTAGAACCTCTAAGTAAAATACCTGCTCACATTGGCTTGGAAGAACATAGGGCTCTTCTCCAATTGGCTCAAACAACTTTGAATTAATCATTGGAAATCCGTTGCCATGTTCAATAACAATTCTATTAGGATCATTTTTATTGAGTCGTAGTCTGTACCATTTCACAACAAAGAGAACTAATTTGAAAGAATTGAAGTCACAATCAAGTATATGAACCAAAATACTATAGTATCAATTTGTGACTCTCGAGGATGTAAGTCATTTCTAGATGAAATATTAGTCACCTGAAACACTGCACTTATCCCAGAATCACAAGTTCTCTTCATGTCATCCAACTTTTTGATGTGAAATTTATAACCATTGCAAAATATAGCCTTGTGGTGTTTCACCTACAATAATGTCAAACATGTATAAATTATTGCATCACGAGTTGAAAAACATATGCTTGATTAATTCACAAATTTATAAGTACCTGGTGATCTCTTAAACCATATGCTAAATCTATTTCCTTTTGTGTAACATTGGGATCTCCATTGCAATGAGCTTCTATAACCAATGAAGACATGGATTCTCAATATTAATCTATGACCATCATGTTGACATCGTTTAATCCATGTCATCATCCAATCTTGATTGTTTGCAATAAAAAAATGTATTGCATCCCACTCTTTAGCAACTGTACAAAAGTAAATAGATGACTTACAACAAATATATTTTGAAGATTAAGAATTAATTTACTACAATAACATCTCATAATTTATTATCTTTCAGTTTCCTAAATCTACCGTTGCCCACCAAGTACTCCCCTTCAAATTTTTTAATTGAGTCGAGATCTCAAATGTAATCTATATGGGTCTTTGCTGCAAAACTAAGAAGATATTGAGTAACGTACACCATCATCTGGTATACCATATATCCCTCAACCATAGAACCCTTGGGACGTGCTCTTTGTCATACCAAACCCTTCAAAAATTTCAAGTGTCTCTCAACCATCCACATTGACCTAGCATGTACAGGTCCACACAATTCAATCTCCTCAACTTGGTGTATGAGGTAGTGTTCTTGTACATTGAAAAAAGCTGGAGGTAAACACTTTTGCATTTCACACATTAATTGACAAATTTTTTTCTTCCAATATTTTATATCTTCTTTATGGATTTCTTTAGATGACAACCACTTACAAGGGATTCAAGACATAAATATATAAATACGAGACTTTACAATATATTACTTGTTTGATATTATTATCTGATATATTGAACAAATATCATTGCTTACCTCATGTATTTTCTAGGATCATATATCACTTGTTTGATATTATTGTTGAAGTTCTCTGGGAGAGATAGGGGTAGCAAATACTGCAACAATTGTCAACTGATCATTTCATACAATGAAAATTAAATACAATTACACAAATAAATTATAAATACAAAAGACTATGAATTACCTTGATGAAGGTATGCCAATCATGCATTTTCATCCCTGACCCAAAATCATTTTTCTTTGATATGAGATTGCTTATATCTGCAGCAAATCCTGTAGGAAATCAAATTTTTTGGATCACTTCTTTTATGGCATTACTTTGTTTCTCTGTTAATAACCAAGGAAGAGCACTTGCATTAATCTGGTCTCCATTTCTGTTTGATTCAATGATATTTTTCATTGCATGATTGGAATCATGAATGTCACTACAAATTTTGCCAAGTTTTTCTTTGTCACGCCTTCCGTCCAATATTTTCCACAGTGTCTCTGTTACATTCTTTCCAATATGCATAGTATCAAACAAATGCACAATTTGTAGATGCTCATAGTAGGGCAGCCTACTAAACTCTCTAGAATAACATTTTAGTCCCTTTGGAAGCTGGTCGGTGATGCCTTCACAACCTTCAAGATCATCAACTACATAATTAGCCAACAAAACACAATCAAAATATATAATTTTCAAACATCGACCATTACGTGGAACGATATTACCTTGAATTCTATTATATTCCAACTGCCATATGTGAGGTGTCATTCTTTGGGGCTTTGATGTAGTCTCTTCTTTCCCATTGAAAAGATGACTTTTTGCACTTTGATACTTGTGATTTCTGGGGAGGAACTGCCTATACTCATCAAACACCTATTTTCTTAAACTTTTGGAATGACGGGATTTCATCTTTGGACCATACATTGGACATGCAAATTTTTTCTTTGTTTGAAGACCTACAAGATAACGATAAAATTGGATTAAAAATATATATTTTTAGAATTCAAATTATCGCGTACAACTAGAATTCACCATAACTTACCACATAAATGTGTCAACCCTAGAGCATCATGAATTGTCCACACAAGCATTGCATGGAATTGAAATTCTCTTTATCCAATTGGTCAGAAGATGTCATACAAGTGAAACCATTCCATAACACTAACAACTCATCAATAAGAGGCACAATATATACATTCATATCTTTCACATGGTACTTACCTAGTTGAATTAACGACAACATCAGATAATTATTGTGGCCATTTCACTCAAAGACTTATAATTACATGTAGATAACTATAAAATAATAAGATACCTGGAACAATCATTGCCAACATAATGTGCTCCCTCTTTATTGACATCCATGGAGGAAGGTTACTGTTTATAACAAAAATAGGCCACACCGAGCAAACAGATCTCATCTCTCCATGTGGATTGACACTGTCTACTACCAAAGAAAGCTTGAGATTTCGAGGTTCCTTTTTAAAGTGTGGCCACTTTTCCTCTATGTACATAAATGATGAACCATCTGTAGGCATTCAAATAATGTCATCTTGACTCCTGCCACTTGCATGGTAATCCATAAATTGTGCCAAGCTATTGCACCTGAATAATAGTTTTAGACGTGGAATAATGGGGATGTGGCGAAGAACCTTGCAAGGCACCTTTTTTGTCACTTGATCATCTCGATATCTGCTCGTATGGCATTCAGGGCATTCTATTTCATTTTCATGTTCTTTATAATAAATAATATAATCTTCAGGACAAGCATCTATTGTTTGATACTCCATTCCAATATGTCTTATAGTGGCACATAATTCTTTGTATGAGCGAGGGAGAACATTTGATGGTGGTAACAGAAAGTCACCTATCAATCTACAATAAATAATATAATTCATTACTATAAACAATCTTAATGATACATGTTTCACCTTTTATAGACTATAATGACATATATGACAAACTTAGCATACATGACATTGCTATGTTGGATAAACCATTCATAACCTTCAAATTCACCAACAACAATACAATAGAGAGAAGAGTAGAATAGGAGCCTTCGTAAAGGGCCATGTCCACCTTCTCAAGTAGAGGTATATCATGGAAGTTGTCAATGTCATCCTCATCATAATCATCATCATCATCAGCAGCAATAGCACTAGCAGCACCAGTACCAAATGTGTCAACGATCAATGCATTCATACCATCATCTTCAAATATATTTTCTAGTGCATGATTGTCATCTTTCATGGGATCATCCTCTATATTCACACTGGGGAGATTGACCTATATAAAAATGATGATAATCAAACCTCCTTCCATGGTTCATATGTATATTAATTGTGAAAACAATATAATAAACAACTTACCATTAGATTATAATCAAACCCCCCTTCCATATGACCATTCTCCCTACAATGTCTCTTTGTTGTTTTGATTTTGATTCTTATTGTCTTTAAGCCATTACAAATCTTGCATTGACAATAACATTTGTCATCGCCTTCTCTTTGAAAGTTAGACAACAATCTAGCGATTGTCTCCTTATTTTGATCGAATTTTTTTGTATTATCTGACATGATCCTTAATGTGTATATCTACAAAACAAATTGGAGATGCCTCCTTTCATTAGCTTCATGTCACCTTCTCATAACTTCTCATTTTATGATAGATTTTGGCAAAAGCTTTGTAGGAAATCAAGTAAGGGGTATTCTTGAGTTCAAACACATTAAGCTGTTACAACTGAATTATAAATCATGAATTCACTATAAAATTAAAATTGAATAGGGACATAAGTAAGACATTTAATGCATTATTACTTCATCATGATGATAAAAAATTTATTGGCTCAAAGCACATAGAAATTTAAAATAGTAGGATATCTTAATCTTTATGAGCTCAAATTCAAAATAGTAAGTGTATTATTTTATTACTGATGTCCCTATTTGATCTAATAGCATCAATATAACAAATAGAGCACTGACCAATCAAATAGGGACATGAGGTGCTCAAACAGTGAGCTCATAAAATAATATATTTAGTCTTAATAAAATCTTATAAAATAACATATATTGTGTGAAGTGTTTGATCTCTCTTTATTTGTTTTGTTGTTGATATTCACTATGTGGTACTCCTTGTTTATGATCATTTCATGAGGAAATGTCTTGATGGCTTGCGGGAAGCAAGCTAGGGCATCATGCATTATTTATGAGCTCATTGTTTGAGCACTGGCCAATCAAATAGGGACATAAGGTGCTCAAACAATGAGCCTATAAACAATGCATGATGCCCTAGTTGTAGGTAGTTATCTCTTCTATAATGATGGAGGAGTGAAACGTAATGATCAATGAGGTTGCTGCTATTAGATCATACATTAATACAATTAATGTTTTGAATTTGAGCTCGGGCATCATGCAATGTTATTGTTTTTATTGCATGCTTGCTGTTATTGTGCACCATATATTGTTTTATACACTGTTTATTTCATTGAGACTGTGAGCTATTATAGTTGACTGTATTCTTTTGGGGTCCGATCTATTGTAGTTATTTCTTTTATCTTTGAACCATTGTTTACAATTACTTTTGGTGCAATATTTGTGTGAAGAACAAGAACAAAATGGTGAATGAGTGTATTTGACAAAGATAAACATGACACATTCAGCTGGGCTAATTGGGTTGGCCTGGTACAATTTACATGGCCTGGCCAGATATTAAACAATGAGCTCATGAACAATGTCAGTATTAAACAGTGAGCTCATGAACAATGTATGATGCCCTAGCTTGTAGCCTGTGAGCCATCAAGACATTTCCTCATGAAATGATCATAAACGGGGAGTACCACATAGTGAATATCAACACCAAAACAAATAAATAGAGATCAAACACTTCACACAATGTCTTGAAGGTAATAGAAATGATTCCCTATCTCTCAAAGCTCGCAGGTCATCAAGCATTCCAAATGAAAAGATGTAAACAATGTCAGTATTAAATAGTGAGCTCATGAACAATGTATGATGTCTTAGCTTGCAACAACCCACGAGCCACCAAGACATTTCCTCATGAAATGATCATAAATAGGGAGTACCACATAGTTTATTATTTTATTATTGATGTCCCTATTTGATCTAATAGCATCAATATAACAAACTAAGCACTGACCAATCAAATAAGGACATGATGTGCTCAAATAGTGAGCTCATAAAATAATATATTTAGTCTTAATAAAATCTTACAAAAGCAACATATATTGTGTGAAGTGTTTGATCTCTCTTTATTTGTTTTGTTGTTGATATTCACTATGTGGTACTCCCCGTTTATGATAAAATAGACAAAGCTCCAATGCCTACCTCAAGTGCTAATGCCCTCTTCCCACATGATGTCGGCCTCTTCACACATGCCAAACTCAAATGCCCTCTTCGCACCATGCAAAAGTGTAGTGTCATCTTCGCAGAAGCTCTTCGAATTCACAAATTACAAATAACACTTTCTTTTTCTTTTTTTTTGTTTATAGCCAAATGGGTGTCGCAATTTATGAGCTCACTGTTTGAGCACTGGCCAGTCAAATAGGGACATGAGGTGCTCAAATAGTGAGCTCATAAACAATGCATGATGCCTTAGTTGTAGGTAGTTATCTCTTCTATAATGATGGAGGAGTGAAAGGTAATGATCAATGAGGTTGCTGGTATTAGATCATATATTAATACACTTACTATTTTGAATTTGAGCTCGGGCATCATAAAATGTTATTGTTGTCATTGCATGCTTGCTGCTGTTGTGCACTATATATTGTTTTATATACATAGAACAATAGATTTGGGAACTTAGACTTATGTTCAATCCTTAGTAATGGTTTGGGGAACTAATTACTAGATGAGTGACTACAATACCCTAGTTTGCATTATTAGATGATCTTGTTTAATTTGTTTTCATTTCATGCAAAGATATATGTAAAGGAAAATAAATTTTTGCATCTAAAGATTACATGTATAAATATGAAAAATAACTTGTATATACTATACAATGAAAATAACTTTCAGAAGAAAATGCAAGAGTACAGGCATGCATAAGAGGATGAACATAAATAATAAGGGTGCCAGACATTGCCTAAAGTGATAAAATTTTTATCCGGGTATGAATCTAGTGTGCCCCTGTGTGATCCAGAACCTGCAAAGAAAAGAGAGATGGGGGTTAGATAAAAAATATCTAAGAAATGAATGGCATCCTATTACTAATCCTCATCTACAATTATGCATGTGCATAGTCAAGCTATACACTTCTGAAAGAAAAACCAAGCTCACAGTCTCAATAAAATAAGCAATGTATAAAACAATATATGGTGCACAACAACAGCAAGCATGCAATGACAACAATAACATTGCATGATGTTCGAGCTCAAATTCAAAACAGTAAGTGTGTTAATGTATGATCTAATAGCAGCAACCTCATTGATCATTATCTTTCACTCCTCCATCATTATAGAAGGGATAACTACCTACAACTATATTTCATAATTCCTCATTTGAAGTATATATATATCAAGTATAATTATGAGTTTACATCATATATTTAGTCTTAATAAAATCTTATAAAATAACATAAACCTAACCCAAAATCATTTGTCTTACTAAAATCTTAATAAAACAATATATTTAATCTTAATAAAATAATACACTTACTGTTTTGATTTTGAGCTCAAACATCATGCATTGTTTATGAGCTCACTATTTGATTACTAGCCAATCAAATAGGGACATGAGGTGCTCAAACAGTGAGTTCATAAATAATGCATGATGCCTTAGATTGCAGTCTGCAAGCCATCAAGACATTTCCTCATGAAATGATCATAAATGAGAAGTACCACATAGTGAATATCAACAACAAAACAAATTGTTAGAGTTTTAGGTGACTCTACAACACCCCTAGGATCGAATGCAAGACCAAGATAACTTCCACAAGAGATTGGCAAGACAATTGCATTAAGATGCAAGAATGATATTATTGATCATGGACATGATTAAAATGTACATAATAGGCCTCCTTATATAGGAAAGGAGATAAGAGACAATGATAAGGAGCTGATAAGCTATCACCTATGCTAGGTGTAATCACATGTCCACCAAATGTGGATCATCCTCCATTATGCAATAAAGTATGTGCAATGGATTAGGATGATAATGTGATAAGAGCATGAAAGATGGATCTCACACACAAAGAGGTATGTGATGACAACTATCACACCTAAAGTAGAAATTCTCCTACACCATGTTCTTGAATGAGGTGCACACTCCTAGGTGTCTCAATCACTAACTACTATGCAATGCATTAGCCTAAGTAAGATTAAATTAAGTATAATTAGGAATATTTAATTACACCAACACCCCCCTTAAGTGCAACTTAGGGGAATGCACTTAAACTCACAATGCAAGATGGGTCCAGCAACTAGGCCATGTTAGGTACCCATGTACAAAATACAATACATGAAATGCATAATTCTCATAAAGTGGAGAAAGAGGGAAAACCTCATGGGAAAAACCCTCCCCCAAAAAGAGAATAAAACAAGATGCATGGATGGATCGAGTGCTCAAGACCCTCCAAGAACTACATACATCATGTATATACAAATAATTATCCCCCCATAAGAAGGATAGTTGGAGACATTATATCCCCCCCATAATGAAGAATCTCCTACAAAAATGGTGAGTGCTTGAAGACAAAGTATATTCCAATGACTACAAATAAAATTTCTCCCCTTGGGAAGAAGATATACCAAGTACAAATGTAGGTGTGGTTCCCATTCTGGATAGAAACTAGGAAGTGGAATCCAAATGAAGTATCATGATGATGCCATGAACCAATCCATATCCAAATGAAAGAAGGAAGAAGGTCTCCAAATATGCATCTTTGAAGACTGAATAGGCCTCTCCAATCTCAAAGAATCTATCACATCATGTGACAAACCAAGTGAAGAAGAAGAATCAAGAATATCAATCTCCAAAGAATGTGAAGAAGTACCTCCAACTATGATGAAACTGTCATCAAAGAGAAGAGAAACCCCCTCAAGTATGTCTCCCAAATCTGAAATATGAGACTCCACAGATAATGAACCAATATCTAGCAAGTAAGAATCCCAATCAGGAAGACAAATAGATATCTTTTGCAATGAATCACTAGAATCACCAACAAGAGATGATTGTGTGATCTCAACTAGAGAAGTAGGAGCTACATGAGGAGCCACTGGACCATCCTCGCTCTCAATTGCTGCAAATTCTTCAATTGCATCTAAAGTATAATCATCATAGGGAATATTATCTGCATCATCAAGAGGAATGAGGTAATCTAAAGCAAGATCATCGAGGAATGGAGGAACATGTGGATCACCAAAAATCTCCCAAATGATTACCCAAATTATGTGTAGACATTGAACACCTCTAAATTTGGGGTAGATGTCATAGAAGAGACACAAACTAATGCTACGAATAATCAAATTTATAATATGAGCATTCTTTTCTCCCCAAACATATTGCTTCCCCTCTGACTTTGGCTCAGGAATGAGTCCATAAAGATGAGGCAAGAGATTAAGCCATCTACAATGTGTGATGATTCCTTTTGCCCATGACTCATAATTATCCTTAGTCAAAAGTACTACTGCAGGATGTATTTCATAACCCATGATTACATTAATGATACACTTCTCTCATTACAAATTGAGATCAACAAATTATTACACTCCAAAATCAGGCTATAATAGACTTAAATCATTATGCAAAAGACCAAGCTAAAGCTTATGCATTGCAAATGAAAAAACTAAGCCAATTTTTGAAAGTACAATTTTTGGTCACAGTCACTAAAATCTGATTCTAGATCTGGAAAATACAGAAAAAATTATGCACTTTCAAAAAAAATTGCACCTAAAAAGGAGTTCATATGAGCTCAAATGAGGCCTTGGAAATTGCAAAAATTGAGATTTACGATTTTAAAAAAAATTCAGGAATAGAGATCAGAAACCACTTGAACCATTGTGTAGATCATGAAATTCTACCCCAAAAAAAAAAATTGCTCGAAAAAAGGAGTCCAGATGACTGATATATCATTGTTTGAAAATCGCATCTGAAATTATTTTTTCTGAATTGTCGCCGCCGCACTTCCAAAATTCAAATAGCTCTAGATTTGGCCTCGGGTGTCCGATTTGGATGAAATAAAATTTGATTTAGAGGTTTTTGGACCTCCTTAATATGATGCCAACTTTTGATTTGCACTAGCAAGCACCAATATTGACCTGCAATAGAAAGCCACAAAATACAAAACCCTAAATTTTCTCCAAATAGACTATGCAATGGTGATGTCCAAATACCTTTATTCTACACCCACAATTGAATCAAGCCAAGATTGCACTTCTTGAGAAGAGGTCTTCACACCTTGAGAGCTCTGATACCATGTTAGAGTTTTAGGTGACTCTACAACACCCCCAGGATCGAATGCAAGACCAAGATAACTTCCACAAGAGATTGGCAAGACAATTGCATTAAGATGCAAAAATGATATTATTGATCATGGACATGATTAAAATGTACATAATAGGCCTCCTTATATAGGAAAGGAGATAAGAGACAATGATAAAGAGCTGATAAGCTATCACCTATGCTAGGTGTAATCACATGTCCACCAAATGTGGATCATCCTCCATTATGCAATAAAGTATGTGCAATGGATTAAGATGATAATGTGATAAGAGAACGAAAGGTGGATCTTACACACAAAGAGGTATGTGATGATAACTATCACACCTAAAGTGGAAATTCTCCTACACCATGTGCTTGAATGAGGTGCACACTCCTAGGTGTCTCAATCACTAACTACTATGAATGTATTATCCTAAGTAAGATTAAGTTAAGTATAATTAGGAATATTTAATTACACCAACACAAATAAAAAGAGATCAAACACTTCACACAATGCCTTGAAGGTAATAGAAATGATGCTCTAGCTCTCAAAGATTGTGGGTCATCAAGCATTCCAAATGAAAAGATGTAAACAATGTTAGTATTAAACAGTGAGCTCATGAACAATGTATGATGCCCTAGCTTGCAGACCGTGAGCCATCAAGTTATTTCATTACGAAATGATCATAAATGGGGTGTACCACATAGTGAATATCAACACCAAAAAAAATAAAGAGAGATCAAACACTTCACACAATATATGTTATTTTATAAGATTCTATTAACGGTAAGTGCACAAAGATGGGGGACCAAAAGGGGGTATAAGATGCCACTTTTAAACTGAAATAAAAAAACTCTGAACTTCAACAAGAAATTGAAGATAGTTAGACTCAAAATTTTAATATGTGACAAAAATAAGAGTTGTAATACTCTAAATCTAGTTCCTAAACTACTAACTTATTTTGAAAATGGTGCAGATTAAGGCCCTCAAAAAGGGGGAGCACAAAAAGTGGTCTTGTTTGTTGTCCAAAAACATAACATAGCGTCTGGTGTGCTCCCCCTAAAATGTTAACTTTTTTTTTAAATTTTTTTAATCGCTTCAGTGAGAAGTTAGCTAACACCACATAGTTTATCCCAAATTTTTTTTGTAATTTTTGATGAATGTATAATTTTTGATGAATTTACGAAGTGCACACATCCTGAAAACATGAAATTTCTATGTGCTCCCCCTAGAAATCATTTAAAACTAATCAAAAATCAAATTTATTTTTTTAAAGTGTGTAGAATGGAGTCTAGTTTCTAAAAATGTAACTTGTTGCAAAATTCGATGAACGAGCCAAAATATATGCCCAAAATACTGCATGTTAGTTTTTTACAAAAAATGGACATACACATAAAAGAAATTAGAGTTGAAAAACTTAACATAATCAGAATTCAAAAGAGATTAGAGTTGAGATCTGCAATATCATGTCGTCTGATTTTTACGTTCTTCAACCACGAGTAAACCTGAAAAGGAGCACACAAAAAAATATGTCATTTTTTTGTATGTCTACTGAAAAACACGTCTTAGGCCTATTTCAATCATCCAAGACTTTGGGTTGGATCTCCAAGAAAAATCCAAGCCTTAGGATTGGTAAATTCAAATGTTTCACAAAGCGTGCATGCCCTTATAGGGCACATGCCCCATAGGGTGTACGCACTATTTAAATCTATGACTTTCATAGCATGTGTGCCCTATGAAAGTCATAGATTTTAATAGGGTGTGCAACCTATTTAAGTCATAGATTTAAATAGTGATGAGAAATAATCAAAGAGAGAGAGAGAGAGAGAGAGAGAGAAGATAAGGGGGAGAGAGAAAGAGGGTGATATGTGTGTGTGTGTGTGTGTGAGAGAGAGAGAGAGAGAGAGAGAAAGAGAGAGAAAGAGGGTGATGTTTGTGTGTGTGAGAGAGAGAGGGGGGTAATGAAAGAGAGAGTAGATAAGGGGGAGAGAGAGAGTAGATAAGGAGGAGAGAGAGAGAGGGTGATGTGTGTGTGTGTGTGAGAGAGAGAGAGGGTAATAAAAGAGAGAGAGAGAGAGAGAGAGAGAGAGAGAGAGAGAGAGAGAGAGAGAGAGTAGATAAGGGGGAGAGAGAGAGGGTGATGTGTGTGTGGGTGTGAGAGAGAGAGAGAGGGTAATAAAAGAGAGAGAGAGAGAGAGAGAGAGAGAGAGTAGATAAGGGGGAGAGAGAGAGGGTGATGTGTGTGTGGGTGTGTGAGAGAGAGAGGGTAATGAAAGAGATAGAGTAGATAAGGGGAAGAGAGAGAGAGAGAGAGTAGATAAGAGGGAGAGAGAGGGTGATGAGAGAGAGAGAGAGAGGGTGATGTTTTTGTGTGTGTGTGTGTGAGAGAGAGAGAGTAGATAAGGGGGTGAGAGAGGGTGATGTGTGTGTGTGTGTGTGTGTGTGTGTGTGTGTGTGTGTGTGTGTGTGAGAGAGAGAGAGAGAAATTTGGGCGAGAGCTAAGCTAAGTTTGTCATAGAGATGGGGTCGAAACCAAGTGATTTGCGATAAAATGAGTTAAAACCCTTTGGGAATCCTTTTGCCAGCTTGAGTTTGACCTTAGAAATCCATGATGGATTGTGGGAGGTAACCTTGCTGAAGGCTTGCTGAATCCTGAAATTTGGCTAAGTCTAGAATTTTTCGAATCTAGAATCTGCATCTTAACTCCTATGAAGCTGGAACCTATCCCAAACATCTTGGAAGTATTATATTTTATAATTTATACAAATATAACTTAAAGTATAAGAAATTAAACTTATACTTAAATGTTATATTTGTATAAATGACCCTCTCTCTCTCTCTAGTTTTTCATAGGGCACACGCGCTATGTAAGAATATGGATTAAACTTTTGTGGCTTTGCATAGGGCGCACGAGGGGTGGAAATTTTGAAGTTTTACAAAGCGTGTGTGCCCTATTTGTCGCACACACTATTTGGCGCACGCGCTTTGTTTTGGATTGCCCAAGCCTAAGGCTTGGGCAACCCAAGCCATAGGGTGTGCGCCCTTTAATGCATACGTACTATGCGTGATTTGGGACCAAAAAGAAAAGTGGCATCTTTTTGGTCCCCCATTTTTGTGCATATACCCTTAAGACTAAATATATTGTTTTATGAGCTCACTATTTGAGCACCTCATGTCCTTGTTTGATTGTTTAGTGCTCTGTTTGTTATATTGATGCTATTAGATCAAATAGGGACATCAGTAATAAAATAAGGACATCAGTAATAAAATAATACACTTACTATTTTGAATTTTAGCTCATAAAGATTAACTTTCAGAAGAATATGAATGAATGCAAACATACATAAGTGGATGAACATAAATAATGAAGGTACCAAACATTACCTGAAGTAATGAAGTGTTGACCTAGGCTTCAATCCATTATGCTCTTGTATGATCCAAAACCTACAAGGAAGGAAAAGATGGGATTAGATCCAAAGGATCTAAGCAATGCTTGACACCCTATTACTGATCCTCATCTACAATTATGCATGTGCATAGTCAAGCCATTAACTTCTAAAATGAACTATGCTACAGAACATGGGTGTGTGTTAATGTGATTCAAAAGCTATTATGCAATATTATTTTATTTTTGAGATAAGGATATCTTAATTCTACAAGAATAAATGTTTTGAGAAATATTTGAATTTAATTTTGACAATAACATGAGTGATATATTTCAAGCTTCGGTGAGATTTCATACCACGCAGTGTTCATAGATTACATTCAATGCGTTATTTACGCTTGTATTGGTGGGAAAACTCTTGAAAACATGCAAAAGAGATTGAATTCAACCATTTTGTTTACATGACAAATGTAGTTTACCTCCAGCCTAAATCAGTGTTGCATACAAATCTGCGGACGCTGCGTGGTATGAAGTCTCACTGAAGCTTGAAAATGATAAGCATTATGATGCTGAAGTATGGTGTGGTAAGCACAAATATAGTTTCTTGTAAGCCGCTATTGGTATAGTTTTTTTTTTCAATAGTTGTAGAATTCAACTTCTCCTATACTTACACGTATGTATACATTTTGGGCTTGGCTTTAATGTCATGTAAATTTGAGTGAAATGGTAATAATATTTAAGAGCAACAAGTATGGCATTTTAAATAAGTATGCATATACATTATATAATAGGAGGAGTGATATATTTTAATGGAAACACTTAATCAGAAGGATGCCTATATAACATGAGGAGTGATATATTTTAATGGCATTGGACATAGAAATTGCAGTGAAACTCTATAATTTATTATTGTAAGTGGACACAGAAATTGCAGTGTAAGTAGTAGGATGATTGTTCATGAGCTCACTATTTAATATCTGGCCAGGCCATGTAAATGGTACCAGGCCAACCCAATCAACCCAACAAAATGTGTCATTTTTATCTTTGTCAAATACACTCGTTCACCATTTTGTTCTTATTGTTCACACAACTATTACATCAATAGTAAATGTAAATAATGATTCAAAGAAAAAAGAAACAACTACAATAGGTCAGAACCTAAAATAATACAATCAACTACAATAGCTCATAGTCTCCATAAAATAAATAGTGTATAAAACAATATATGGTACACAACAATAGTAAGCATGCAATGATAGCAATAACATTGCATGATAAAATTCAATACTCTTATTTTTTATTCAAATCTATTCAAAACTCCTACCAACTCATTGTCCAATAGTTAAACTAACCTATGACTTCAAAGGAGGAATTATGAAATATAGTTGTAGGTAGTTATCTCTTCTATAATGATGGAGGGGTCAAAGATAATGATCAATGAGGTTGCTACTATTAGATCATACATTAATACACTTACTGTTTTGACAGCAATAATATTGCATGATGCCGGAGCTCAAATTCAAAATAATAAGTGTATTATTTTATTACTGGTGTCCCTATTTTATTACTGGTGTCCTTATTTGATATAATAGCATCAATATAACAAATAGAGCACTGGCCAATCAAATAGGGACATGAGGTGCTCAAACAGTGAGCTCATAAGCAATGCATGATGCCCTAGCTTGTAGCTCGCAAGCCATCAAGACATTTCCTCGTGAAATGATTATAAACGGGGAGTACCACATAGTGAATATCAACAATAAAACAAATAAAGATAGATCAAACACTTCACACAATGCCTTGAAGGTAATAGCAACGATGCCCTAGCTCTCAAAGCTTGCGGGTCTTCGAGCATTCCAAATGCAAAGATATAAACAATGTCAGTACTAACATTCATATTTTGCCATTAAATCAACAGATGCCATCAAAATTAAATTTAGTTAATGAGAAGACAAATCTTGAATGCCTACCTCAAGTCATGCCTGTCATATAAAAATCAATTGCTAAGGAACTATGTTATAAAATTTCATGCCAAATTTCAAGCCATGAAATTTTATAACTGTACATATATTTTCTTTGAGTCCCCCACATTGTAAACTCAATGCTAAGGAGAAAAAAGTATGATGTCAAAAAGTATAAAATTTCATGCCTTGAAATTGTATAACATAGTTCCTTTGCATCTGTCATATGAAGAGTAGTGCAAGGTGGCAACTTTCCCATTTTACCATAGTTAGGGCCCTCTTTTACCATGCTTTATGAGCTTTATGTTTTTGTTTTAAGTGAAGACAAAGATTATCTTAATTTTTTATCTTTAAATTTTATTCATTTTATGATTTTAAAAATTGAAATAAAAAAATATAAACTTTTAAGAAACTTTTACATATTTTCATCAAATGACCCAAAAACATCAAGAATCGTCATATATGGTCGCTAATAGCCAAAGTTTAGAAGAATATGAATGAATGCAAACATACATAAGTGGATGAACATAAATAATGAAGGTACCAGACATTGCCTGAAGTAATGAAGTGTTGACCCGGGGTTCAATCCAGTATGCTCTTGTATGATCCAAAACTTGCAAGGAAGGAAAAGATGGGATTAGATCCAAAGGATCTAAGCAATCCTTGGCACCCTATTACTGATCCTCATCGACAATTATGCATGTGCAATGTGAATAAAAACTAAGAGTATTGAATTTTATCATGCAATGTTATTGTTGTCATTGCATGCTTGCTACTGTTGTGCACCATATATTGTTTTATACACTGTTTATTTCATTGAGACTGTGATCTATTGTAGTTGACTACATTATTTTGGGGTTTGATCTATTTTAGTTATTTATTTTTTCTTTGAATCATTGTTTACAATTACTTTTGATGCAATATTTGTGTGAAGAACAAGAACAAAATGTTGAACGAGTGTATTTGACAAAGATAAACATGACACATTTTGTTGGGCTGATTGGGTTGGCTTGGTGTCATTTACATGGCCTGGCCAGATATTAAACAATGAGCTCATGAACAATGTATGATACCCTAGCTTGTAGCCCACAAGCCATCAAGATATTTCCTCATGAAATGATCATAAACGGGAAGTACCACATAGTGAATATCAACACCAAAACAAATAAAGAGATATCAAACACTTCACACAATGCCTTGAAGGTAATAGAAACAATGGCCTAGCTCTCAAAGCTCGCAAGTCATCAAGCATTCCAAATGAAAAGATGTAAACAATGCTAGTATTAAACAGTGAGCTCATGAACAATGTATCATGCCCTAACTTGCAGCCCACGAGCCATCAAGACATTTCCTCGTGAAATGATCATAAACAAGGAGTACCACATAGTGAATATCAATAAAAAAACAAATAAAAAGAGATCAAACACTTCACACAATGCCTTGAAGGTAATAGCAATGATGCCCTAGCTCTCAAACCTTGTGGGTGTATATAGTTGAATGTGGACCTCTAATCCAACTACACACACAACATAGTCATTACTCACACAATTGAATTACGAGAATGAGTATGGATTACTCAATTCAAAATTCATGGTGAAGTGACCTGTTGCCTCCTAATTAATCGGGGTGTTTAATTACTCTCAGATTGGAGAGCCAACAACCATAAGACCGAGTTAATATGGAAGATTTGAAAGCTAGAATGATAAGCAAAGTACAATTAATCTAAGAATGGAGATGCAATTTGTAATCTAAAATGAAGTGCAGATTTTAATCTAATAACTTGAAAGAAAATATGGAATGTAGATTCTAGTCTAAGAAAGCTTGAAAGAAAGATGATAATTAACTAATAGCAATGAAGAGATTAATCTACTATGAAGGATGCAATTAACACTAAATGAGAGCAAACTAATTAATGCAATAACCTTTGAAAATATGTAGATAGTTGAGGTAGAATTTCGCTATAGTCTATGTGCTTTCAAATTGCTCTTTTTTTGAATGAATGAGAAGGTTCATTAAATAGACAAGCCCGGGGAGAGAATGAAGAGGTTCTTGAAAATGAATGATTGCCTATTCATTCCCCATTGAGACAAATATTGAAAGATTTATTTAATTAAGACAATGAAATATTGCCACATATGGGTGACCATTCGAGTAATTTGAATTATTAAATTCAAATAAAGAGGTGTCCATTCAAATAACTAAATAATATTAATTCCTTTTTTTTAATGTGTATTAGATAAAGGGGGTGGATTTTAATTTAATTTAAAGCACTTAGGACTTTAGAATTAAATTAATTTATCATAGGGATTATTTAGCTAATAAAGTCTAATACTTTAGGAATTAATTATGTTGTGAGATTAATGCAAATTAGGGTTTTTGTAATTGATATCAAATCAAAATAAAGTCAGGTAGGAGAGAGAAAATTGCCTAGTAAAATAGGACTTTGAAAATGTGAAATTGAAGAAAATGCACCAAAATTGATTGAAATTATTAGGTGCCAATTTTGGGGTATTACATTTGCCCCTCTTTGAATTGATGTGTGAGTAGCGCGTTGATAAGAATAGTTTGAGGTGACATATGAGATTTCAAGATTGTCCCCAAAATGAAGCTTAACCCTCGGAAGTCATGGTTAGGATGCCAAGACACTGAAATAGATCGATTTGCAGAACCATCCCCAGAACGAGGCATGATTCTCTGAAGTCTAAGTTAGATTGTGAAGACAACGGTCTAATGAGAACTTGAGAAGAGACTAGAATCGGGGTTAGATTGCCCCAATTCCCATTGATCAAATGATGACAAATGCAAAATTAGGACTAATCTCCAAAATCAGGGTTAGATTGCCCCAATACGAAGCTTTAGCCCTCTGAGACCCAAGTTAGATTGCCCAAATAATGATCTAAAAAAGATTTTGAGAGCCATCTCTAGAATGAAGCTTGACTCCCAGGAATTAGGGTTAGATTGCCCCAATACCTAAAAGATAGATGACTAGATGACCAGATGCGAGGCACAAAGATGCCCCTAGTGAAGAGATGCCCCAAGCGATGAGGACTTTGATTTAGATCAAATTGATATGAGGTTGGTTTGACAAGATTCAAATGATGCAATCATCTTGCACCCTCGGGAGAAAAATCAAAAGATGACATATCAGAAGGACGATTGACAAGAGATGGCAGAGCAGAAGCAATCAGACTAGATTCAAGAAGCTGCAGAAGCAAATGGAGTGATCGGGAGGTTCTATTGACCAAGCTTGACTAGATTTGACTAGAGTTGACCTTCATGAAAACATTGAAGATCTCAAGAAAATGATGAAAACATGAGGATCTAGGAGGAAGATGACGCCAGAAGGCTGACTGGACAAGTGTTCAATCCCAAAGGGTCCCAGAATTTAAAATGTGATTTTGAGCTATCTAGAGATGTCAAATTTTGATTTTGATCCCGAAAATGGATTCAGAGCAGTTGATTTAGCCAAGGGTGCAATTTTTGCGCAAAATGGAGCACTTTGAAAATTAGGTCAAAAAGCTATATAAGGCCCGGAGGGGTCATTTTCAATTCATTTCTGACTGGACAAGCGTTCGATCCCAAAGGGTCCCAAAATTTAAAATGTGATTTTGAGCTATCTAGAGATGTCAAATTTTGATTTTGATCCCAAAAATGGATTCAGAGCAGTTGATTTAGCCAAGGGTGCAATTTTTGCGCAAAATGGAGCACTTTGAAAATTAGGTCAAAAAGCTATATAAGGCCCGAAGGGGTCATTTTCAATTCATTATTCACTTTGTCTTCTTGTGATTTGAGCTCTAAGAGAGAGAATGGAGGGCCTTCTAGTGCATACGCATCAATTTGAGCACTTGTGACGACATGCCCAGCCGCGGGAGTATGACCCACCTATGAGTAGTCGATAAACCTCCTGCATTTCAATTTGTACTACTTTCTAGGTCGATTTAGGGTAGATCTAGCAACTTTGAGGTCATGTTCTTCAAGTTTCACGTGAGGAAATAGTTTCCTCGTACTGGCCTAGGTTTCCCCTCACACGAGGAAATGGTTTCCTCGCATGGGTTAGGATTCCTTCGCCCAGGCTCTGCCTGAAATCTCACGCGGGGCACTAGGTCATCCCGCGCAAACTTTCTCATGGTCGTGCAAGAGAAGGTTCTATCTCGCACAAGGGAACAGTTTCCTCATGCAAAAAGCTACTGCATTGTTTGTAAAATATTTTCTTGAATTTGCCAAATTTGCATGAAATCGGCCAATTAGAGCATCGCAAAGTCATGTCTAGGATGGATGCATTGTTGTATTTGTTGTTGTCATTTTGAAACCATCATACTAAGATACAAATCCAATGTCGTCGCTTTATTTGTAGGTTGACTTTCCTGACATCGCCTTCAGGTCACATCATCTAGTGATCACGATGTTGATATAGAGATTGATAGATGCTAAGAGTGCTCACATTGAGGGACTCGATCTAGGATACTTGTGTGATCTACCCGACATTAGGGTAAATCATGGTCTTCTTGGTGCACTTGTAGAGCATTTCCATTCGGAGATGAACACCTTCCATTTTCCGCTAGGGGAGATGATGGTCACTCTCGAGGATATATACAAGATCTTGAGGATACCCATCCACGGAGCCCAACTAGAGTACGATGTACAGCCGAGGGTAGGCATAGTAGCATTGAGGACTATCTTCCAAGATGATCTAGTGATGGGTTGGGCCATCTCTTGGGAGGATTTGATCAGCAGGCACGACGATGCTCACCCATTAGCCATTTTTCTAGCTATGTTTTTGATTTTCTACCTTGTTCCAGATAGAGGACAGCACAGACTGGAGTGTGGTTGGGGCTCTATGTTGCAACGAATGTTGGCCAAACCAGCAGTCAGATTTAGATGGGGCGAGTGCATGCTAGCCCATATGTACCATGAGATGCATGAGATAGTATATCACAGTGCGAGGACCATGGCGATAGGTGTCTTCATTCTTTAGATCTGGGCCTCAGAGCATCTCCCTATTTGTAGGCCTATATATCATGATACACAACAGGCACTGGAGCCTTATATATATAGGTACGTAGGTCTGATGACTTAGCCATTGTCAAGTAAGATAGAGCAGTGGCACAGACAGCTCGATGATATGGTGGTTGTTGTCTGGAGACCATGGGTTGCTATTGAGCCATGGGATGATGCTCGGAGGGAGCTTTCTTACATGTTTTTCTCGTGTCCACTGATTGGGTGCATTGTTACCATCATTGAGTGCTTTCTTGTTACACATGTCCTACGTCAGTTTGGGAGACAGCAGGACATCTCCCATGAGCATTGCCCCTATGCTCACTTCACCGATGAGGAGAAGAAGGGGTGGCATCTGAGATTAGATCCGGGTAGATGTGCGATTGAGGCACACATTCCTCAGGCCTGATGGGATTACATGGTGGATGACACCAATGCAAGGATGACACCTGCATACAAAGATCACTACTTAGCCCATCCATATCCTAGATTTATAGATCCCACCGGCATGGGAGCACAGTAGTAGGTACCAGCACAGTAGCAGGTTGCACAGAAGGGACCACAGGGATAGCAATAGTAGCGGTAGGTACCTATATAGCAGCAGGTACCATTACAGTGGCCTGGGTAGAGAGCATTGAGGCCAAGGTCAGCACAGATAGACATCCCCCCGAGGACTATGGGGTCAGATGCAGAAGCTGGGAGTAGTGGGTCTCAGTAGAGATCCACCAGGCAAAGGATAGGGGATACCTCGCAGTAGACACTTCTAGGCGATGATACAAATATGCCAGATGTTCCTATAGGAGCACAGACACCACAGCTACAGGAGGCTCTTAGGAAGAGCTGGGAGAGGGTCAGGCAGGTCCAGCGTGAGAGAGATGACTACCATACCCGAGTCATCATATAGGAGACCCGTGTAGCTGATAGGGATCAGGAGATCAGAGAGTTATGCGAGGAGTTGGTGAGAGAATTGTTGGAGATCATATATGAGTCTGCTTAGGCAGCTTATTATTATTTAGCATATTGCGGAGCCATTCGAGATGTATCAGAGCAGGTGCCTTCATTTTCCGAGTACGCAGGAGCACCACAAAGACCACCACAAGTACCTCTATAGTAGGCACCTTCGCAGAGGCCGATGCCCCCTCCTCAGAGACCAATGCCACCACCACAGGCACCAACACAGGGACCACTGCCACCACCTCCTCTAGGTGGTGACAGGCAGAGTTAGCATATTTTGATCCACATATTGTAGCCCATTTTTGATACTGTGCTCGAGTAGCACCCTTGTTTTGTACATGACTTTGATTCGATATATATATATATATATATATATGAGATCACAATTTTGATATCATCGTACTTGTTGATATATTGCTTTGATGTTGATGTTTTATGAGATTTGTTCTATATGCTTTAGATGTATGGATTAGATATGAAATGCACATGTTTTCTTTTATGATATGAATATGCACATGTTTTATTTTATGATGGTGTATGAATATGCAATGGTTTATTTTATGATGGTGTATGAATATGCAATGTGAAATGCAATGATAGATGATAGATAAATGAATGCAATGTATGATTTTATGTATGCTTATAGTGGATGCACATGCAAATGGATATGCAAATGTATATGGATTTTATGGATGCAGATGAAAATGCAATGAAAATGTAATGAAAATATAATGAAAATGGTACTAACCATCTCATGCAGGATATAGCAATATATGATAGGTACTAATCAAAAAGATGTTTTGAAGATTGAGAGTGAGGACCGAACACTTGTGCAGCCATGATGAACCCAGGACAAAAGATGAGAACCTTCGATGAACAAATAAGAGAGCACCAAACACTGTCTCAATGCAAGCCTAGAATGAAAATGCAAGCCTAAGCTAAACACAAACCCTAGGACTTGGTTGTTGGACTCATCACATTTATCATCATCGATTTCTTTTAGGCACGAGATATTCACAAGATGTCATACAACCCTCATTGATATTGCAATCATGAGAATATGAATATGACATAAGTCTTAGATTTGTCAAAATAATGTGTAAGCATTAAAGCACAAGAAGCCAGAATGACCTGAACACCTATTCCTTTTGATTTAGCAAGTTAACATAAGCATCAAAGCATAATTGCTAGAATGACCTGAATGTTGCTTGCAAACAAACACACTAGACACACAAGAGTTCCTTCTTTTGCCAAAGATTTCTCATAGTGACCCCTACGTTCACTTAGCAGGACGATCATTTGCAATTTTACTCGTAGCAGAAAGAAGTCACTCAAAACATACAAGGAGAAGAACCAACCTCACCAAAGTTTCCATATAAAAGGAGTCGAGGTACACATGGCCATTCAATACAAGATGAAGGCTCTTACAGATGGACACCCCTCTTATGTGAATTCATTGGATCATTGGAACTAAACCAACAAACAGAAAGCAAAGAAAAGATCATGCCCCCAGTCTTCACGTTTCTCAGTCAAGAAAGATGTCTTAGATTCGCTCGAGGGGAAATGATAAAGAAAACAAACAAACAAACACCCAAAGGAAAAGCTTAGCATGCTTCAAAGGATCACAAATTTAGTTTTAGTTTCAGTTTACATTTGTGTTCAAGCAGATTGAAGTCGAATGGAATCGTACAATGTTTGAAGTCTCAACGGGATAGCAACAGCAGGCAGACCCAGTGAGAACCACTGGTGACTGTCGCAAGAGATGAAGTCTCAAGAAGAAATTAGAGCGCAGACCAAGTATCAGCAGGAAGACATAGTGAGAACCACTAGTGACCGATACAAGGAAGATTCTTGAAAGAGAGAATAAAGCACGAGCGAAACATCAGTAGGCAGACGCAGTGAGAACCACTGGTGACTGATGTAAGGAAGAGATCTTGAAAGAGAGGGGTTCAAATAAGAGCTAAGTATCAGTAGGTAGGCACAGTGAGAACCATTGGCGATCGATACACGAGAGATCCTCAAGGAGAGAAATCTCAAAAGCAGTTAGGCATCAGCAAGCAGATGCAGTGAGAATCACTGGTGACTGATGCACGAACAAAACTTTTGAAAGCAATAGGACAATGCCCCCTAAACCAGGAAGGTGCCCCCAAGTGTGACCAGTTCCAATCCATGAAGAGTCAAGGAAAATCTCAAAGACAACTGAAAGCAAGTGCATGAGCGAGCAAACTAAAGCAGGAAACAGACTAAAGAGGAAACAAACTAATGCAAGAAAGCGGGAAAGCAAACTAAAGCAAGAAAGTAAGAGCCAAATGGTGCCGAGATGAGAAATAGCTTCAGGAAACAAGAGGCACTTGTTTACCAAGTTTTCACCATCTTGGCAGAGATTCTATTTTTGCTACCATGTTGCCTGTTTACCAGGTTTTCATCAATGGCACATTTTTCTTCTTTTTCAATTTTTTTGTACTTTTCTCTTTTTCTCTTTTTTTTTTATATTTTTGAATATTTCATTTTTTTTGTATTTTTTATCTTTTGATTTTTGTTGTATTTTTTCAAATTTTCTATTTTTTTTATTATTATCAAGGTGCTTGTTTACCAGGTTTTCACCAAGATAATAGATACATCAAAGCGCCTGTTTACCAAGTTTTGACTAAGATGATCATTTTTTTATGACATTTTACAATTTTTAGGATTTTTGCCAATATACCATTTTTAGGATTTTTTCAGGACCAATAGGTATGTACATGAGCACACAGAGGATGCCTCAACTGTAGAATTTCTTCAAGTGAAGAGTGTTGATAGGCTCTTTGAGCTATTCTCCTTCAGTGGTGGAGAGTCAATAAGCACCAGACCCAAATGCTACAGTAATAACATACGAACCAAGCCACTTTGGTTCAAATTTCCCTTTCTAGACTTGCTACTGCTAATTCTTGGGGTTTTCTCTCAGGATGAGATCACCCACTTGGAATTCTCTTTGTCTGACTTTCTTAGTGTATGCTTTGGACATCCTCTTTTGGTATGCTCTCAGATGATCAAATGCCACCTTCCGACGTTCATCAAGTAACTCAAGCTCTTGAAGCTGGGATATTTTGTTCTCTTCATCAGTGATGAGGCCCCTCAAGGAGATTCACAATGTAGGAATCTCAACATCAATAGGTAATACTGCATTTTCTCCATAAACCAAGGCAAAGGGCGTAGTCCCTGTTGGCATTTGGATACTTGTTATGTAGGCCCACAAAGCCAAATTAATCTGAAGATGCCAATCTCTACCAGATTTATGAACTGTTCAATGAAAGATTTTGAGAATTGTCTTATTACAAGCTTCCACTTGTCCATTACCCTGAGGCTAATAGATAGACGACCAATGTTGAATAATCTTGAATTTGGTGCATAACTCTCTCAGGTTCTTGTTCTTAAATTGTCCCCAATTGTCAGTAATAATGGATGAGGTACACCATATCTACAAATGATATAGTTCAGTATAAACATAGCCATAGACTTGCCACCAGCTACAGCTAGAGGGACTGCCTCAACCCACTTAGTAAAATAGTCAGTAGTTGTGATGATAAACTTATGTCCTCTGGAAGAAGAAGGTTGTCTTTGACCTACCAAATCAAAGGCCCATTGCTGAAATGGCTAGAAATTGATGAAAGGAATAAGCTCTTTAGCAGGAGCATGGATCAGATTTCCATGAAATTGGCATTGTTTACAAGTCTTGGCGTATTGAATGGCTTCTTTCTCCATATCTGGCCAGTAGTAACCAGCTCTAATAAGTTTTTGAGCTAATGTCAGACCACTTGAATGAGACCCATAGATGCCTTTGTGTACCTCAGCTAGCGCACATTTGGACTCATCGGGTTCTAGACACCTAAGGAGGGTACCGTCTAGACCCCATCTATACAAGTCATTTTCTATGATGACATATCATGAAGTAGTACGAATTAGGTGACACTTTTCATTTTGAGTATAGGTGTCTGGAATGATTTGGTCATGGAGGTAGGAATAGATATGGTGGTAGTGGGATGAATCATGTCCAATGATTGAACAGATCATCTTGGATTTAGGAATGTCATAGGCAGGGTAGTGTAATGCCTCCACTAGGAATTCATGTCTGAAGTCATTTTCTAGCATTTGTAACAGTGAAGAAAGAGTGGCCATAGCATTGGCTGCTTTATTGTCTGCCCTTGGAATTTGTTGGAAAGAAATGTGTGCAAAATACCATTTGAGATCATCCACCATTCTTTTGTAAGGTACTAGCTTGTCATCTTTTGTTTGGTAGACATCATTAACTTGGTTTATGATTAACTGAGAGTCTCCAAAGACCTTGAGCTCATCCACATGCCATTCAATGGCTATCTTCATGTTGTTAATGAGAGCTTCATATTCAGTAATGTTGTTTGTATAGGGAAACAACATTTTGTAAGCTTTTGGTAATGAGTATCTTTGAGGTGTTATAAACAGAATGCCTGCACCAGATCCTTGCTGAGTGAATGATCCATCAAAGAACATGCTCTAAGCTTGATGTGTGAGAAGCATGATGGATTCATCTAGGAATTCAAAGGCTAGTGATCTTTCAGAGGAGCTTCCGCCAACTGATCAGCAATAGCTTGTCCTTTAATAGCTTTTCTTTCCACATACTCAATGTCAAATTCACTAAGTATCATCACCCATTTTGCTAATCTACCTGTGAGGGCAGCCTTGCTTAGTAAATACTTTAGTGGATCAATTTTTGCAATAAGCCTTGTGGTGTGAGCTAGCATATAATGCTGCAACTTCTGAGAAGAAAACACGACTACTAGACAAGCTTTCTCAATGATAGAATAGTTCATTTCATAAGAAACCAATGTTCTGTTGATATAATATATGGCTCTCTCTTTGTTGTTCTGATCTTCTTGAGCTAGGAGAGCACCCAAAGATGTGTTTGTTGCTGAGATGTATAGTATAAGCATCTTCCCATGAATAAGAGGCATCAATATAGGTGGATTAGCAAGATATTGTTTAATTTGAGTGAGTCCCCTGTCACATTCTTCATTCCATTCATAAGTCACACCCTTATGCAAAGTTTTAGTGAATGGTTGCGACTTGTCAACTAGCTGTGAAATGAAGCGCCGAATAGATTGTAGCCTTCCTTGTAATCCTCTCATTTGACTGATATTCTTAGGTGGAGGCATGTCCATAATAGCTTGCACCTTTTCAAGATCAACTTCTATGCCTTTAGCTGAAATGATGTAACCCAAGAGTTTCCCAGAAGTGACACCGAAAGCACATTTCTTTGGATTAAGTCTGAGACTAAATTGTTCCATGCGGTCAAGTATGGGACCCAAATCTGTAAGATGAGTTCTTCGTTGCATGATTTTGGCTAAAGTATTGTCCACATAATCCTCCATTATTTTATGCATCATATCATGGAAAATAATGGTGACATCTCTCTGATATGTTGCTTCAGCATTCTTAAGCCCAAAAGGCATGACATTCTAGCAAAAGGTGCCCCAGGCACATGTGAAAGAGGTCTTTTATTGATATTCTAGTGCAATTTTTATTTGATTATAGCTAGAAAAGCCATCCATCAAGGAATACATCTCATATCCTATTGTCATGTCTACTATCATGTCAATATTAGGCAATGGGAAATCATCTTTTGGACATGCCTTATTTAGATCCCTGAAGTCTGTACACACACGAATGGATTTATCATGTTTGGTGACTGGGATAATATTTGAAATCCATTCTACATAATCAATAGTTCTTATGAAACCAACCTTAAGAAGCTTTTCTAGCTCTTCTTTGACCAAAAGTGCCACGTGTGGATGCATCTTTCACACCTTCTGATTAACAGGTTTGATACCTAGTGCAATGGACAGATGGTGCATGAATAGATTGCGGTCTAATCCAGGCATGTCAGAGTAAGTCCATGCAAAGTTTATTTTCTTGCTTTGAAAGAAGTTAGTGAACTCTTCTTTTTCTTTTGCAGACAATGATTGTGCTAGATGAATAATTTGTGGAGCAGCCTCTGTACCCAAATTTACTGGCTATGTCAGCTCAATCAATACTGATGATCTCTCTTAAAAGTGGCTCAGAAGCGTATCAAGTATCTCATCCCTGGGTGCCTCAGAGAGGTTTTCACCCTTGGATATGTCTTTTATTTTTACTATTTTTGGCTTTGATACTGCCACAATGTGGTTTTCACCATCAGAGCATCTATTTTTTCTTCTTTTAATTTTTTGACTAAGATACTTGATATCTGCCTCTGTCATGCTGACATTGCTTTCGCTGGTGGAGGACATCATAGGTTCAATAGCATGCAGGTAACAAGCTAAATCGTAATCATTCTGGAATGTTATAACTTCATTGGATGCGGAAGGGAAGTTCCAGTTTATCAAATCGAGACGGCGGAGTGAAAGACAAGTAGTGACTGGTTCAATTGCATTCACGGTATAACCATCAAAAGCGCAGATGAGCAAGTCAAGACCTAGAGCGATCTCATCCAAAGGAGTGTTCGAATCCCTATAATACCTTACATTGGGAGTAGAGGACATGTTAACATCGGTGGCATCTAATTTGTGCGGCCTAACGCTAGACCCTTCACCTACTTCGAGAAGTCTTTCATAGGTATGCACCATGTCTATATCTTTATCATAAGTAGCATCAGACAAAGAGTCAAACTCGTATTCATGTGAGTCAATACTTGATCTGGGAATTCCATTAGTACTAGTTGTATCACCTGACTCATCTTCATTCCTTGTGGCATTAATGGTTTGCTGGAGTTTTTCTTGTTCATACCACTTTTGGAAATGTGGCGGTCTATATTGTTCACTTGGAAAATTGGGATCATCATTTAACATTTCTTTCCATTTCTCATATGTGAATTGATGCACTAAAGAGGTTTTATCAGAATCAGCATCAGTCTCTACCATATGGACACGTATGATAGGCTCATCAGGTTCTGCAAAGAGTGTAGCAAGTTCCGGAGGAATAGAATATGGAAATGTGTCTTCATCAAAGCTGGCCTCTAGATTTACCTCTGGAGTAGTATCATCAAATTCTGACTTAGGTTCAAGTTCAGGCTCTAGTACAAATTTGTTTATCCCTAAATGAAAGGGGATATTTTTGAAGCCTAAGCTAGTAGTATCCTTTGTGCTACAACCTGTAGCTTCAATGGGCTTTAGCAAACCATTGTAATTCTTTCCTATAGGACCACTCCCCTTATAGCCAAAGCGCTTCATGATCTTGAAGGCCTCACTATATGGCTCTTGCTCTAAATTTGGAGGTGGAGTAGTTGTTTCAACTATCTCTTTTCCTTTATATATCCAAGTTGTGATAGCCCTCTCTTCATCCTCATCTTCTAAAGGTGTAGAGGCCCGTACAAAGGTGCCATTGTAGATTGTTTGAGGAAGGTCATCAGAAGTTTTGTTACCCTTAGAAGGTCTCCCATAAGAGCGTGGGGACAGAGGTAGAGTAGCAAGTGATAGCATAGGTTCAATTTGATATTCTCCCATACCTGTATCTGTAAGTCTCAGAGTTTGTTCCATTTCCTTAAGCTTAGCATCATAAAACTCAGTGGAGTCTCTATTAGCCAAAACAAAGCTATCTACAGATTGCACAAGAGTGTTGCAAGAGTAATTGGTATTAGCAGGCATAGTGACTTCCGCCCCATGAAATGGAAACTTAATGCATTAATGGTACATGGACGGAACATCCTGCATCTCATGAATCCATGGCCTACCCAACAAGATGTTGTAGGCAAGAGGAATGTCAAGAACTTGAAAAGTAACATCTCTCTCAATAGGTCCTACATGGATAGGTAGCACAACTAAGCCTTGGGACTTGCGTTCTTCCTCATCATAAGCTTTAATGGTAATATTTTTGCAAGAGTCTATACAATTCTCATCATAACCTAGCTGAGTAAGCAGCTTAGCGGAATAGATATTAAGACCAGCGCTATTGTCTATGAGCACTCGACGGACGTGTTTGGGACCTATCATGACCTCTATATGAAAGGGAGTGTTATGTGGATGGCTCAAAGAGTGATCATCTTCTTCAAAGAAGGATAGATAGTGAGGCAAGGTCAAATGACCCACCATAGATTGGAACCGGTTGAGATTGAGATCCTTGGGATTGTTTGCCTCGGCGAGGGCTTTATCCAAAATATGCCTATGAGCAAGCGAGATCTTCAACAACTCAAAAATGGTAATCTGAGTGTTGGTTCACTGGAGCTGATCTAAGATGCTATAACTAGCCGAGCTAGCTGTAGGGATAGGTTTCGTGTTCTTGTTGGTAGGGCCAACAACAATCTTATTCACGGTTTGCTTCAGAGTGGATGTAGAGGCATCAAGACCTTTCAAAATAACTCTTCCTCGTGATCAAGTAACCACATTAGCACAGTCTTGAGGTTCTTTAGATTCAGACAAACGATATGCGGAACTACGCAAGATGAAAGGAGTCTTAGGTTTGGGAGCAACATGGCTCCCCTTAATAGTAATCACGTCACAGTACTCTATCTCAACAAGTTCAATCATACCAATAACATTGTCATCATTAGTGTATGTGTAATTGACTTTAGCATTGGTATTCTTAGCATTTGACGACTAACCCTTCTCATGAGGAGGAAAGGGATCCTTAAATGCTTGATGGTCCAAATTCTTGTTATGGTCGTCCACAACAATGGCACCACTATCAATCAAATCTTGGACCTTATGTTTCAACTGAAGACAAGTAGAAGTCTTATGACCCTTATTCTGGTGATAGTCACAATAGGCATTGCCATTCCACCAATGAGGTCATGGTTGTGGGTCATAGAGATGCTTTTCTAAAGGAGTAAGAATCTGATTCTGCACAAGAGTTTTATAGACCACATCAAGTGGTTCTCCCAAGGAAGTGAATTCGTGCTTGGGTCGTGATGCCCAAGGTTTGTTTCTAGAAAACCTTGAAGGTTGTTGATTTTCTACCACATGTTTTTCAGCCACCTTAACTGCTTGTATGGTGGAAAAGAGATTAAAAATAGACTTAGCAGGTTTCGGCGTCACAGTGTTGACCACTCCATCATTCACAATGTCTCTATTCTTGTTAACAAACTTCCTTTTATCCTTATTTGAGTTTGAAGATCCCTGTTTGTTGTCTTTACTCAAAGTTAATTCACCTTTCTTGATCATAAAGGCCTCTATTCGTACTGCTTGTTTAATCATGTTATCAAAGGTTAGAGGACCTTGTAATTGCACTTGGTATCCGAAGTCAAGGATAAGATTGTTTAAGAAAATGTCGAGTCTCTCGGACTCTAGTAGCTTGTGAGGACACCTTGTACATAGTTGTCTCCACCTTTGGAGAAATGTTAGGAAAGATTCTCCTTGTCATTGTTTTAAATTGCAAAGATCCTGAATGTTGACCGGATGCTGAATATTATGTGAGTAATGTTGAAGAAATAGATTGGCCATTTCATCAAAAGTCTTAATGCTAGTGGGCAATCTAGAAAACCATTCCATAGCTGGTCCACCCAAACTACGAGGAAATAAGCACATAAGATAGGTTTGATCATGCATGAATTCCATAGATAATGTGCCAAACTCCCTCAAGTGATCTTGGGGATCAGTTGCACCCAAGTATTTGTCATATTTAGGGAGCTCTACACCTTTGGGAAAAGGTGGCATATGAAGACTTCTATCGAAGGGGAAAGGACAAATACTTTCCATGGTGAATTGTTGGGTGGGTTTGTCCTTATTCTTCGCAAGTTGACTAATCTGATCTTGCATGTCTCAGACCATCTTTTGCAACTTTGTGGTCTCAGTTTCTTCTTCCTTGGCCACGAGTGTTTCAACTTGAAAATCTGAGGGTAACTTGGCCCCTTGATTAGCTAGCTCAAGGAAGTACTTTTCTTTCTCCTCTAGGAGGATCTCCATCATCTTAATAAGACCCTTGTTTTCTTTCATAGCGTCTATGTCATTTTGAGTTATGGTGTCATCACCATCATTGCTAATGATCTCATAGATACTTGGGACTTGATCTTGAGTCTGATCATAAGGAGTAGGATGATAAAGATATGCTGGTTGACCTCCTTGAGCTTTGTTTTGAGGTTGATGTTGATCATCTTAGGTTTGATCATGGCGTTGCTCATTTTGAGGTTGGGCATGACGTTGGTCATTGGAAGATTGACCAAAATGCTGGTTATTTTGGGACTGATCAAAAGTTTGGTTTTATTTGCCTGGTTGGAAGTCAAATGGCTCTCCCATCTTATCAACGTAGGACTGTACAGCAAGTGAAGCCTTAGTAAAATGATGTGAACGACATTGAAAGGGTGTGGCTAAGGTAACCTTTGGTGCATGAACAAGATCAAAAGGATCAATAGGTTCAAATGAGTCACTGTCTTCAGCAGGATCAACAAATACGATAATGGGATTAGTCCGAGGAAAAGGTCTTTCAAAGTTATGAAACAATGAGTTGTTTTGGAAGAATGAGTTGTCCTAATCTTGAAATGAGAAACCAGGTTGTACTTCAAACAATAGATTAAAACACTCTTGGAATGCTAGAGGTGATTGAGACGAGCTATCTTTCAAAGTACTCAACGAAGAATTTGAGGATTCCTCACAAAGGTCAAATTTCGCAACAGATCCAGAATGATCTATTTCTTGATTAGGAGGTTCACTTCTACCTTGACCAGTATTCTGAGTGGGATAAGTTTTGCCACTTCAAGTCGTGGCAGTCATAAACAAAGATGAAATGAGAGAAGACTCAGGATAATGCTAAAACTTTGTCTCTAGGAACAATGAAAAGGAGATAAAGGCCAGAACAGCCAAGATGCGAGATGCACCTGGTATGAATCATCAGGACTATGGCTAGAACAACCAAGATAAGACTATCACAATGTGAGGTACAAAAGCACAAAGTGATGAGATAAAAAATCAAGGAGACAAACGAGAGTTTAAGCAAAATCGATCGGTTCGCAACTTGAGACACTCAGTTTCTGAGAATGAATGATAAGAAAATAGATAAACAAACCTCAGACAAAAACTAGATCAGATAAAAATTCAACCAGTCAATGGGAAATAAGTCTCTATTTTTTAAAATTGGGCTACAGTTTCGCGTGAGAGAATACCAGGATGCATGAGATAATGTCAGGCTTTGTACAAGAGAATGAAATCTCGCGCGAGAAAGTACTCAGTTTCTGAAACTTTGTGTGGGAAAAGGACAGTGTTCAACAATTCAATGCAAATTTTGAAATAAAGGACAGGTTTTAGTACACAGTGTAAATGATTCTCAGACAGGAAATCCAGTTTCCAATCAGCTTGAAGGATAGTTTAATCAAAAATCTCAGCTTGAAGGTTGCAATCATTTTTTTACAAGCATAAAGGTTTGATCAAGCAATGATGACACAAGAAGAGTCGAAAATAGACCTACCAAGGACAAAGCAACTTGGTAGTATCAGGGGAGTCTTTGTTTAATCATGATGAACAATTTGAAGACTCGATAACAAGCACATAGTTATCCCTACAAAAAAAATGCTAAAAAGCCAAAACCTTTGCCTCATTACTTATGCGCATGCATGCACCTCACACAGTCATGTCACCCCCTAGAGGGCGCCCATTTTTTTGGTGTTTCCAAGGACTCAATAGTATATGTTCAAAGGTTACCCTTGTAGCAGGGGCCAATGTCATATACCACCTTCAAGCATGCAAGTGCATGCCTATGGTGGGAATCTACGGGCGAGATTCTTCCCCCTCCCTGCGCAAAGATTATGACTCCTTTCGGAGGTGAACCGGGTAGGCAACTAACTAGGGAAAGTTCTTAGTGGGCTTATGTTCACACTAACCTTTAGTACCCCTGATACAGGGTTGAGGCCTCGCAGCCACACCAACTCCCAAAATTCATACACCCTCGCAAGCAAGGCTAGGAGCAGTGCCACTCAGTACAACAGACGGAGCCTTCTCAAGATGATGTCAAAATCAAGAGAAGGAAGTTAACATGGTTTTGGAGTCTTTAGACTCAACAAAACATTCTTTATTATAGTGAGGCGGAATCACTGGCGATAGATGCGTACTCACTTGGGTCGTTCCCAGAGGTTCAACTTCCGGCAGGCCCTCTAAAGGTGACACAACTTGGCTTAGATCCGAGGGTTTGATTTTTTATTTCTCTCAAAGAGAGAAGAGCATACTTCTCTACCTCTTCACTTCACCCAAACACATCAAGAAAATTCATCACCGAGTTAGCTTCACTTCACCAAATCCACAAGCTTTTGGGTTTCTGGTTCTCTCAAAGAGAGAAGAGCATAATCCCCTGGCAAGTAGAAGTGTTAAAGATTCACTAACTTTCTCCACTTCCCCAAGTATCCATCATTCTAGCAACATCTGGGTCTCGGTTTCATCTGTGGGTGTCAATTCCTCATAATGAAGAGCCTATTCCCTTACTTTGCTATCAGGACCTTTAAGAAATTTTAATGGAGCCCTAATTAGACTATGCGAATGAAAGCAAGAAAACAAACACAATGTTTTAATTGTTCTTTGGCAATCGTCCTGCAATCAAACCATTAGCAAGTTTTAATAATCTTCGACAAAGTGACCTGTAGACCACTGTTATGTTGTGATAAAAATAGGGATATAAAATAAACAGCAAAAACTAGATGTCAGAAAAAAAAAACAATAGAAAATTACAGAATCTAGAAATTTTAATTGTCTAACAAAGAAACTTTGCGTGAGGAAGTACAACACAGCGCGCGAGAAAGTACTAGGGCCTACGCGAGAGAGTACAATGTCGCGTGAGAGAGTGGTACAGGGAGCAAAACTTCATGCGGTATGCTCAGGAATCTCGTGTGAACTTCCATACACAAAGAAGTATGGATGTACGACAAATTGCAGAATTCAAAAAAAAAGTTTAAAATCAATGAAGCCAAAAATCAAGTTTTCTACCCCACGGTGGGCGCCAGAATGTATATAGCTAAATGTGGACCTCTAATCCAACTACACACGCAACATAGTCATTACTCACACAATCAAATTACGAGAATGAGTATGGATTACTCAATTCAAAATTCATGGTGAAGCGACCTGTTGCCTCTTAATTAATCGGGGTGTTTAATTACTCTTAGATTAGAGAGCCAACAACCATAAGACCGAGTTAATATGGAGGATTTGAAAGCTAGAATGATAAGCAAAGTACAATTAATCTAAGAATAGAGATGCAATTTGTAATCTAAAATGAAGTGCAGATTTTAATCTAATAACTTGAAAGCAAATATGGAATGCAAATTCTAGTCTAAGAAATCTTGAAAGAAAGATGATAATTAACTAATATCAATGAAGAGATTAATCTACTATGAAGGATGCAATTAACACTAAATGAGAGCAAACTAATTAATGCAATAAGCTTTGAAAATATGTAAATAGTTGAGACAGAATTTCGCTATAGTCTATGTGCTTTCAAATTGCTCTTTTTTTTAATGAAGGAGAAGGTTCATTAAATAGACAAGCCCGGGGAGAGAATGAAGAGGTTCTTGAAAATGAACGGTTTCCTCTTCATTCCCCATTGAGACAAATATTGAAAGATTTATTTAATTAAGACAATGAAATATTGCCACATATGGGTGACTGTTCGAGTAATTTGAATTATTAAATTCAAATAAAGAGGTGCCATTCAAATAACTAAATAAGATTAATTCCTTTTTTTTATGTGTATTAGCTAAAGGGGGTGGATTTTACTTTAATTTAAAGCACTTAGGACTTTAGAATTAAATTAATTTATCATAGGGATTATTTAGCTAATAAAGTCTAATACTTCAGGAATTAATTATGTTGTGAGATTAATGCAAATTAGGGTTTTTGCAATTGACATCAAGTCAATATAAAGTCAGGTAGGAGAGAGAAAATTGCCTAGTAAAATAGGACTTTGAAGATGTGAAATTGAAGAAAATGCACCAAAATTGATTGAAATTATTAGGTGCCAATTTTGGGGTATTACAGCAGGTCATCAAGCATTCCAAATGAAAAGATGTAAACAATGTCAGTATTCAATAGTGAGCTCATAAACAATGTATGATTCCCTAGCTTGCAACCCATGAGCTATCAAGACATTTCCTCATGAAATGATCATAAATAGGGAGTACCACATAGTGAATATCAACAAAAAAACAAATAAATAGAGATCAAACACTTCACACAATGCCTTGAAGGTAATAGCAACAATGCCCTAGCTCTCAAAGCTCACGGGTCATCAAGCATTCCAAATGCTAAGATGTAAACAATGCCACTGAAATTGATTTAATGAGAAGACAAAGCTCAAATGCCTACCTCAAGTGCCAGTGCCCTCTTCCCACACAGTGTCGGCCTCTTCGCGCACGCCAAACTCGAATGCCCTCTTTGCACCACGCAAAAGTGCAATGTCGTCTTCACGGCAACTCTTCAAATTCACAAATTACAAATGACACTTTCTTTTTCTTTTTTTTGTTTATAAACAAATGAGTGTCGCAATTACGACAACATCATCGCTATTACGACACCATCGGGGGCACTTGCAAAAAAAAATACAAAAAATAAACACAAATTGTAGTGGTGTCACAAATTGGTGTCGAAATTCGACCCCAAATATTGTAGTGGGTGTAATGCACAGTTGAAGGATTTAATGCTGATATTTATAGCACAAATCATGGTGGAATGTGGTCTAAGGGAAAGTATGTGACACATATCTGATGTTTCCTTTAAAAAATAGAAACATGACTGTATGGCAGATCTCTTGTTGAGAAAAAGATTGTGTCATGCATCTGATGTTTCCTCTCATGACTCAGTCACGAATGGATGATGGATCTAAAGAAGATCTTCATGGAGATCGCTTCAGAAAAGAGGGGGAAGATCTATTCCACGAATCAGCAAGAAGTCTATTTATTCTTCAGCCAGTGAAGAATATTATTTGCCTTCATTCTGCTAAAGAGAAAGAGTGAAACTATACATTGATCAAAGCTACGGTAAGGGAAAAGGAAAAGAGAAGAAAAAAAAAAGAGTACAAAGAAGCGCTACAACCTGAAAAGAGCATACCTGTGGTTCCCAGTGATGACTCTCAGTGGATGAAACAGTGATCTTATCAGGCCATACAAAGCTATTTTCAAATTATCAACCCCTATATTGCTCTCTTACAATTGCAATAGTCAAATCCCAACATTTGGGTGGACATTAACAGGTCCCTTGTATCAAATCCCTTAACTGGGTGACATTTAGTAAATGTTCTAAAGTCCTCTAACAAGGCAGGCTTTAACATGCCTTATTTTAAATCCCTTAACCGGGTCGCATCTAACAGTGTGTTTGTAATCCCTTATCAGGGAAGGCTTTTCATAGGACGCACTTTAGAAGAGTGTAAAATTTGTGAGTTCTACTCACACCGTAGTTTTGTCCCACTTTGGGTTTCCAGATGATACATCTGGTGTTCTATGTTGTTATGATCTTGTGTTAGTTATTTCTTTTATAGGATATGTTTTGCATGCAGTATTAGTTAATTTATATTAGAGTGTTTTCAATTTTTAGTTAGTGTTGATTCAACCCTCCCCTCTTAGCACCGGTTGGGACCATCATTTTGGTTTATGTTGATTCCCCCCTCTCAGCATCTAGGGTGTGTTCAACATCTACAAGAGGACAATTTTCTTCATTAGAGCCTTGTACAATACCTTAGTTCTTGAGGGTGTTGATACACAAGTGGGGGTTGAAGGAAAGTGTTTAATTACTATGGATGATGAAACATTTGAGAATGTTCATTATATTCATGACTTGTATGCTAACCTTGTTTTAGTCTACCAAATCACTCATTGGAAATTGGAAAGAATGTTGTGTTTTCTCCTTATATGGTTATGATCAAAGAACTTAAGGATGATGTCGTGGCTGCAGTAGAACAAGTCAATCATGATGCTCAAATTTATTCATTCACCCACTTTGTTGCTCGATCTCCTACAAAATTGCTTGTTCATTCAAATTTAGAGAGTGAGCTTTGGCATGAGTGGTTTGGACATCTCAACTACCACTATCTTCAACAGCTTAGCTCATGGGATATGATAACAAGTCTCCCTCATATTAGCTTTTTAGATGGCGTATGTTCAGGTTGTTCCATGGGTAAACATCTTGAAGAGAAGCTTCACAAAGGGAAGTCTTGGAGAGCTTCAAAAGTTCTTCAATCAATTCATAGTGATGTAGTGAGCCCCTTTCCAACGTTGTCCTTTAGTGAGACTCACTATGTTCTCACCTTTATTGTTGAATACTCCTGCTTCACTTGGGTCTATTTTCATTTGTAGAAGAATAAAGTCTTTTTTCAACTTTCAAGCCTTCAAAGCCCATGTTGAGAAGCAAGTCAAGATTCTTCGCACAAGAAAATATAGAGAATAAGAGAACAAACAACTTGTACATTTTTGTACTTTTGAAGGGATTGATCTTTAGCATTCAATTGCATACACGTAGTATAAGAATGGTGTTGCAAAAAGGAAGAATATGCCCCTTAAGGAAATAGGTAGCTGTAGGATTCATAATCATTCTCTTGGTCTCGAATTTGGGTTGAAGTCATTGGTTGTTCTACACAAATCTGAAATCAAGTTTCCCACAAGACATTGAAAGGCATGACTCTTTTTGAGGCTTGGTGTGGCAGAAACCCAATCGTCAAGCACTTTTGAGTTTTTGGCTCTCCAACTTGGGCACACATTCCTCCAAACAAACCCAAGGCTTTGGAACCTCAAAGTATGCCTTTTATCTTTTTTGGATAGCCTAATGTTGTCAAAGTATATCAACTCTTGGATTCGGAGACATATGAGCTATTTATTGAGAGGAGTGTTCACTTTGAGGAAAGCTCTCATGGCTTAGCCTTTATCCTCATCATCCTTCCTCATAGTCGATAATGATGACAGTAATTCAAAGGATTCTACATCATCTCCTTCTCACAAGATCACACCTCCACGGGGTTCACATCTTGAGGTTGAGGATACTCGCCCATCCCATCTACTTCACGACCTCATCGAACTCTTGAGTTAGAAAATGATCTTGTTGGGGATCCTTCAAACACACAAAGGACTCGGTCACAACATCAACATCTTTCACATGTCTACATTGCTACTACTTATGACCCACAATCCTTCAAGGAAGCATCAAGAGTTCTTGAATGTAACTCACCAATGAAGGAAGAGTATACTCTCTTGATGAAGAACCACACATAGGACTTAGTTCCTCTTCCTAGGGGGAGAAAGATGGTTTGGTGTAAGTGGGTCTATCAAACCAAATATGTAACAAATGAAATAGTGGACAAGTTTAAAGCATGACTTGTGGGAAAAGGTTTCTTGCAGGTTCCTAGTATTTATTACATAGAGACCTTTGCCCCCATTGTTAAAATGAATTCCATTTCACTTGACTCTTTCCATTGTTACAGTTCATGGATGGCTTGTACTATTAGATGGGTGTGAAGGGTGCATTTCTTCACATGGATCTTTGAGAGGATATCTACGTAGGGAAAATGTAGGGATTCATTTAGGATTATTCTTTGGTTTACAATTTGAGGAAGTCTATCTATGGCCTCAAGCGGGACACTAGGGCTTGGTATGCCAAGATGGACTCCTTTGTTCTCTCAATACGATTCATCATGTGTAATTTAGATGTGTATGTCTACACTTTGTGATAGGATGACTCCCATTCGCTTTGACTCTCATATGCATCTTGTGCTCTATGTTGATGACTTGACCATCACAGGGAGTACATGATGCATCATTGATAGTGTCAAATCTTCTTTGCGTGATAGGCTTTCTATGACTAATTTGGACCATTTGCACTACTTTCTCAAGCATGAGATTAAACAGTCTTCTTCTAAAATCTGTCTTGCTCGGCCCAATTATGCTCTTGATCTTCTAGCTTGATTCCTCATGGTTGATTGTAAGCCTGTCCTAACTCCCATTCTTTCAAAAGTCAAGCTTAAGGCTAAGTGTTCCACTCCACTTGTTGATGTCACCTTGTATTGTCAACTTTTTGGGAGCCTCGTCTACTTGACTCACACATGCCCCAATATTTCATTTGTCGTTGGCTTGGTTTCACAATTTATGCAAGAACCATATGAGCTTCCCTAGAAAGCTACCAAATGCATCTTGCATTACATACATGGTATACATCACTATGGGGTTCACTATACAACAGGGACAACATAGAACTTAGTTGGATATAAAATTCAAATTGGATTGGCAATCTTGATTATCGTAAGTCCACTTCTAACTACAACTTTCATCTTGGTTCTTGAGGTCAAGTATTGAGGAGTTGTTGAAATCGTCACTGTGGCTATTTGGCTTCAGAATAAACTCATTGAGTTTGGCTTCCCCATTCCACAGCTCACAATCCTTCATTTTAACAATCAAAGTGTCACCCAGATCTTGAAGAGCTTGACTCACTATTAGTTGACCAAATTGTAGACATCCAAAATTATCCTTATTAATTAAATTTATTTTAATTAGTAATTCTCATAGCATTTATAACTATTTTTTATTAATTAATTATCCCCGGTATATTCATCTACTTTTTTAATTAAATTTATTAAATTAAGTCAAGTTCACTAGTATTTAAATCTAATTTAAATACCTCCCTCTCTAAGGTATTAAATTTAATTTAATACAAAACCCCCACATAAATCCCCCTTTAAATAAATTTATATTTAGTTAATTCTTACATATTCTAATATTCTTCTAAACTTTGATTAAATAAATCTAATTTAATTTAATCCTAAACGCTCAGCCTAGCACCTAGTCTACACCCATCACCTCACTTGCTAAACCTGCTCCTATTGCTAATAACTCCCTAATCTCACTTAAAAAGTGATTCCTAACCTCATTAGTGCAACTCTTCCCAAGGAAGCCACCAAACTTCCTTAAATTTTTCAAGTCTCTTCTTACAACTTTATCCCCCACTCCTTTCTCTAATGTTACTCACACTTGAGCCCTTCAAACCTTAAATGCCCATCTTATCTCAAGTTGACCTTTTGCATGGTCATCCTGTTTAGCCTGTGTGTCTCCTATGTGGATCTTATGTGGATGTCACATAGATGCCACCTCATCCAAGCCTCCAACCTTCTTCTAAAAATCTATAAATAGAGTCCTTGCCAAGAGAAAATCCATCCTTCATTTGTGTGTTGTTATCATGCTAGTTTACCTCTAGAATTTTAAGAGCATTTGAGTTATCATAGCAATCTTGTTTTTTAGTTTGAATCTTAGATCATATTATCATGTTGGTAAAAATGAATCATTGTTAGCTTCTTAGATACATATTAGTTGTTGTTCATAGCTTAAATCTTCATCATCTCCATTGTTGGAAGCTTTGGGACTAGTTCTTGAGTTCTTCCATCACCCATTAGCTTGCATTTGTAGTTTCACTCACCATCAAGCAAACAATCACTCAAGGATCATTCTATTTGTGTTTTTAGGAGAGCACACCCACATCTTCAAAAGAGAGCAAATCAAACAAGCATTTACAAATGCACTTCTTTAAGCTCTATCAGATGTTGTGAGTCTTTGTGTTTTTCAAGTTTTATTCATGTTTTTATCTATAATGTGCTTGCCCGCTAATGTTTACATGTTTAAGCTTGTTCCATACAGATTGAAGATTTCATCATACACACAAACATATTGAGATCCATATGCACTACATCTAGGAGCGAATATAGGAGTAAGTTGACAATTTGCAGTATTGCCCTATAGTAGAGTAGGTTGTAAATATCTTCACCAAACTTTTTACCGAGAACAAATAGCATCAGTTGCAAGCTCCCCTGGAGGTATGAAATGCTTATTCAAAAAGGGTCATTTGACTTCTCCATTCTCTCTTATGGAGGGGACCTTTTCCTTGCATGGAGTTTTGTCTCTCTCGATCTTCTTTGAGAGTATTTTGTATTTTACATCTCTCTTCTAGGAAGGAGATTTTTCCCACTAGGCTTTTCACTTTTTCTTCTTTTGTAAGAAATTGCATTGCATTTGTACATATATACCTAACATGGCCCAGTAGTTAAGACCCATCTTGCACTGTTTGTATAAATTATCACTAAGTTGCACACAAAGGGGGGTGTTATTATAATTAAGTGTTGTATCTAGTAAGTTCTCCTCAGCCCTAAACACGCATGTTATTTAAGCTTACTTAGGGACCTCAAAAACATTCCCACTTTTAGTTGTATTATCACATTATCAATTTTTCCACCTTTGGTGGACATATCACATTATCACTTTTCCACCTTAAGTGGGCGATCCACATTTAATGTAAGTACCACATGACTCTTCCACCTTAGGTGGATATAAGTTATCACTTTATGTATCATGTCATAAGATTAAGTCACTTGTCACAATCTTAACCAATTCCATGCATGGATGGTGCAAAATTTTTGGCATTTAACCACTTCTTTGTCTGTCATTGATAACCTCAACCTAAAAGTTATCAAATAAGATGCTTGTGATTAATTTCCACCACATGAGAACACATCAACAACTGAGCAAATAAACATACATATAGGAAACTTGTCAAGAATGCTTGCATGGACTAATTATTTGTATTCCACTTCATGGGGAGTATTGTAATTTAAAAGTCAAAAGTCAATCGTGCCCATTAAAGCAATAGCTCCTTGAGTTCAACCAGACTCTTGACTTGCAAATTAGTATGAAAACACTTGCTGAGAATTTACAGAACATTACTTATACAAAGAATTGAGCCTGCAAAATTGAATATAACAAATGAAGTTAACAAAACTATGTTACAATTCGGATGCAGATCTCAGTTTTTTTCTTGAAGCAATGTTAATATTGCTCGCACAGCTTTGCTGTTCCTGAAAGCCTGATCAGTTACCCTTCATACTTGACCGGTGCCAGTGACATACAAAGCGTTGCCAATTATTTACTCCTTATTGTAACTGCATGGCAAATTAAGAGTCAGAAAAATACAGAACAATAAATCTGAATAACCAACCAAGATTAATACATCAAGAACTGTGCCCAAGTTACCTGTATATGCAATTAGTTAAAGTGAAATTTCCAGTGTCATTTCTCTTGACATGGAACACAGAAATGCTTATTAATTTTTTCACTCTGTTGATGGTGAATAATCAGTCCAAAAACAGTGCTCGACAGAAGAAAACCTGCGCACTTGACTCTCATTCTTGGCATGTAATTAAAAATTAGTACCCTTTTCACTACAAAAAGAAATCGCCATAGCCAACTTCATAATGGTAGAGAGCTGTTTGAAGTGTCAAAATTGATAATAACACATCTCTCTAATGGCCAATGTATTAATGTGCCAATATACAAGGGCATCAATTTATCATACAGCTCTGGTATCAATTAGAGAGGTTGAATAGCATTGCCTTGAAAACCGAACATGAATTTCTAATCAAATAGTCCCATCACACAAATTCCAAGCACTAAAGAGTGCCTTGAAATCTTTTTTTTATCATTAATTCTTATTTGTAAATTCCACTCACGCTTAGCGTATATGTGATGAATGGGTATCTCGAGCAATCTCTGCAGCACGATTTCTCATCATTTCCATAACATCAGCTCTGCGCCGTGATTCCATCTGATTTTGAGACCTCCGGATGTGCTGTTTCAAATCCCTGAAAAATAAGCAAATACAAAAAAGGGATTGAAACAATTGATCTGTCATACAAAGTTATCCCAAAACTAATGTAGCATGTTCACTTTAAAGTTAAAGCAGATTGCATTGATTGTGACAAGGTTTGACATTTCAGTGGAATTTATAAACAGAATGCTAGAATACTATCTGCAAGAAAAGTAATTAGAAGTAAACATCATCATGAGCATACTTGCAACGAGGAACACGACATTCTGCTTCCTTGCAAGCTCGTGCATGTAACTGTAATATATACCACATCCTCTTGCAAAGGCTGCAGCCCTGTGCAGCACGTTTTTTGCAGTTTGTGCCATGGCGAAAGAGGCCTTTGACTTTCCGACAATTTTGATATGCACATTGAGGAGAGGGGCACCGAGAAGCATGTATAAGAAGATCAAGCATCTTCCGTAGCTACATGAAAGAAACAGTCCACTGATCAGTTCCACACCTAGCAATGTGGAGAAGGAAAGCCAAATAGTTTCCAATAAGTCATTTTAATATTTCATCTATTATTTTCCTCAAAGCTTCTCTGAAGAGTCAGATACAACAGACTTATTGTATTTAGAAACACAATAACAGTCTAAACAATGTTTTTGTCAAGAGCACCAAATAGTATGCAGCTCAGTGAGAAGAAAGTAGAGTTCAATGTGGTTTTCCAATATCCCCTTCCCCTTGACATCAAAAATGGTTTGGTACTTGTTGGAATTACAGAAAACATTTAGATATTATATGCTTCAACAAACCATAAAAATAATATAATAATCTTCTAGAAGTAACTGTGTGTAATTGCTAAATCATCATCACAATGAATCAAAATGGAGCTGTGACACATTGAAATTTTGAAAAACAAGAATAACAAAGAAGATGATGTATTGAATAATTAATTTTATTAATTTTCATTTCTGCACTCAAAATGTGTTATTTGTAATCTCATTGTCCAGTTAGTTCTTGTAAATATATGCATTCTGTATTTTCAGTTTGGCCAAATTGACATACAATTTTTAGGTTTTACATATATTTTCTAATTATAATCAACCATCATAAGAAGGACGTTAAATTAGAAATTCAAACTTGTTTCAATATGCAACCTTTTGCAACACATACCTGCAGAACCCGTTGTTGCCTTGCTTCTTGATTTTGAGCATCCCGATCAGCTAGGGATGGGTGAGCTGTCAATCTATGGGGATGTTTCACAGTGTCATCTTTTTTATAGCAAGCGTTGCAAAGATCATAATCAGGGCAAATATCACAGCGCCATCCCTGTCCTGTCTCAATATCATGCTGGCAAATGTTGCATGTACTCACAAAAGCAGGTGCAGTTGGATTATGAAGATGGTAGAGTACCATCATGGAAGAATGTTTTGCGCGACGCAATGTGTCATACTGGTAATGATTTCCTTGACAAAGACTTAGGAATGCCTGACGAGTGTCAAAGAACTCACTTTCCATGATTTCATCTTTATCCTTTGTGTCTGCTGGAACATTCACCACCTCAATCTGCATATTCATGATAGAAAGACACTTGGCTCATTAGATAGAAAGATAAAAATCCTAAAACTGCAAAAAAGAAAACAGGTACCTTTCCCTATTGCGCATAGGGTGCCAACATAATAAACTATGTGCTAGTGAATACATACTGGAAAAAACAGGTGCTTTTCCCTATTGGTGACTGGATGCCTTTCCCTTTCATCAAGCTTTTGCTCTGCCTCGTAACACCTAAAATGATGGCAATAGTCACTCAACCTAAATGCAAATATAAAGTTCCTTCCACAATGATAGCGCACAATAGTAAAAAATAAAGCCAATGCCCATAGATGGCAATAGTAAATACATATTTGAACAACTAAACGAAGATAGAAAAACAACTCAACATATATATATATATATATATATACTATTGGCAATAGTATTTCTCTGGTTTGTTTGCAAAAATCACAACGATACATCCTTTTTATCACCAATTCAGATGTTTCCCAAGCACAAAGATGTCAGACATGTAAAGCATATTCCAGACGAAAACATGTGATTGAACCTGTGTAGTAAAAGAAAAAATAATCTACATCCAATCAACAGATTTTGCAAACATTCAACAGTATAAAACCCAAACAACCAGTGGTCTTGTTTACTCATGAATGTATATGTATGAGGAAACAAAACCACTTGAGAGTAACCAAGGACAAGAAAGCAAAATGTATGAGGTAATGTATGGTTTCAACCCTCATGTCTCTTAAAGAAATTGCTGTACATCCATAGTTGTTGGTAACAAGTACGGGTAGTGCAGATGATAGTTGCTTAAAGACATCATTCCATGTAAAAGCAAAATGGGATGCTTGTAGCAATTTGTTTTAACATTTTGTACATGTCTGAGAAGAGGGAAAGTGCAGTTTTATTCTATTCACATGAGCAAGTAAAGGATTAAGTATGTATGGTTAACATGGGCAGCACCAATTTCTGTTCTTGCATGTTTTGTCAAATGAATGATTCTTGTTCAGAAGATAGGTAGCCTTTAACAATTCGTTTTCACATTTTATAAGCCACATACATGAAGAGGAAAAGTGCAGTTTATTCCATTTGCATGAGCAAGTATAGAATGAAGCATGTATGGTTAACATGGGCAGCACTAATTCAAGTTCTTGAGTGTTTTATCACATGTATGCATGTTTGAAGCATGGGTAGCAATTTGTTTTCAGATGTTTTAAGCCATGTATGTGAAGAGGAAAAGTGCAGTTCTATTCCATTTGCATGAGCAAGGGTGAAGTATGGGTATAACATGGACACAACCAATGCATGTTCTTGGGTGTTGTATCAGGTATACACGAGTTGTTGAGCACATATGTGGCTTGTAGCCATTTGACTTCACATGTTGGAAGCCATGTATGTGAAGAGGAAAAATGCAATTTTGTTCCACTTGCATGAGCAAGGGATGAAACTTGTATGGGCAACATGAGAAGTACTAATTCCAATTCTGCACTTTGTATCATGTGCATGCTTGTTGAGCAACACTCTAAGAAGTATTTTTTGGTGTTGTAAACATGTAATCTCAATAGTTGCATGAAGGAGGTTTCTGGCAGGTTTTGGTAGCATAGAAGAGCAATACTAAAGTTCTTGAATGTTATATACTTCTTGAAATAGAGCATGGACAGCATTGTAAACATGTGTTGGAGTGTTCCAAGCATGTATTTTATTATTCCATCACTATGTAATTCACTGTAGCACATATATCACTTGTTGAAATAGAGTAATAAGGAAATTGCAGCATTATTTGAGTATCACAAGGAGATTTTGTTTCAGCATAAGATAATCATAAAACACACAAAGATAACACAAATACGGGACTTTTCTATAACATAAACATAAATTTTTGTGGGACCAAAAGTTCCTTTAATAACGGAGGTGTGATCTATATGGCTTATTTAAAACAATTGTAATAAGACATGTATAAACATGTATAAACATGGACATCCTCAAGAAGTGGACATCTCATTTTATCTGATCTATTTTGTCTCTTTCCAAGAGAGCTTTTCATCAAGAGGAGGTGAAAAGTCACACAGAGGAGAAGAAATGATGCACTAGGTCTCTTCCATTTCCAAAAGTGGGGTGAAAGTCATACATATCTTGTTTGATAGAGTGGACAGCTTGTTTGGTATACAAAGGCTACCATAGACAAAGTTGTCGTGTCATATTTGATGTTCATTATACTGTAAGTCATCGTTGGCAAGAAATATGAAAGAGGAAGAGGAAGATCTGGACATGGACCTGGAAGAGGTGGCTGTTGAGGAACCTATTACCAATGTAGAGAAACTGATTTGAATAAGGGTTTGAGTTTTACTAATTTGTTAGACTTTGACTCATATGAACTCTCAAATTAACACAAATGTGTTATATGATAAGGTTCTATAAAGTATATATGCATGTTTTATACATTTCTTCATATGAATATTTAACATTTCCTAGTATAGTTTAAATTTCCCTGTTTTTTATATAATCATCCCCAAAACTGGCTCAAAAAATCAGTGACTCGGAAACTTGTTCCCCCATACCCGTCCCAAAAGCTCGGGGAAACATAGCTGTTTTTATATGTATATATAGCCGAACCGTACCACTATCCAAGGAGGGAAAAATTGCCGTACTATCGTAACTAATCCCATACCAAGATTGGTAACTTCAGTTTATTTAACATATTTGGCACATCCAACAAAAAATTAATAACATTCTATTGAAGACCAATGCTAAGTAAAAGTAAAACTGTAATCAGCATGAGCATCTTACAAATTGAAGTTTGGTGATATAGCATGGCTTAATTTGGAAGGAAAGTCTCATAGGAACTTACCACAACATACACACTATTTGGTATAGACAATGCACCATTACTAGGAATGGTTAACAATAATGCTTTTTAGCTTAGTCTTCTAGCTCATTATAGTCTTTACCCAATATTCCATGTTGAACACTTGGGCCATTACTTTCTAGTTTCGACATCAAGGTGATCAAGAGATCAAGAAATCCTAATTTACCAAATTGCAAATCTTGGTCAGTCACCTTATCAGGAAATCATACACTAATGTTCAAGTTGTCAAACAATTTGCAAATCTTCCTTCTCAACTTTCCCTAGTGGGGACAATTATTTCTGAAAGTGGGGAATATGTCGTGTGTTCTATTACATTGATCATCTTCAGTATCACAACAGTCCTCCAAACAAATATTTGTATTTTCCATTAGCTCCTTCATTGCCTCAAGCATACATGGTCAAACTGTGAAGCTCTAATTCATCATGTTTGATGCCCACACAACTCGTTGAATTTGATTGCACACAATTCCAACAATGTCAAAACTTTTCAGCATGCCTATTTTGTTGTATTGACAGAAAACAACAGAATCGTAAAATATAAATTGGTGGAAGTAACAACTTGTGTTTCCTGTAACTGCCAAGCCAGCCCTTCATGTGCCTCACATGTATGCTAACACAATGTAGCCATTTACTGACTAAGATCCTAGTTAGTAAATTTCCATTGATACATTAAACCTTTCAGATAATTGCAGAGTTGAAATAGAAAGATTCTGGTGGAGAACAGTGTAAAAAAAATTAGAATCAATGTTTCGAATCACACATTATGATCCAATCCAATGCCAAATTTGATCACCAAATCCAAAGCTAATCAAAAGTTAAAACCTTCTCTTGAACGAATAGCCATGCAATGTCATCTGCAAGAGTTTCTGGATTTTATTGTATTTAATGTTTTCTGCATCAACGTCACACTCCATGATCCATCATCAGGATGGAACATAGCATGAGAGAGCACATGGAAAATTAGATAAAGTTGCAGACCTGAGAGGATTAAATAGAGAGGGAGAGGTGGAAGGATAGAAGTGTGGAGAAAATGAAAAGCATGTGACAATTGATGTGATAGGAAAAAAAATAATAAACAAAAAGGAGCAAAGGCAAAGGTCAAAAGCCACAAGAAAGGAGAAAATAAAAAAGCCAAAAAAGCCTCGAAGGAAAAGAATAAACACAACAAATATATATAAATTTAATTTATTTATACATATTTATTTATAAATAATTATATATGTGTGTAAGCATGTATATATACGTACATACCTGTATAAACATACCCAATATATACATATACTAGATGAAAAAACTAAAAACAGATGGGCAAGGAAGAAATAAAACACAAAAATATAATAAACATTATCTTATTTATCTAAGTAAAAGAATATAGATAAGTAAGAAAAAAATCAAAACTAATAAAGAGAAGATAAATTGAAAAAATAATTAAAAAATGACAGAAACTAACGAAAAAACAAATTGACAAAATGAAGAAAGAAACATCCTCCAAATAAGCAAACAAAAGGAAAAACAAACAGACCCAAACATAAATACGCTTAAAGAGTAGAAAAAGGGGGAAGGGGATTCTATATATATATATATACAAGGGGCTAACAAATAGATGAAAATGAACAAAGGAAATAACCGAGCAAAAAAAATGAAAGTAAGACAAAGAAACAAAAAGAAGAAGAAAAGAGCACAAAGAAAAGAACCTAAAGATAAGAATAAATAAATGGAAACAAAAAACTAAATACTTGTATTCTTATTGAAATTTATATAAGAATATAAGTGAAGAAAATAGGAACAAACAAAGAGAACAACAAAGACTTAAAAATAAAGGAAACGACAAAATAAAGAACAGGATAAATGAAATATAAGCTAAATTACCAAAGACAAAAGAGGAAAAAAACAATGCTAGAAAATAGCAAAGAAAGAAAACTACCAAAGGACAATAATATAAAAACAAATATGAGTGAATGAGGTGTGTGTGTGTGTGTGTGTGTGAGAGAGAGAGAGAGAGAAAGAGAGAGAAGATACAAGTGCAAGTGTGTGTGAATGAGTGTACGAAGGGAAAGAGAGGATCAAAATAAGAATGCGAAGGAGAGGAAAGGAAAACCAAGAGAAAGGGGAAAGGAGGAGAGAAAGAGGGGCGGATAGGGGGGGGGGACAAGAGGAGAAAGGAACAAAAGCAAAGACCACACCAAAGAAACAAATAGAAGGCCCAAAGAAACATTAGAATGCAAAGAAAGACGCCCACTAGGGAAAGGAATGAGAGGGAGAAATCAAGAAAGGTGGGAGGGAAAAACACACAAAAGGGGGCAAGAAAGGAGCACAGCCAAGTGGAGAAAAAAGAGAGGAGAGGGGAAGAAGATTAGTTGAGATTGGATAAAAGCGGACGCCATGAAACACTCACATTCCAACCATCATCATGATTAAGGTTGGTCGGGTGATTCAAGGTTTCGATCGCTTCTAAAAGCTTTATTTTGAAGAAGTCTTATTTGCACAAGACCTGGGTGTTCTCAAGGCAAATGTGGTGTTTGGTAGAAGAGGAATGGTCAGCTAGAGCTGATTTGATGGTTTGTTCATGTTTGATGTCTGTGCTATGCTCTTTAATTCTAGTGCAAATCGAGCGGCTTGCTTCACCTATATAGGGAGTGCCACAAGAGCAAACGATCTTGTAGACCCCAACATCTAGCAAGATGTCCCTATGGTCTTTCAAAGAAGGAATACGATTCTTCACCAAAGAAAAAGGCTTGAATGAGCAGCGAAGACCTTTCTTGAGAAGAATCTTGGCAATCTTGTGGGAAATGCCTTCAATGAAAGGGATGGAAGCACTAAGTAGGGCATGAGGTTCGACGGGCTTAGCACTAGAGAGAAACCAAGACTTGGCTTGGTTGAAAGCTCTAGAAATCTGCCTGTTAGTATACCCATTTAGATTGAAAACTTGTCGAAGATGGGCTAGCTCTTGGCTAATATTTTCCTCATCACAAATACGATGGGCTCTCATGGCCAAGGTCTTAAGAATCCCAATTTTTATAATAGGGTGGTGATGAGAAGAAGAGTGAAGGTAGAGGTCGGTGTGGATTGCTTTGCGATAAACACGACAACCAAGAGAGCCATCTGGTTTCTTTATCTTTATGAGGAGAATGTCAAGGAACGAGAGTTGGTTATCAGTTTCCAATTCCTTGGTGAAGGAAATGCAGTGAGCTATGCCATTGAGGTGGGTGTGAAATTCTTCTAAGCTCTCAATGACATGCGGCCAACAAACATTGGTGTCATCCACATAACGTTTCCACCACTTTGTCTTGAGAGAAAAGAGAAAAGAGTCACTTCTTCAATGTGCTCCATGTAAAAGTTGGCAATGACAGGAGAGAGAGGGGAACTCATAGCCACCCCCATCAACTTGCTCATAGATCACATCTTGGAGGGAGAAAAAAGTTGATCTTAGGCAAAGCTCAACAAGGGAGGCAACTTTGTCATTAGATCTTCTCTTGACAATATCAATGGCATCAGAAATGGGGACCTTAGTAAAGAGTGAGACCACATCAAAACTCACCAAGATATCATGGTCCTCCAACCTTTTGTCCTTGATAAAATCAACGAAGTGGATAGAATCTTTGATGGACTCAAACTTGCCAGTGAGAGGATTGATTAATTTAGCAAGGTATGAAGCAAACTTGTAGAGCCTATGGTGTCAACGATGGGTCTAAGAGGGATGTCCTCCTTAAAACAGTGCGAAACACGCAATGGATTTCAAAGAATTGATTCATTTACAGAATGAGCAAGACGCTCATAAATAATACAAGAGTATTTACAAGGATAGCAAGTTTCTAATAAGAAATTGCTATGAAGATCGAAGACGATCTTGACTAAAATAGAATGTACACTGATTGAGCATTAATACTAAATTTAACATAATTTAATATTCTATTACCCTCCCTTAATGCTCAATCTATTAACTACACCTATAGACCCCCTAAATTTTACAAATTTATCAGGACCAAGGGGCTTGGTGAAGATGTCTGCTGGCTGCTCCGAAGTAGGAACATACAGCAACTGGATGGATCCGTCTTCAACCAGCTGTCGAATATAGTGACAATGTGTTTCCACATGCTTGGTTCTTTCATGGAAGACTGGATTCTTGGCGAGTTTGAGCACTCCTTGATTATCACAGAACAAGGGAGTAGGACCTGCCTGGGGGACATGCATATCCGCAAGCATTCGTCGAAGCCAAACCGCCTCACAAGATGCCTTAACTGCTCCCCGATACTCTGCTTCTGTCGAGGAGAGAGCCACAGCCTGCTGCTTCTTACTAGTCCATGTGACAGCACCAGATCCCAAACTAAACACATACCCTGCTGTAGACTTACGATCATCAACCGAACCTGCCCAGTCAGAATCTGTGTAACCACTGAGTATAGGATCAGAACTCCGAGTGTACAAAAGTCCATAATCAGAAGTGCCACTCACATAACGCAGCACATGCTTCGCTGCTAACCAATGATCAGCCTTGGGAGCTGTCATGAAGCGTGAAATGTAGCTCACTGCAAAACTGATGTCAGGTCTAGTGGCAGTAAGATAGATGAGGCTGCCCACTAGTTGCCTGAACAAAGTTTCATCCACAACTGGTGAGGATGACCGAGCTGAAAGTTTGAGCCCGGGTTCCATAGGAGTAGAGGCAGGTTTGCAATCCTGCATTCTGAACCTGTCCACAAGACTTCTGGCATACTTGGACTGAGAGAGAAAGATACTGGTCTCAGTCTGCCAGACTTCAACTCCTAAGCAGTAATGTAGAAGTCCCAAATCTGTCATATCAAAAGTGCGGCACAAATCCTGTTTGATTCCAGTGATCAAATGTGCTGAACTGCCAGTAATGATTAAGTCATCGACATAGACAACCACAAACAGAATATCATTACTAGTATACTTGATATACAGGTTTGCATCAGATGGACTCCGCTGAAAGCCATGATCTGTCAGGTACTTATCAATTTTCATATACCAAGCCCGAGGAGCTTGTTTCAGACCATAGAGTGCTTTGACTAATCTACAGACCTTCTGTTCTTGACCAGCAACCTTGAATCCTGGGGGTTGCGTCATGTAGACTTCTTCCTGTAAGTCACCATTCAAAAAAGCACTCTTGACGTCCATTTGATGGACTTTCCAACCGAATTGGGCTGCTAAGGCAAGAACGAGCCGTATGGTACTCATTTTGGCTGTAGGAGCAAAGGTCTCCTCGTAGTCAATGCCTTCTTTCTGTGAGAACCCACGAGCAACAAGACGAGCCTTATACTTGTCTAGGGTTCCATCAACTTTGTATTTTACTTTGTACACCCATTTGCAGCTAATGGGCTTCTTCCCTGAAGGAAGATCAGAAAGGACCCAAGTGTGATTCTTCTGAAGACTCTGGAACTCAGCTTCCATAGCCTGTTCCCACTCAGGTATACCTTTAGCCTCTGAGTATGTCTGAGGCTCAAAAACAGTGTGTATGTTAGCCATGAGAGCAAAATTGACTGTATGCTGCTGTTTGCTCTTATTACGGGAGGTTCTACCCTCAATGAGCTCAGTATCCCTGAGATCACTAATGGTCTTGGCCCACCATTTAGGCCGGAGAGGAGAAGTACGAACATCTGGAGGAGCTGAAAGAGGCTCAGGATCAGGAACAGGAGCAGCAAGAGGAGGATTATTCTCCGGAGGGAACTCAAGTAGTGCATCATCGAAAATGGAGTCTGCATCATCCCTCCCATCAGGCGAACCTAATGGAATAAGAACACTGTGAGGCTGATCCTCAGAACTCTGCTCAGAAGGAGGAGACAGAAAGAATCCTCTGTCTTCATCAAATACAACATCGCGACTGAAGATAAGACGATCAGTGTCTATATCTATCAGTCTGTAGGCCTTATGGTGATCACTGTATCCTGTCATCATGAGTTTCTGACTTTTGGAATCCAACTTAGAGCGCTTAGCATCGGGAACCCAAACATAGGCAACAGAGCCAAAAACATTCAGGTGACTGATCTGAGGCTTCCTTCCAGACCAAACCTCTTCTGGAGTCTTCCCCTTAACAGCCTGAGTAGGAGAGCGGTTAAGAAGGTAGACAGCAGTAAATACTGCTTCAGCCCAATACTTGTTCGGAACACTCCTGTGCTGTAACATAGAGCGAGCCATCTCAACAACCGTACGATTGCGACGCTCGACAACACTGTTTTGCTGAGGAGTGTGGGGTGTAGTCAACTGACGTTTGATGCCATGGGTATCACAGAAGTTGGAGAATGCAGAAGAACAAAATTCCCCCCCGTTATCTGTCCTAAGAGTAATGATACTATGTCCAGACTCTTTTTCAACAAAGGACTTAAACTTCTGAAAGACACTAAATACATCTGATTTATGTTTAAGAAAGTACACCCACATCTTTCTACTAAAATCATCTACAATGAGCAAAAAATATTTGCAACCAGTAACAGAAGATGTATTCATAGGACCACAAATATCAGCATGAAGTAATTGAAGTACCTTAGATGCACGCCAAGACTGTCCATGTGGGAATGAAGTCCGATGCTGTTTGCCAGCTTGACAGGCGCCACATACTCCAATATGCTGAGTCTGAATATCAGGTAACCCTGAAACAAGTCCCTCCCGAGACAGCTGAGAGAGATACTGAATGTTGAGATGTCCATATCTCTGATGCCACAGAGTGCTGAGAGGAGAAACACGAGCTGCCAGAGCTACTTCAGGAGAATCACCCATGTCAAGAAGCCTATATAGGCCATGATCCTCTAGACCAACAGCAACAGTAAGACGAGTCTCCCGATCAATGATGGAGCACTTGTGAGCACTGAACACCACATCTAGTTGAGGAGAATTCCTCATAATCTGGCTGACAGAAAGCAGATTAAGTGCCATTCCAGGGACATAATACACATTCAGAAAAAGAAGAGTCCTGCCACCAGACTGTATCTGTACAGTGCCTTTGCCAACAACTGTATACTCCTCACCTCCGCCAAATACAACGGAATCACTGAAAGGTGAGAAGTCTGTAAACCAGTCACGCCGATGAGAAAAGTGACGTGATGCACCAGAGTCGATGTACCAAGCAGAAGACCTGGCATGATCTGAAGACCTCTTAGCCATAAAAGCATAAAAGGCAGACTCCTTCTGCTCGGAATGTTCCGCAACATGCGCCTTCTGGTGTGACCCTCCCTGCTTCTTTTGTTCAGAAGCGAGCCTCTGACGGCAATCTTTCTTCATATGGCCGTACTTGTGACAGTAATTGCACTGCACATTTTTCTTCTTAGCTCCATCCTATGTCTGAGAAGAGCCTTTCGGCTGAGAAGACTGAGAGGACTGAAATTTGCCTTTCTCCTTCTGAAAGGATTGAGCTGTGAAGGCATTTTCCGAGGAGGCTGATGTAGTACCACTACCAAATTGCTGTTTCCAGCGATCCTGCTGTAGAAGTTTGGTGCACAATTCTGAAAACTTCAGATCAACATTAGTGGAAGTAATATTGAGAGTTTCGATGAAGTGTTCATACGATTTCGGAAGACTTTTTAAAGTGATTACAACCATATCTTCTTCCTCCATAGTCCGACCAATAGCTTCGAGTTGATCTCGAATGTCCTTAATCCTCGTGAGGTGCTCCTGTAAAGACATACGTTCGTCCATCATAATGGAGAACAACTGATTCTTCAGAAAGAATGCTCGGCTCTTGTCGGATGTCTCATGCAATTCCTTCAGATGCTTCCAGATATCAGAAGCTGTCTTGCCGGAAGGAATCTGTGGTAACTGATCATCAGTTACTGAGAGTTTGAGAAGCATGACGGCCTCCCGATTGCGTTCATCAAACTTATCTTGATCTGCACCAGGTGTACCAAGACTGAGCTCTTTTTCCAAAACAAGCTTGTCAAGACGCCTATATTCAAAAATGGTCAACATACGCTGTTTCCAGATGTTGTAGTTGTGACCATTAAAGCGTTGATTGCCTTCTAACATCAGATTGGTGAGAGAAGCCATTTGCACGTTTCCCAAGAAAAATTCCTGGCTGACCCAAAAAATCCAAAGACAACCCAGAAAAGCGTGCAAAAAACCCAGAAGGAATCTCCTGTCAGAATTTGAATTCGCGGGCTCGAAAATCGAGGCACAAAAATCGAGGCACAAAAAAAATTTGGACACCAACCCAGTTGAGATTTCGAAAAACCCACCAAGAATCTGTTATCGAAAAAATTTCCGGACCCCGAAAATTAGGGTTTCAAAGGCAAAACGGCTCTAGTGAAATAAGAACTACAAACAGAAGCCCGAAATTGGCACTAAAAGCGACATCCCAGAGAATGGCACCATAGATCAAGTCGTTGACGCAGGTCGCGGACAAATACAGGCGGAAATGAAGACCAGGCGCAGGCAAAAAGATATCAAGCGCAAGTAGAAATACCACGATTCAAAAACGAATACCAGGCGTGTGTTTGAAATACCAGTCGCGATTCAAAGATGAAAAAACCAGTCGCGATTCCCAGGCACGAACAGAACCCTTTGAATAGCAGTCGCGGTTCAGGCGCGAACAAAATGTGAGGTGGTGAGGTGCGAACAAAAGACCGGTCGCACTCCTTCCAATGAATCTTCCAGGCACCAAAACACGAGCAAGACAGACAAATGAAGGTCGCGAAAAAATAACAGGTGCAGATACAGTCGCGTCCGAAGTGGCGCCAAAACGCGAGTAGGAAAATGCCAGTCAAATGAAGGTAGCACAGACAGGTAGCACACAAAACAGGTCGTGGATGAAAACCCACGAGCAAAGAAAATATTGCCCAGATAATTTCGAAGAGAAATTATAATATTTTCTAGAAGGATTTTATCCTCGCTCTGATAGCATAAAACAGTGCGAAACACGCAATGGATTTCAAAGAATTGATTCATTTACAGAATGAGCAAGACGCTCATAAATAATACAAGAGTATTTACAAGGATAGCAAGTTTCTAATAAGAAACTGCTATGAAGATCGAAGACGATCTTGACTAAAATAGAATGTACACTGATTGAGCATTAATACTAAATTTAACATAATTTAATATTCTATTACTCCTTGTGGATTTTCGGAACACCATAGATTCTAGAGGTAACCTCTTTCAAAGGAAGCAAGCGCTTCTTGATTTTAATATCAAAGGAAGACGAGAACGCAGCTGACTTGACTTTTCTTAAAATCTTAGAGCATGGGTTATGCGACAAGATTTTGTAGTTATTAATGTTTGAGAGAAGGTCGAGCATTTTTGAAACATAGTTAGGCTTGTTCATGAGAGCAGTGGCATTTCCTTTATCCACTTTGACAATGACGAGGTCATTGTTTCTCATTAAATTGTTGAAGGCCTTGAGCTTGGACTTGGGAATGTTACACTTAGGAGGTTTGCGAGAAATGACACAATCTTGCCTCACTTCTTCAGCAATGTCAATGGGGAGAGACCGAATCATATTTTCAATCTCAATGAGGAAATTAAGACGAGGAATGGTGTGAGGAGAAACAACAATTAAGGCCACGTTTTAAAAAATTAAAAGAGGGGATCAAGATGGGCATTGGACAAGTTTACTCTCCCAATTCTGAATGGAGGGAAGTTTAAGAATTTGGTGGGCCCCATGAGATTTATAATCAAACAAGGAAAGAGGAGAGGAAGATTTAGAGTGCGAGGGCTCACCACGAAGATAAGAGATGGAACGGATTTGAATGGCAGGATTGGTAACGGTGGACAACGAGGCCAAAATGGTATTATCTAAGAGAGAGGGCATGAACTAGAGCATATCAATAGCCAATTCTCCACAAGTTCATCATAGAGGGATGTTTAATATGATATGTGAACTTTTATGAGCTAGTTGAGTGACCAATCCATAGTAAAAAGTTTCCTCCTTCAAGGAATGGAATGCCTTTTTACCACTAATTGCTCTGATAGAATCTTCTTCTGGATAACTCAGAGCTCAATGAGCTCCAATAAATCTCTCCATACTCTAGATGCTCATTGATCAACAAGGACTTCTGCTTAATACATCCAAACCTTTTGACTAGATAATAGAGCCAAATTGTCTCATACTTTTGCCTAGCATTTAAGAAAATAAATTATCTTTTAAATTTTTGCATAATATGCTAAGAACATTATGCTATAGTATACTCAAGTTTTGGTATTTATTTTTTATAGTTTGTGCCATTAAAACAACTTTCATAATTTTTTAAAAGGTTAAATAATGTAGGAACCCTTGATACTTCTTAGATTATTAAAGAATGAAGTGCAATGGCCAGCCTCCATGGTATTTATTTTTTTATAGTTTGTGTCATTAAAACAACTTTCTTAATTTTCTAAAGGGTTCAATAATGTAGGAACCCTTGACACTTCTTAGATTATTAAAGAATGAAGTGCAATGGACAACCTTCATCCTTTTAAGGTACTCTATAAGACTATAACCATAATAAAAGAAGTAACTATAATGAAGAATTGCCTGTGGAGAAAAATGAGGCACAAACGTTGAGTAAGCTTGAGTCCCAAGAGGAAGGTTTGTGGTAGATTTTAAAATTCACCTTAAATGCTATTGAATTTGGCATATACTGATTTGCATGGCCAGCCACATGTGAAAGAAGATAAGATAAGATAAATCTATTAATGTCCAACATAAGACCACAAAACGGGTCCACAGGACTGCCAAGACCTTTGAAGCGGGAACACCAAATGGTGTCCGAAAAAGAATAGTAGAAACAAACAACCAACAACAGAATATGGAGAGAGAGAGAGAGAGAGAGGCGGGGAGTTCCTAATATCATTGTTGAGTTCTTCTCAAAAGGTAAGCCATTCCAGTTTTCTTCTACCCCTCAAGCTCACTTCCTCCACTCAAAACCTGTTTGGGATCTTTTCATTGGTCCTTGTGTGAAAATTCTATTGTAGCTACTGATTATTAATCTCCTATCTTATATAGATTATTTGACTACCGAAAATTAATTCACAACAAATACTAAAAAATAACACAACTGCAACTTCACAAATAAAACCACATGAAAATATGCAACACAAGGAACACAATATTTTTCGATGAATTGTCCTTGGAAAAACCCCGAAGGGAAAACCAATACTGAAGATGAGGAATTATATTAAACTTCAGCAAATTAAAAGATACAAAGATTGCTTGCCTCTTACTGGCAGAGCTCCAGAAATATTGTTCTCTGGAAATTCTTCTCCCAATTTCTCCTGTTGAGATTCCACTATTGTTGTCTCCAACGCTATCACCATGCCCTTGCTATCACTACAAAACTATTTGCTAATACTACAAATTCATTTTCTATCACTACAAATGCTTCTAAAGTGTGTTCTCCAAATGCCCACTGGCCCCCTTTTATACTACTCTCGTTGGAAAACCAATGACCGAGATTTTATTTCAATCAACGGTTGAGATAAAACAGACTCCAACAACACTAACTAATTGGTTATTAGGTGTCTCTATAAGAGTCAATGAAATAAATAATTGTTTACTCTTAACAACATTTCCACAAAAGCAACTATTATCTAATTCTTGGGTATGGACGAACAGTTGTCCAAGCTACCCAAACTAACACTCGCTCTTAGTGAGGAAGCTGTTATGCATGACACCCAACTTATCTCTAAAGAAGATGAATTTCGCCTTCCCCAATGCCTTTGTGAAAATGTCTACTACATGTTGTTTTCTAGGTATATACTGTAGCTGAACACTCCCCTCTATACACAATCTCTGATGAAGTGATACCCGATGTCGATATGCTTAGACCTATCATGAAACACTGGATTCTCAAATAACCTAATGCAACTCTGATTGTCGTAGTGTATCATTGTAGTCTCAACCCTCTAATCAAACAAGGCTACTAGCAACTTCGAAAGCCATATAGCTTCACACCTCGCCATGCTAGCTGCTATGTATTCTACTTCTACAGAACTCAGAGCCACAAACTTCTACTTTCTGAACCAAAAGACAACTCTTGATCCCAAACTGATACAACACCCTAAAGTACTTTTATTGTTCATTGTACTGCCTTCCCAATTTGCATTAGTATAGCCTATCAACTTGATTCCTTCACCTCGGGCATATCTAATCCCATACTCAATTGTACCATGCAAATAAGGCAACACATGCTTTGTTGTTGTCCAATGCACTCTCTTTGGCTCAACCATGAACTGACTAAAAGAGTTTATTGCAAAAGTTGTATCTGGCCTAGTGTTGATCAAATACATGAGAGACCAATCAACTGCCTGTATAAGGTGGGGCCTACATCCTTCTCCCCAGATGTGTCTACCTTCTTCCAATTTGTGATCATAAGTGTAGACATGGCTTTGCAATCCTCCATCTTGAACCTCTTCAAAGTTTCGATGCAATATTTCCCTTGTCCAAGAAAAATCTCTCCATCTGTCTGCCACACCTCCATGCCTAGAAAGTAGTGCATAAGTCCCAAATCGTTCATCTCAAACTCTGCAACAAGGTCCCTCTTGCACTCCTCTATGAGCCCTAGTGAACCTGTTAAAAACAACTCATCCACATATAGTACAAGAATGAGAACCTCACCCCCAACCACCAAGTAGTAGAGGTTAGTATCCGCCTCACTCTTCACGAAGCCCATTCCCTGCAAGTATGTATAAATGCACTCATACCACGCTTTGGGAGCTTTCTTGAGTCCATACAAAGCTCTCTGCAATCTGCACACGTGGGTCTCTTTGTTGTGTGCTACAAAGCCTTCTGGTTGTTCTATGTATACCTCCTCTTTTAACTCGCCATTAAGGAATGTTGTCTTGACATCCATTTGATGGATTTGCCATCCCATTTGTGCTAAAAATGAGATCACAGCACGTATAGAAGTATATTTGGCCATTGGAGCAAATGTTTCCTTGTAGTCTATCCCCTCCTTCTAAGAGAATCCCTTCATCACGAACCTTGCCTTGTATTTCTCAATGCTACCATCTGCACCATGCTTGATCTTATAGATCCAACGTGATCCAACCACATCCCTATCTGTTGGTCTAGGCACAACCTCCCACACATCGTTCTGCATTATTGAGGTATATTCCTCAACCATCGCATCTCGCCACACCTAATGTTGTGTGGCCTCCTGAAAGTTGGAAGGCTCACTATCTACCAACTAACTAACTAATGCCACATAGTCATTAAACTTGGCTAGTTGTCTACGCTATCTATTTCTCGTCCTAGGAGCTCCCACAAACTCCTGAGTATTCCTGTGTCTATTGAACCCACGGTTCCTGTTGCAAACCGTAGAGGATGAAATATCAACCTCCATGTCTTCTTGATGCATCTCTTACTACACTTGTTGCTCCATATTTTGTGAACTCTCAACACTTGATCCTATTCTTGTACTAGTAATTGTACTCGAGCTTTGTTGCCCTTGATTTTGTTGAGTGATCCTTGGAATTTTTGTTGGCTGCTCACTCTGATCATCTGCTGGCAAATCTCTGGACCTCTTGAATGCCTTGTCCTCCATGAATTTGACATCACATCTAACTATAATCCTTTTGGTCCCTGGAATAAATATATGATATGCCTTTGAGGTTTCACTATACCCCACAAAGTAACCCCTCTTTGCAGTTTGATATAACTTGGTACTTGTATCCCTTGGAATGTGACAATATGCCAAACTTCCAAATATCCTTAAGTTAATGACATCTGGCTTCTTCCCTATGAAAGCTTCCTCTGGTGTCATCTTTCCTAGTACCTTATGCGAAACCCTATTTTGTATATAACTGTCGTACTACATGTCTCTGCCCATAAGTAGTGGGGCATGTCCTAGTCGTGTAGTATAGCCCTTGCTACCTCCGATATAGAATGATTCTTCCTCTCAACAACCCCATTTTGTTGTGGGCTGTGAGGAACAATCCACTCTCTCTTGATTCCTTCCCTAGTACAAAACTCTTGGAACTCATTCCCTTTGTACTCGCCTCCATCGTCTAACTGAAGAACCTTTATCTTCCTTCCTCTCGAGTTCTCCACAAGAGCCTTAAACTCGTGGAAGCGACTGAAAACCTCATCCTTAGTCTTCAAGAAGTATATCCAGCTCTTCCTAGAGAAATCATCAATAAAAGTAACATAGTACTTGTATCCTCTAAGAGACTTCGTCGACATTGGTCCACATATATCTGAATGTACTAGATCAAGAATACCCTCGGATCTAGTGTCACTCCTTGGAAAACTTGCTTTCGCAAACTTCCCCAACACACATCCCTTGCATACATCATCATGCTTTGTGCTCACCTCCGAAACACCTGTCATTGTCTCATGAAGCAATTTGAGTGCTCCATGATGTATATGGCCTATCCTCCTATGCCATAGCTCTCCTCGATCTCTAGGATTACTACTACTCATGAGTGCCTTAGGAGTATCAAACTGTAACCTATTAAGACGACCGCTCCTAACTCCAATAGCTATGGGTGATTTCCAATCCTTATGTTTGACCAACACATGCACCAAAGAGTACATTGTACCCTTTATCCTAAAGGACAGATACAGAAATCAGATTCATACTCAAGCCTGGCACATGCAACACATCATGAAGAGGAATCAGCTTGTCATTCTCCCTCTGAAATTGAACAATCCCTTTCCCAACTGAGTTGAGTTTGGACATGTTGCCCATAGAAATCTGGATTCTGGTTTCCTCCTCCTTATAACTGGAGAAGTACTCTCTAACTCCTGCCATATGAAATGACGCCCCACTATTTATATACCAGACACTCTGTGAGGTTGAGCTAACCATACAAGCTATGAGTGCAAAATCATCTTCCATTCTACTAGAGAGCTCATCTGCACTTGTTGAAGCTACCACCTGCTTCTTGCCTTTCTTGTCATTCTTCTTCCTTTGCGCGCAATCACTGACATAGTGGCCAAACTCGTAACAACCATAGCACTTGATCATAGACATGTCCTCACTTTGTGAATTTGATCATTTGCTAGACCCCTTCTTTGCTTTCCCTTTTCCTGCTAGGACAACATTTTCTTGTTCCACCTCACTTTTCTGACTCTTATTGTTAGTCCAACTAACAAGACTTAGTCTAAGCTCCTCCTGAGTGAAATCACTCCATAGTCGATCCCAACTCGGTAAGGTGTCTCGTCCATTAATAACTTGAACAAAGACATCCCACTACTTAGTAAACCCATTTACGGCTATTCTAACTATCTCGTCATCATCTAGTTTATCTCCAACAGTTGCTAACTCATCCTTGACAACTCTAAGCCCGGTGAGGTAACTTGTAACATCTTCTCCCTTGTTCATCCGAGTATTCCTCAACTTTTCCTTGAGAATCATCTTCCGATTAGTGGTAGCATTCTGGTACAGATTTAGAATGGCATCCCACATCTTCTTCACTATATCTAATTCAGTGATATGCAAAACTATATGGTCCTTAACACTATCAAGGATTAGCCTCCTAGCTTTGGCATCATCCTTCTTGTATGCTAAGAGTTGTGTTGGATCTGTAGGTACAGCTACAACACTAGTCACATATTCCTTGATACCATTCTCTTCCAGCAATAAAGAAATTTTGGCTTTCCAGACACCAAAATTTTAGGCTCCATCCAATCTATCCTGATCTCTCAAACTAGCTAAGGCCATCTCAAAGGATAAAAGAAATAATAATTCTAAAGAGGTCAAACTAGGTTTTCTAAACTCTCGATTTTCTTTCCTTGGTCTATGCTAAACCTTTTCTACCCTTAACTTAACTCTGATACCATGTGAAAATTCTATTTCAGCTATTGATTATTAATCTTCTATCTTATATAGATTATTTGACTGCCGAAAATTAATTCACAGCAAATATTGAAAAATAACACAACTGCAACTTCACAAATAGAACCACATATAAAAATATGCAACACAAAGAACACAATATTTTTGGACAAATTGTCCCTGGAAAAACCCTAAAGGGAAAACCAATACTACAAATGAGGAATTATATTAAACTTCAGCAAATTAAGAGATACAAAGACTACTTGCCTCTTAGCGGCAAAGCTTCGGCAATATTGTCCTCCGGAAATTCTTCTCCCCATTTTTCCTACTGAGATTCCACTACTATTGTCTCCAAAGTATCACCGCACCCTTGCTATCACTACAAAACTATTTGCTAATACTACAAATTCATTTGCTATCATTGCAAATGCTTCTCAAGTGTGTTCTCCAAATGCCCACTGACCCCCTTTTAGACTACTCTCGTTGGAAAACCAACGGCCGAGATTTTATTTCAATCGATGGCTGAGATAAAACGGACTCCAACCACCCTAACTAATTGGTTATTAGGTGTCTCTAAAAGAGTCAATTAAATAAATAATTGTTTTTACTCTAACAACATTTCCAGAAAAACAACTATTATCTAATTCTTGGGTATGGACGAACAGCTGTCCAAGCTACCCAAACTAACACCTTGCAGGTCCAAACCCAAGGGTACGCCTGTAAATTACTGACAAAAAATGAGGACCTTGATTTCCTTATGGCAAGGTAGGTATTGGCTAACCGTCAAATGAGATCGAGGGCTCTATAAGGACTGATGACAACAAAATACAGGATATGGAAACACCTCTTGCAGAGATGGAGAGATGTAGTGTATGTTCGCTCAGTATTATTTTTACGAGAAGAATTCCAAGCTCTGAAAAGTTGGGTCACTAAAAAGTTGATATATCTTATTATCTAAGTTGCCGGTTCGGATTTTGGTATGGGTGCAGGTTCGAGATTCGGGTTCAAAATTCGTCCAAATTTTTGGGGGGTTGGGTTCGGATTCATTTTGGGTTCGTCCATACAAGAATATATATATATATATATATATGCAACAACAGAAAATATGTTTTTCTTTTCATTCACAAATGCACAAATGACATGCAATGGCAAAAAAACTTAATAGAAAAGTCACTTTTAGGGTTGAAGGGTCAAATAGACCTAAAATGGCAAAAAAACTTTATGGAAAAGTCAAGAAAGTGACGTTTTCAGTCAAATTCGCCTCAAATTCTCTCCAAATTCGTTCTAGATCCTTCTGTGCATTTCAAAATTCTCCCAAATTCGTCTGAAAGTCTGACAGGGTCCTTCTGACAGACTTTACTGCGAATTTGAGTGTCTGTGGCAGAATTTGAATCGAATTCGAACCGAATTCGAATTTGCAGCGAATCGAATCTCGACTTCAGCTTTCAGGGAGCGAATGTGGTAACTTAGCTTATTATCAATACCATTAACAAGGATCTCAAGCCAAAGATAGCCAACAGCTTAGTCCTGGCAATTCAGCATTTTCCCTGTTGATTTATGATTATTGATGATCATTAAGGCCATTCTGGCATGTTGTTTGCTACCAAATAGTTTCAAGGTGATGATGGCTTGGATGGGGATGGTATGGCATTGTCCAGAGCTGCTGTTTTCATAGCCAGCTAGTTATGATGGACAAAGTAATATTTTCAGCAGAATCATATTCCTAAATTAATATGGTTTTGTCAAAACTAATGCAATAAGTAGTAGCTTTCAGTTTTTTTTAAAACTATATCAAAATTTAATTATTTCAATTTTTCCAAACATATAGCAGACTTTATTAGCCATTTTTAACTGTCTGATACTATGGAACCTATCTATAATTGCTGCTACTTTTGTTTAATACATTGATAATTTGATGTACATCACTTGTCAATTTTTCACATTTTCCAAGAACCTCTTTGATTTGTTAAATGTTAAATTGCTTCTATGACTCATTAAAGGAGTACAAAGTGCAGTGGCCAGGGCTGAAAATTTCCCATAACAGGTGCAAATTGTATGACAGGAGAGAATAATTAAGCATACCTTGTTAAGATCGATCCACAAAGCTTCCTTGATCATCAATGTTTCATTGCAGACATCAACACAAGAGACACTGATCCAATAATCCCATTGTCCCTATTTATATAAAAAACTAAAAAGGCAATATTTTTAACAAGTTTCCATGCATGTTCCCTAATCATGCTCATCACATTCAGCAAAAGGTACATATAATATGTTAGGCTATTATGGCTGCTGCAACTTAAGCATGTTTATTGTAAGCATGGATGAACTATAGCCATATATCAAAACAAACAAATTTGTGCCAAACCAAGTTGTGCTTAACAATCAACAACAAAAGAGTCTGCAAAGAAAACAATAACTATTGAATTCAACAGCATATTACAGGTTATATGCAATAGATGGCACAAAACATTAACATTGAATTTGTTACCAAATTGTTTTTGGAAGTTATACCACATGGATTAGAAACAAAAAACAGGCAAAATGAATGAAATCAGAGGCATTTCATGATTAATAAAAATTCAATATTTCAAATAATAATGGTTTTTAAAAAGGAACAGTTTTTTTTTGTTTTTAAATTGTGATTCTTTGACAAATTTATGAATGATAGGATAAGTTGGTAGTAGTATGACAAACTGACAATGTATGGTTGAATAAATAGTTTAGGCAATGTACTCTTCAAATTTTCATAGGCGTTTGACATGACTCAAACAAAATACAATTAAATGAAATAATATTCCCAGTTATCTCCAACTTATTTTAAAGAGAATCCAATTCATTAGTACTCTGACATAATGAATTTCTCATGCTTATATACATGCAAACAAATTGAATTAACACTTAATAACCGACTTAATTATTTTTAATTAACTTCAAATAAACCTAATTTACTTCAAATAACATCACAATGAACATTTAATTTAACCCCTACATGTTGAATTGCTCCTATTGGTTTAAAATAGCAGAACTAAATGCTTACTTCTCACAGAGTTGAAAGTTTTTGCATTGCTTGCAAACCCAGCGCTTTCCAGAAACAATAAACAAACAACAATGGGTACATGCATGCTGCAAGTGAACCATAATGAAATCTTCTTTCATTGGCTGGATGGAATCTCCAAGCTGAAATATACAGCACAAATAGACATCATAAATTTGCATATTCCTGGTAAACAAAGCTACTACTTCAATGCTATAATTTTAAAAACAACAAAACTTTAATAAATTACTTTCTTCATTAACAGAGCATCCTTTGAAGTGTTGCTAGCAACATCAGTTTGAGCGGCAGCTTTCAAGGACCTCTTTGTCATATATTTTTTGTTCTTCTGATATCTCCGACCATCTGCTTCCTCTCTCTGAATCTGCATTATCATTTCCTCAGCAGCCCCAGGCCAGTAGTCCCCATCAAAGTATGGCAAGCGAGCTGCAGTGACTTTAGCCTTCCGCTCACCAGAAGACACAAAAAAGTAATCATACATATTTGTTACATCCACCACAATGTCCTCCTTACTGGCCTTACGTAGCATCGTAAGATACCTAGCCCATACACTTCTTCCAATTAATCTTCATACAATTTTGGCAGCATAAATAATCAAAAATTGTTTGGAAATCACATTATGTATTGATAAAGTTTCATCTCAGACCAGCCAATGACAATAGAATACACACAGAAAGATACAACATAACCATGAACCACTTGAAACATGTTAAGAATAAACATATATAAGCTCAACATTTCTGAAAAGGAATTCATCTTCTGAGAGCATAACTTCTATAAATTAGAAATTATGTTTCCTGTGCTTTTGTTTTGCAAAGATTATTGTCACTCAAGAGAATCATCACTCACCATTCACGGAGTTTATCCGATTTCGGTGTCTTCTGTGTTTCAGGGTGACAATAGAGAATATAATCTTCTCCCTTCAGCGGAGGACAGGCCCAAATATAACAGCTAGTCAAGCCTCGTCTTTTACAGTAATCCAAATATCCAATCTGTCCAAGAATCAAATAATTCAGAAATCCTCACTGTACAAAGCTACATGGCAAATTTGATCTCAACTATCTTAAGTACTTAAAGAAGTATTCATATCTCCACCTTTTTTGGCTCTTTGAAAATTTATTTTATCTTATAGTAGCTGGTACAGGTGAGTAAGGCAAGAAACCAAAAAGATACTTAGAAACATCACATACAGACATGAGCATCCTTGCAATAGAAATATCACATAGAAGTCATGAGCATTCTTGCAATTATTGATCATTATAGGCATTGCTATTCCCCAGATATTATCATCTTTAATGAACATGAAAAATAACTCAACTTTTGCCATAGGTAATACGATGTTCTTGCTAGCTTTTAACCAGACTTACGAGAATTTCATGATATACAAAGGTACGAAGAGCTTCACCATCCACAGTTTTCACATCTGGCCTAAAATACTTCACAGAATCCAAGTAGGAGAGATAGATGCGTCGCTGGTTTGGATGGGAGCATTCTGACCCAAATTCTTGTACATACATACCAAAAAGACAAACCTCTATACCTTCAATTTTTTGAAATAACAGGAGGACCTGTAGCCATGTGTCAAGGAATGTTATATGCTTCGAAAAATATTTTGTTTCATTACAGCTAATAATTGTCTATCCTAAAACATAACGAAATGAGAAACAAAGATGAATCAACAACCCATGTTCTGCACCTTTGACTTGTATGGAAATTCACTTGAATAATTTTGGTGTTGAAACATTTCTAAGAACCGCTGTTTCACCTCTAGTACTTTATCAACAGATGATACAACTCTCACAACAAGAGCCTCAGCTCCTGGCACCTGACAAAGATCAAAAGAAATTTAAATGTTAGTAAATTATTAACCAAAGCATTTTAAATATTGGTAGATGTGATCAAAAGATTCATTAATAGCTTTCAAACTGGGAACAGAAGAATATTAAAAAAATTGTGTTTTTCTTAATCTGTTACTCCTGAAATAAATAAGACACGGATAACAGCTCAAGCCACTTTCAATGCCAGTTTGAAAGTGAGATCTAATTACATTGTATAATCACAAAAACCAATACGACAGTGCTGAACATGACTGATGCAAAGAAAGTATATGGCTCTAAATTAATCCAGCACCCATAATTGAGTTTGACATATTCAATAAAATTGGATGGTTGGTGACATTCAGCATTGTAATTGCACATTGAATTACATTAAAAAATTGTCCAGACAATATGTTGAGTATTTAACTAATATAATCATGTCACATCATCAAATTCCAAGCAAGGTTTAGTTTAACAAAACACATTATTTCATCATTTTAACTTCAAGTCAAGTTCGTCTAACAGTCAAAGTACATAGCAATCAAATTATTACCTCCTCAAAGTTCTTGCCTAGGGCTTTTGCTCTTTCTTGTCTCTCCTCTTTTAAACGTCTAGAAAGTCTTTGCTCAATGTGATCACTCAGGAAAGTCCTTGGTAAGTCCTTTGCACCGAGAACAGCACTCTGTGGCAATGGTTTCCGTACACCTCTCTTTATCTGCTCCGTGTAACAGTTTGGGCATGTATATTCTGCCTGCTCATTTTCATTCCTTTTACCATTGAATAGCGCACATACTTGATGTTGCCATTTTTCACATATATCACAACACACCCACTGCAAAATAAATGTAGCTAGGTTCAGCAAAATTATATTAGCTATTCCAAAACTAAAACTCTGAATATGTACTGCTCACCGATTCTTCAATTTCATCAATATTTTTCTTCTTCTCAAGCTTTAACTTTGCATATGCATTTCCATCTATCTTGACTGAATCACCTCGACTTTCACTATAGCATGCTATACAAAAACAATGTCTTGTATCACCAGCTCCCAAAAGGTAATAAAATGCATTGCGCTTGATACGGACACCACATGGTGAGCAATAAATAGGGGGTGGATCAAATGTAATTGTATCTAAATTACATAACTGGCACGTTTCACCAGTCATTTGGAGGTCCATATTCCGATACTTTTCAGCCTTTGCTTTGCTCTGTGATAAAAAAACTCCCAAGACATTTTGTCAACAACAAAATCTTAGTTAAATGTTATAAAACAGAAACGACATTTACAAAATTGTATCCAAAGTAGAAAATGAAGGTTCATGACACGCAAAGGTTCTATTCTAAAACTCAATTGCCCTTTCAAAAAAAATCACTAAAATCTGTACTTAAAAAACTTTTAAAAGGCATTCTCTAGATTTCCACTATCAACTTTTCGCATTTATACTAACTGAAGTTAATATGAATGCAATTATCATTAAGAATAACTATGTAAAAGAGAAGACTGGTTCACAAGAAAATCCACATTTTCTTCTGTTAAAAATAAGATTTCATCTGTTATTCCCTCAAATATCTTAAGCTTATTGTGTAGGGGATATATAAACTGTCGTAACAAAATAGTTTCAGACAATTGAGTAATCAATAGACATAAAATTTAAAACATTCTCCTACAGGACTAACCTAAAATTGAAAATTTTCTGCATAAAAAAGTTTCTACTGTTACCCCGGACAAGATTTGCCATTACAGTTAAGAATATCAGTAATGTTAAATGTAATTCACCCAAAAGCCCAGTTGGTTTAAATTAAACATAATGGTACTTCTGCAGGTAGCTCAAATCGGGAGTGGGTGTCATTTGGCAAAATGTGCATATGGAGATGCTGATTTGGTTTCTGCTATGATTGGGAAGCTTATCCACTAACTTGGTGGAAGTTGTGGGCATATGGCAAGATATCTTGATTACAAAGTCAAACCTCATTAATCCAAACTCAAAGGTCAATATTGACTTGCATATTTTTACCAGGCCTAATCGGGGATATTAACATTTTCCAAAAGAACAAACAATTAGCATATGAAGCTTACAACTGCAGACATTGGAACATTAATCTGCATCTTTCAATATTAAGGTAAACAATATGCATATAGAGGAGAAACAGGGCACCCAACACTCTCACCAAACCAGCTTGAGCACTTACCCTCAAAATTGAATATAACAAGTTTTCTTGGTATCTGTTGAGAGTAGCATTAGAAAAGATCTATATTAAATCGCCAACATCAACAAGTTCAAAGGTTGGTGGAACTTAGTAAAAGTATGACTTACATTTCTACAAAATGGATTTTAAAGGTTCCGTCATGATGACGAGGATGAGTAATGCCACAGAGTTAACGTTACTGTTAAATGAATAAAATGAAGCCTGTCCATGGAGGAACAGGAAATAGATACAGTATTGGATACAGGTAGGGTGAACAATATATGTGTGTGTGTGTCTGTGTGTCTGTGTGTCTGATAGAGAAACACACAGACAACAGAGAGAACATTTTTTTAATGTCTTTTTTTATTCAAATTTTCAATGTGTTTTCAAGAACTTTAAACCAGATGGCTCCTGAGGGTGTGGTGTCATATCCAGACAAATTGGTTATGGCAACAAATATAGGCCGTTAGATATATATATATATATAATTTTATTTTTTGCAAATTTTAAATGTTTTTTCAGAAACTCTAAACTGTAACAATTTTTGAGTGTTTCTATTTTTTGGCAGATTTTGAATGTTTTTTTCAGAACTCTAAACCTGATATGGATCCTGGTGGTGTGGTGCCCTATGCAGACAAATTAGATACGGCCCAAATATAGGCTGGTATATGGATTGTCTGGACTCAGGATATAGTATCCAAGCTGAATCTGAGATATCATATCCATATCCAGTATCAAAACACAGATACTTTATCCAAACAGGAGAGGATTAGTATCCAGCAAGTCTGCTTGATAACATAATAATAATTAAAAAAGAAAAAACTGTTCATGCCTTCCTCTAGACTAATGAAATCCCTGAGATTTGCCCATCTACAATTATTACTCTTGCATGAGCAATTGAATGGAAAGGCATTGATGTGAATCATCATCATGGAAAGGAGACAGCTAATTTCATTCAAGCCATCTCATTATTTATCTAAGAGATGTCTTCATTACTCTGATTACTTTCTTCAGTTATTGCTTTACCCACAGTAGAGTACTAGAGACCATAATATGTCTTTTCCTTCACTGAATTTGCAGTGGAGAAGGTAAACACGTCAAAGTGTGGCTCATCAGTTTGAGACAAATGTCTTAGCCTCCATAATTTCGCATGGCAATGCTTCTTTTATGTTTGGGCCAACAGGTGAAGTGAGGTGGCTTGATAGCAAACAATCTAGATTTGTATCTCATCCTGTAAGCTCATTTCTTACAGTGAATTTAGCCAATGTAGAAGCCTAAGCTCGACATCACACATTCTTTGCATATTTTTCTGTTTATCCCCCTTGGAGGAAAAATATGGTTTCGACATGACAGCAGCTGAAAGAGCTTGGACTTATAAACATATTTCAGATCTTAATAAAGCTAAGAGAATTTTAGCAACACTATGAAGAGCTTGACTGTCCCTCGGCTCTGCTTAATTAGTCTTCTATTGAGTTTAATCTGGCACACTCATTCAGACCAAAAATCATACCCCACAATGGCCATTGTGTCATGGAAAGTTTAAGCTGCAAAGATTTGGCTTATTGGAGGTCTGCAAAAAACATTTAATTTGAGAATAAAATGAAAGATACACTGGCTCCCTTCATGTCAAGTATTGTGTCATGGATAGACCCACTGGATGAAAGGCATAGAGAACAGCACAAATCACAATACTAAGATCCTGACAGAAGAAAGGGAAAGACTTTAGTTAGGCAGGGTAAATTTCTCTGTCCAGGATTTGGGCTTCCTGAAAGGAAGGCAGTAAATTTATGTCCAATATTTACCATCGTGTGCAAGATATCTTCAGTAGATGGGTTGATTTGTTCATCCAGTTTCCAAATTTAGTCCCCGGCTAATTTTAAAAAAATGCTATGATGCAAGAAATGCAACCAGCTCCCTGTATTTCCTCTTTTTCCAGATGGCAACTCATCTGCAATGGTGAATGAAAATATGTTATTTCATTTTAAATGGAAACCAGGAGGCCGTGCAAAGCAACGGTTCCATTTCTGGAGTGTTGTGTTTCGTTTCATGGAATCCAGTTCCAGATGCAAATCCCTAAGATTTTAATAAAAACAAGAAGCAATTTAAATCCCTAAAATCATAGTTATATAAAATTTGTGCAATGTCAATGTATAATATATATCAATTTCAAAAGTCAGGTGTAGTAGGTTGCCACCAGAGGGAGAAGTCACATTTCAAGCAACAAGTCACCATCAGGTACAAATTTGCTAGAATGGCAGGTTGATAACACAAGAATCACAATGGAGATCATGAAGAGAAAGCATACATAGCAGCAAATATTAAAAGGAGAGCAAAAATGCTTATAGTGCAGCTTAGGACAAGATCACTTCTCATCATTTGAGATGTGAAACAGGTAGACAGATGATACCTAAGGAAGAATGGGAGGAGAGAATATGTCTATTTTGCAACATGGGAGTGGTAGAGACAGAGTGACATTTTATCATGGAGTGCCCAGCATACAACGACATCCGCTCCAGCTATGAGGATATTTTAGAAGTGGACAATTTAGGTACTTCATTTGAAGAAACACAGCTACACAGGACAGAAAACTTAGTGATCAAAATTCACTGTCGAAGAGCAGACTTAAAGAAGAAGTTTCAAATGATCTGAAGTTCTGGCACCCTATTCTGGGCTGCATGCTATTTTAGGGGTCCCATTGACTGCTTTGGACTCGCAGACGTTATTAAAATCTTTCATTCATTCATTCAATCGTTTTCTACATAAAAAATATTGTATGAATTGAAGTGATGTCCTACCAAGAAGAATAGTGTTTGAATTGGAGTTAATTTTTAGTTTCAGAGTTTCTTAGAAGAATAGTGTTTCAACTGATGTTATTCTTTAGTTTCAGTCTTCAGTGTTTCTCAGGGCTTATATTACAGTTCAATACTCTTATTGCATAGGAAAAAGTGCCTTAAATTCTTAATGTTTGAAGTGCAGGAAATGGTTCATCCTAGTTGGGGATTTTATATGCATGATAGTTTGTATCGTATTTTGCTTCATATATATTTAGAGAGTTGACCTTTCTCATAAGTTAGTGTCATTGAAATTGTCAAATTGATACAAATATGTGGGTACAGTATGACAGTACTATTGATGTGAGTTTTGTGACCACTCCAACATGCAGAATAAAATACTAAGTATCATATCCTCTCTTGAACAAGGAAACCTCATATGCTAAACAATATGGCAATTGTGTGATCAAATAAGGCAACCCCAAGGTTTACATGGAGAACTAGTGACTTTCTGTTGGATATAACTCAGTTTTATGATGTGATTTGTTGGTAACCACACAGGGACTTACACTATTCATTCAATGGGCCATCAACTTTCTAAATGCGAATGATTTGGCAATGTGGACTCTTCAAATTCTTCTAACAAAACAAAGTGCAAAAAGGATTGGGTTTAAAAATTTAGGCTACTTCTACTTTCTAATCTACCAATGCAAAAGACTATTGAAGATGTGGTGAAACTAAACCAATCCTTGCTTCATCAACTTAAACAACTACGCAAGAGAAGGTACAATCTTCTAAGGGTGCATGGATGATTTTCAAATTGCTAACATCCATTCAAATACTCAATTCTGATGCAATCCAAATGAACATTCCCAATTGAAATTAAGTGCTTGCAATGAGTTTAGCCTAACCTTGCAATGTTACTTGCAATCAACAACTACCAAAAGGTATGAACTTAAATGTAATGTCCCCCCTATTAGGAACTGCCCCTAATTCTCTATGTTCACTAAGATTCACAATATCTGCTGCTCCTTGTAGATTTATGAAATTGATGAATGATGCCGAATACTGAGTTTAATAGAAATGTAATGCTGAAATCAATATGTTTAATAATTGAACAACCTTATGTTAACAGGATGCTGAAGTAATATTGGTACCAAATAATACTATAACTTCCCAAGTATTTAAAATGATAAACCTGTTATGATTTGGTTTCTTGGTCAAGGAAGGGGGTCTGATATGCCCTTTAGGATATAAGATCCTGAGGCTAGAATTCTACCAAGTGTATTTGATCTGTTATGTCCCTTGAAATGGCACTCGTTCTATATTTCTGAGCTCCAATATATAATTTTATTTCCTCTGTTCCTACTGAATGGATCCCTCTTATTACTGATCCTTATTCATACGTATATTGTCTTGCAAATGGGTGGATAAATACTACCTTCCACTTGTTTGCTATTGAATATATTGGTTAAATCTCTGAGTCCTCTATTCACTAACAAATGAACAATAACCCCAACTCACTGCTGTGTACTCTTCTTATCTGTGGCTGTGTATTCCTTACTGATTGATGGGAGGGCTGGATTAGATACTGCGGACTAGACACTGATGCCTAAGGCTCATTCCAATCGATGATTTCCTGGGTTTTGCTCACGTATTCAACGCTGATTCCTCTCTTTTAAGAGTGCCCTCTCTCCTGTTGTCGTTCTTCTGCTGACTGATAATCAACTGCTTTCCTACACTGACTGTATATGTAATATGGTGTTGATTGGATTTGAGTGCTGACTGTGTTTCTATTTTTTCCTGCTCCCCGTTCGATGGTGTATTCATCTTCTTTATGTGTGTGGGGAAGACTGAAGGAAAGGTTACGACCTTTCCTTGGTCACGACCTTAGTCGCCTTTCATATTAGCAAACATTTTATATATTATTATAATTGATATATAATACTATATTATATTTTTATTATTTCATTATTATTATCTATTATTAATTGCATATTATTATTGTATATTGTTAATAAAGTATTACATATTATTATTATATTAATATGTTGATAATATATTATTAATATTCATTGTTTATAGTAGGTTATCATTAATAACATATAGATATATATTTTTTCATGTCCTTATGCTCTCTTTGTCCTAACGATGGATCACAGAGTGTGATCCGAAACATTGACTGAGAAACTCAAACACAATGAAAAATCCAGAAGCATAGCACATATAATATGTTATATTTCAAATATATAATGTTTGATATATATATATATATAACACACTTATAATATATTATTATTATATATCAATAATATATATTGAGATTATTTTATATCATTCATTTATTTATCATTATTGTTTATTATTAAATCTTTCTTTCAAAGGGGGGGCATTATAATTAGGGTTTTAAGCAGGGGCCATGATAGTCCTCCCCTCCCAAGATTGCTTGTCCTCAAGCAATGACAGTTCTCTTGGAGTAACCAATCCACAAGAGGTAGGAGTGTCCGACCAGGACCAGAAGCATCTCTTGGAGTAACCAATCCACAAGAGATACAAGTGTCCAACCAGGACTAAAACCATCTCTTGGAGTAACCAATCCACAAGAGGTAGGAGCGCCCAACCAAGACTAGAACCATCTCTTGGAGTAACCAATCCACAAGGGGCAAGAGCAACCAAACAGGACCTAGACCATCCTTGGAGTAATCAATCCACAAGGGGTAGGAGCGTCCAACCAAGACCAGAACCATCCCTTAGAGTAACCAATCCACAAGAGATAGGAGCATCCAACCAAGATCAGAACCATCTCTTGGAGTAACAATTCCACAAGAAGCAGGAATGTCCAACCAGGACTAGATCCATCTCTTGGAGTAATCTAACCAATTATGTTAGAAACTTATTCATTTGATATATCCAATTCCAAATTTTATAGAATGTTCTTATGGAAAATTTTAATTTGTTACAATTTTTGTTGTGTTGGATAATTTGCAAGGGAGTTGTAATCCCTAGATTCATTCCTCCATAAAGCTCCATTTGTTTGTTGTCACCGCTTCCTTTGATTGGGCGATGTTAAGACTGACTTCATCATGCCTTGGTCTCTTGTTTGGGTTTTCTTTTTTGCTTTTTTCCATTGCTTCTATTCTATGCGCTTGGCTTCTCTTCCCACATTTATGCCCTGGTTCCCATCTTTCTTTACATCTGAAACACACCTTTTTCTATTTGAGCTAGATTGGATTACATATGTGTCCATGCCTCCATTCATTTCCACACTTATAACATACTTTTTCTCCTTTATTCTTGTCATGCTCACAAATGTGTCCCGGCTTCCACTTTTCTTTGCAACGGAAACACAAATTTTCCCTACTTGCATCATGTCTATCTTTATGGTTTTCTTTATTGTAAAAAGTTCTATCTTTAGATGCCATGTGTTTGGAATTCCACCTTCCACTAGTTTGGGCAGCATCAAGACGAGTGGCATTAAGAATTGCATCTTTGAGTGTAGGAGGGTCTAGGGCACTCACCAATCCTCGTATGTTATCCGACAACCCTTCCACAAATATGTGAGTCTTTCATTGGATATCTCGGGGACCATAACAGATAACCATTGGAATTCTGCGACATAGTCTTCAAGAGTTCCTCTTTGCCTTATCCTTGTTAACTCCCTAAAGTGCTTTTGGGGGTGGATCTAATCAAATCTTTCAATAAGTCTTTTTTTTAAAACATTATAGGTTTTTATATTTTGGTGGTCTTGGGCAATTAAGCCATGGTGCCACGAATCATGTGCCACTCCTCCCAAATGTAGTATGGCAAATGTGATGGCATATTTCTCTGTCATGGGGCAGAGATTGAGGTATGTTTCAAGTTTTTGTAACCATGCTTGTGCTGTAACCTTTCCTGATCCATCAAAGTTAGGAATACTTAACTTCCCTATTTTGTTTTGGATATCCTTGTTTGTCTGATCACATCTCCTTCTAGAAATGGTTTTCACCTGGCCTCCACAAAAAGCCTCAAAGGAGATGTTCCTTTTTGTTTCCGGATCAAGCCTAGCATATTCCATCGCAAGTTCTCTTATATTAAGATTATTAACTTCTTCTTCTTCCCTTTGAGATCTTTTCCTAGGCATGAAAGGAGGCATGAATGTTTCAGGAGTTGTTCTTGAGGCAGTCTCATTATCACTTACAGATTGGCTAGAATTTGCATTCTCCTCATTTCCTTGGTTGGTTGTTAAGGTGTTGGTTATGTTTTGTAATGCTTGGAGCATTGCTTCATTTGTCTTCTCATTTCTTTCCATGAAAGCCCTCAATTCCTGTTCCATTTGAAGACTATTTGTATTTCTTTGGGACATAACCTTCCTCTTTTCCCTTTCCTGGGCCCTAATTGCTCATTGGCTAAGTTACATTAACTAGTTCCTCTCAGGCTGGCAGGAACATGCTCTGATACCACTTGTAATGTCCCCTTTCGGGATTGGCCTTGATTTTTGCCTTTTCTCTGAGGCTGTAATGTCCCCAACTTAATATCCCCGAGTTTTCTGATTTAATATATTGACGATTTGTCAAACACTTGTATGCACACTGCCTTTTTCATTTTCTGAGTTTTGAATCAGATTTGAATGTCTTGATTATGGCTAGAAATAATGAATATCCCTTCTAGAGTTGCACTGAAATTTTGTATTCTTGTTCATTGAATCATACAGATGTTGGACTTTCTCAATGTGTTTTGATTCACTATAGAAGTTTATGTAGTGAAATATATAGCAGATGTTGGGGAGTCATAATTATTGAATCAAAGGCAAATAAATAACTCTTCCAGATTTAGAGAGAATATGGATCTTCAATGGCTCGACATATCTTCAAATGCGTAACCAGCAGATAACAGATGATTGTGTATAACTTCAAGAGCATTTCATATATACACAGCAACAAATAAAGTTGGATATCACTGAACTTTGAAGTCTCATCATATGTGAAGATCACAAACTTTAAACTCTAGCAATCGACTTCTATGTTCAATAGAATTATTCCTATTCATAGATATTAGTTGGGAACGATTAATTGCATCAAAAAATTAATTTAAACTTCTATTGCTGTCTTTGATTTTCTTATCCCTACCGATGAGGTGGTGATATTGCTGGCACTCGATGGTCACCTCAAATACCAATTGTGATGATTGATGCCTTGTGGTATGGTATATATGCGAATGAATGATAAAGGGTCTGTGCCAGTCTTCTTCCTTCGTCGGGAGTCTATGTTCATAATCTATGGAATATGTAATCCCTGATCACAGATTCCATGGTATACGCTGATGAGTACTCTCCTGTCTGAATGATGGTTAATATTTAATGCTGTTAGTGATGACATATATGTATTTTCTGTTTGAGTGACTGTTGTAATTCCTTCTATAGATGATTGGACTATTACTATTGCAGGTTAGATTTTTTATTCCTATTCTTGTTTGCCGTGGGTTGAATGGATTTGACTTCCTAATTTCTGATTGCTTGCTGACTGTATCCTGAGTGGGCTCCTCCTCTTTCGCTGAATCCCTCTGCTGTTTTTATACTCCCCCAACCTGGGCGACTCTTGAGGAAGGGTCGGGACTCCTGTTTATGGCCAAGGCATCCCGACTATTAGTCATGTATTATATAATACAAGTTTTAATAGTGTATATAATATTTAGTATATAATTACAATTATTTACTTATTATAATTATATTATTTATTTATTTATATTTAACTATTATTATTAAATATTATTTTAATATATTATATTTTAATAGTATATTATATTGTATAATAGATATAATATTATACTATATCAATTATATCCTATCATTATTACATATAGTTGATTTTTATTATTTATTATTAAATTCTATTTAAAAAATTAGACATTACCATGTCAAGTGTATTCATATATTAAATAATACATTTATTTAAAGTATTATTATTCATTTATTCTTATATTTTAATATTATCATTTATTTATTATATTTTAATTTATTATTTGTTTATTATTAAATCTTATTATTAACTATTTATTTGTTAAATTATTATTCACTAAAATTTATTATATATTTATGATGTATAATTTATTTATTTAATGATTAATTATTATTAAATCCTATTTCAAAACGGGGACATCACAGCATCACCCAGATTTCATCTTGTTTTCAAGCCTTCATTTCATCACTCAAATCAATATCTTCATCACCTGATTGAAAGTTGCACAAGGGCCGGTTGGCAGTTTCATACTTGTCATGGCAATCAAGTTTAGTTTGAAGACAACACTTGATTTCACCTAACCCTTAATGATTTCCACTGACTTGCAGATTGAATTCCACCTTTGACTTGAGTTTGAGAGCAAAATCCTTGGGTGGAAATCAGGGTGTGCTTGGGCTCCAAACACCAAGAAAAGGTCGAAAATCTAAACTCTCTTAGGCTCCTTCACTAAGACTGATTTTCAAAATCTGACAAAGTGTTGGAATTTTAACATGTTCAAATCAGAATTCATCCTTGTTTTTTTTGGTTTTCATCAACACTTGATCTAATTCCCCATGTTTGCCCAAGTTTTTCCCAAAAAAGGATATCAAATTTCAACCAAGTGTGGATCATGACTTTCAACTAAAACTAACTTACATCTCAATCTCACCCAAGTTACTATCTTATCAACCTTAGAGACTTCAAAAGATTGTTACCAAGCCAAGACTAAGCTAAACAAGCTACCAAACTGCTGAGCAAAAAAGTGGGGGTCCCCATTTGCAATGGTGTGTGTGTGTGTTTTCAATACAATAGGTGCGGAAAAACAAAATGGGGGCTGGGTATGTTTGTCATATCATAATAGAAAAACAACAATATTTTGAAAACTAGGGCACAGAAAAATCTGAAACATTATTTGCATATAAGAAATTCTATAATAAACTCAGAATTATGATCAGATTGCTGATCTGAATTTTCTGCTAAAAGAAATCAATTTCTGAGTAGTATTAACGTAGGGAAAGTATAGAAAATCCTTGTATTTCTGCCCAGAATTTTCAGAATGATCTACTAAAGGCTTCCATCCTCAACTTCACATCAATCATCACATCAAATCCATAAAGCATGCATTACTATAGCCCCAAAACCTCCTAATAAGAAACTCCAACCTCTATCTAGAAGATAAAGCCACAATTAAGTCTTGTGAGGCCTCATTAAATATTTGTCACAATTGGCGAACTTTATTTAATAAAATGACTATTTTATTATTTTGTTATTCACTTTATTTTTTAATTAAATTAATCACTTAAAGTTGTCCCTTTAAAAATAATATTAATTTTTTGACAACTTAATCAATTAATTTAATTAAGTCACTTTATAATTATTTGGGGACATTACAATCCTCCCTCCCCAACATTGCTTTTCCTCAAGCAATTCGTTGTTGCACCACCAAGATCCCAAACCAGTCATATGACTAACACTACATCACTCTGTTGCTCTGCTCTGATAGACTGATACAATCAGCATTGCTGAAACCTGCAATTCTGTCATTCTGAAGCATTCCCACTATCATGTTAATCAATGGATCCCAAATTTTAAAACTATCATGTCTCCTCATAAGAGAGTGATCAGAATTCCACAATTCCACACTCATAGTATAAACTGAAAATTGATCAACATACTTATGAGTTTTTGCATAGTCATCCATCTCACATACTCCAAGCTGCTCATTATAGATGCATAAGAGATAGGTAACTCAACATGAAATGACATACCTAAAAGCTCTCATGCATCAATATCATATCCACACCTTGGAAAATCAACTGCTAAGGCTGTCCAATCAATCACACATGATCGTTTATGGCTGTCATCATCATTGCTAATGCTACCTCTAGTGCTCTGTCCACCAAAGCCTTTGAGTATTACCTTCTTTTCATCCACCGTGAACTCCAACACCATCTACTAGAAATCTTAAATGTACCGTTCAAGAGAATGCAACCATTTAATTCCTAATAATATATTGAAATCAGTGATCCCAGTTATCAAACTCAATGCTCATCTGTGGTACCCTCTTGTTGCATCTCATCTTAAACCCATATGCCATCATCACACAGAATCCTGGAGAATCCTCCAATGCCAATCCTTTTCTTGCCATCAAGCTATCACACACAAAATTGTGAGTTGCACCAATGTCTACCAAACATGTTGCGTGCAGCACATTCACAAATCCTCTTACCCTAAATGGTTGATACTTGGGAATACTGACAAGTAAGGCAGTAGCTTCATGTGCTAAAGCTATATTCTCTTGTTCTTCATTACCACTCTCTGAAGTATCATCAATTCTGTCATCATAATCGGATGTAACATTTTACCTTTCTCAAGGCATCTGTGACCAGGCACCCATTGTTCACTACAAGTGAAACACAATTTCTCCTTGTGTAGCTCATTCTTGCTCTCAAAGTCCAGCTTCTTTATCATCTTCCTTATTGGTTTGGATGGAACTTGTGACTCCTCATGAGATAACTTCCTTTGCTTGGCACTTGTATCATCATAAATGTGCATACCTTTAGGAGTAGAAGATTTCATGTTCTATCCTCTCTTAATGGCATTAGCAATAGGAGGATCAAATTCTTTGACGCAAAACCTGAGAGGTTCTTGTTGGCATTAAGTATGTTTGTCATTAGTGACAACACTTATTCAAACTATGTGTGCTTACCGAGCTCATCTAGCAGAACAGTGTTTACCGAGCAATCCGAGCAGAACAGTGCTTACCGAGTAGACCGAGCTTCGCAGTGCTTACCGAGTTATCATTACCGAGTGATGAAATGAGCAGTGTTTACCGAGTGCCAGCACGGTAAACAGGGAATTCAGTTTCTACCGAGTGACACTGTATCTACCGAGTCTCCAATGTATACTAAGTTCGAAACTACGACCGAGTGGTTAGTATGGACCAAGTCTCCACTCCTACCGAGAGCATGACGATGCCGAGTATTGCAGTGGATGCCAAGTATCAGAAAGTCACCAAGTTAGTTTGCAGGAACTTTGTAACTATATTTGGGCCGACTCAGTAATACTTGTGTTGACTTGTATTTTAGCAGCCGACTTTGTAATTATTTTGGATTGATATATAACCAATGTTTTGTATCATATCCAAGGTGTGAATAAGCGAGAAGTGTGACAAAGAGAAAAAGGCAGAGATAAGCAAATTACAAAGGGCTACAGTAGTATAAGGAGCAGCAGAGACATATCTATCACAGAAGGTGATCAGTACATCAAAGAATCTCAATCAGCAAGTACAATTGCAAGTAAGAGATCTACTGTTTCATCCTAACAGGTGAATCAGCTTGAAATCCTTTAACAGGGTAGACTTAACAATCTTTTGTAAAATCTATTAACCGAGTGCATACTTCATTGTATGTTTGTAAATCCTCTAACAAGGTGGACCTAGCAGTCCTAATTGCTCCTAACAGGGCAGATCATCAGAAGTGATCATTGTAAGCCTTAACCGGCCAACTTTATACTGCAGTATTGAAGTTTTGTGGGTATCATCCCCAGCCCAGTTTTACTTTCTATTTGGAAGGTTTTTGAGTCACCAAATCTCTGTGTTCAAAGTGTTATGAATGTTTTACTCTTTCTGTTACTCATGCATGCAGTTAGCTTATTGATCTAATTGTTATTTGGAATATGGTTAAGTTCTGCAATTTGTAAAAAGTTTTGAAGTTACTGATTCACCCCTCCCCTCTCAGTAACTTGGCTAGTCTTGAATATTTCCAACAATTGGTATCAGAGCACTGTGGTTCTCAGGATAAAGTTTGACAGCTTGAGTAAAGATCCAGGACAATGGAGATATTCAGACTTAACAAAGCAATTGAAAATGAAAAGCTAGATCTGGAAATGGCCATAGCTCAACTCAAGGAAGCAAAAGAGCATCTTTCCCAATCCCTAAAAAGAAGGAAGGAACTTGCAAACCAGATGAATGACCATCAGTATGTTGAAGAAAAAATTGAAGATTTTTTCCCTTCAAGCAGCTCAGATGAAGCAAACAATGCAATCAAAGAACTCCTAGAAAAGAATGGATCTCTGCAAGAATAAGTAAGAAAATTGAAAAGAGAACAGGAAATTCAATCAACAAGATTTTGTGAAATCTTGGAACAAAGAAACAAGATAAAAGATGAAATAGAAGGAAAGATCAATGAAATCCAGAATCAAACTCTTCAGCTAGAAAACCTTATTGATCAAGTCTCCAATGCAAATGAAGAAATCTTGACTCTGAGATCAGAAAATGACAGGATAACAGAGGAGCTGAGATCTGAAAAGCAAATCAGTTTAAGATTGGTGAATGACCTAAACATTGAAAGGCAAATCAATGAGAGAATGATGAAATCTCAAGAAGATATGAATCGGCTGTATGAACAAAACCTTCATAAGCGAAAAGGAAAAGCAGGACTTGGATACAAAGAGGAAGGTGAATCCTCCAAACAAGGTACTCAAAAGAATCAGAAACCAGCTTGTAATCACTGTGGCAAAATTGGTCATACTTCAAACAAATGTTGGAGCAATGGAAAAGCAAAATTCAATGGAAAATGCTACAATTGCAATCAGCATGGTCATAAAGCAAATGAATGAAAGGAGAAACCAAGATTTGAAGGCAAATGTCACAAATGTAACAAACAAGGTCACAAGGCATCAGAATGCAAATCTAAAACACCCAATCCAGCAAAACAAATTGTGAAAGCAATATTTGGTTGGGATTACAACACTTGGTGTAGGTGTCATTACTGTGGAGAATATGGACACATTGGCATGAATTGTGTAAGGCAGCACTTGAGAAAAAGGGATACTACCATAAGATGTTATACATGCACTGAACTTGGTCATGTAGCTAAAAATTGCATGAATACAGGCAGAGTTGCAGACGAAAAGAAAGCAAAAGCAAATAGCATCAGGAAGCAGATGAGACAACAATGGATTCCTAAACCTACCGAGCAAACCAGTCCAAGTAATGGAGTCACTTATGAAGTGGGTGGCTCTATCAATTCTAACTAAGTCTCCAAGGAAGCACTGGAACTGTATCTTCATAGACATATTCCAAAACAGTTCCAGAATTGAAAGAAAGAAAGATCCAAATCAGTATGCAAGATACAGCAGGATCACAGGAAGGTCGGTATCAGTTACCACCGAGCAAGGTCGGGAGTAACCTAATTTCATATGGTTACCGAGTAAGGTCGGAGCAGTATGAATTCGTATGTTCGCCGAGTTGCGGAATCTTCACCGAGCAATTAATGCATAGTGGATGACAGTCTGTCTAGTTCAATGCCCTAATTCCTACGGAGCATTAATGGCAAAGTTTTAACAAAAAAAGCATGAAATCAAGTTCATTCTTCACTGCGAATATCAGCATATTGAGCAGAGAAATTTCCTAGTGCGATCAAGCGATTCGAAGCAAAATTTGCAGCAAAAATTTTTCGAAGAATTTTCTACCGAGCTACCATGGCATCATCCAACACTAAAGTAAAGAAAGGTTCGGAAATGTTAGTTCAAGGAGAATGGAAAGCACCGGATTTCAAACTCGTGCCCACGATTGCAGAAGCCCTAGACCTGAGTGGAGCTCAATCTCAGATCCCTCCCAAGGTACTCCTTGTAAACGACATTCGCAGTCATTTTAAGGGCACAATTCAAGAGCTTGGAACCCTAGAGATAGATGTTGTTCGTGATGAACTGTGTGTTGATGGTGTTCTCAAACCGGAACATAAACATTTGGAAGATAAGGGTTTGACACATATCACCCACTTGCTTTGGAGTTTCCAGATAAAATGGATTAGATATATCCTAAGCCGAGTGCATAAAGGTAAAATTTGGCTTGAGCAACCAGTGGAAATAACAGAGAAGATGATTCATCGGATCACTAGTCTTCCCATGCTTGCCAAGGCAAAATCTACAAAAACCCTAGGTCGGGTAGAGTTGGAAAAGAAAACCCTAGCCAAATGGGACGATAGAGGTATGAGAATAAACAGTATTACCGATGCAGAACTAAAATTTGGCACATATGTCATAGCTCACAAGATATACAATTCAAATCGACAGAATAGTGTTCCATGTGAAGCAGTTGACCTAACTTACAAAATTGTAAAGAACAACTTGTCATTTGACCTAGCAGATTTGTTGTTGAAGCAGTTCAACAAGAATATGGAGAGCATTCAAACCTCAAAGAACAATCCATGTAAGTTTGGCTCACTGTTGGTTTGTTTATTTTTCTATGCTCAAAAGTTCTTCCCATCAAAAGGCACGGTAAAATGGAGAAAAGATGTGCCTCTTCTTTATCAAATAAATGAGTACATTGCAGAAATGGGTGAGAATTTTGTAAACATAGTGGATAACTATTTTGAATCTTTTAAGGAAAAGATGAATAACAGATTTCGGATTCCACAAAAGTTGGTGGAAGATTATAAGGATGATATTTGTTTCATGGTTGATTGTGATAGAGTATACATTCAAGCAGTAAGGCCTAGGATTGTATGGGTGAAACCTCTTCCTTATGACGTAAACATTGATGAGACAAAAGATATAATTGAAACCCTAGTAAATCAACCTGTTGATCCAAAGGCTTCATACTTTGGAACATATGATGAAGCTAAGGTAAGAATTGAGCTAAGTATAAAGCTTCCATAGGCGGTTAACAAAGGCAGAAAAAGGATGGCCAAGATGCAATCTAGCACACCTCTAATGTTAACCGAGGGCAAAGGAGAGGACATTGAAGAAGAAGAAGAAAAGAATGAGAGTGACGAAGAACAAGTACCTGTGAAAAAGAAAGGGAAGGCGACAATCACTAAGACACCAAAACAATCTATTGCAGTCTTCACAAGAAAAAGAAGGGGCAAGGCAGGTAAAGTCAGTGATGATATAGTACTCAAAAGGCCTCCTCCCACATTAGAAGAAAAGATTAAGGATTTGAGAGAAGGATCTGGAGTTTCAAATTTCAAATCTCTCAAATATGAAATTAGATCAAAAGCAGAGCAGCAGGAAATTGAAGATGCTGTTATTGAGAAAATGGGAAAATGGAAGTACTCACCTGATGATATGGCTTCTCAAATTCCAAGTGTTCTATTGGAGAAAGTTAAGATGAGATGGTCCAATGCAAGGCAAACTGTCAAGGACATATATGCTCAAACCTTAAGACAGCTGATGCCCAGTTTGAAAAATGCTGAAATCAATAAGGCATTGATAGAAAATGAGCGCAAGATGACACTAAAATTCAACACTTGTCTGATTCTAATCAAAAATATAGAATCGGTTGTAAAGAGTGCCACTACTACATGGAAAAACATCTATCATCTTCACCAACCGAGTGTTGAAACTGTGATAATAAAAGATATTGAAGATGACAGTGATGAAGATAAAGAAGAAGATGCTGCCACAGAAACAATTCAGCTAGATAGTATTGAAGTTGAAGAAGTAGCAGAGGAAGAAGCTACCGAGGAAGCTAAGCAGAATGTTGAGGAAGATGATCCAGTTCGGATAGCTGCAGAGGTAATTGCCTCACTTCCTCACTCTCCAGCAAAAGTTGCTACATCAACCCCGGAGATAACTTCAAGTGTGATTGTGACAAAACCAATAGATACATCAAATGTCCAATCATCCTCAACACAGCTCAATGTATCAATGACAGAAATGGCTACCACTTCATCTACCGAGCTTCAGCCTCCTTCCACCGAGTTGCAGTCTCCAGCATCTACTTCAGTACCTTCTACAATTTTGAGTTTTTCAGCAGCAAGTACTTCAGTTTTGGATACCTCAGTAAGTACTTCAGATTCTACAATTGTAAATACTTCAGTTTTGGGTTTATCAAGTATTCCAGTTAGCATTCCATCAGTTGGAAGTTTATCATTTTTCACTGCAAGTCCTACTGTGTCTACAATAACTTCTACTACAAAGGCATTAAGTACAATGACAGTTGAACCTAAGGCTCAACCGAGTACAAGATTTTTAAGCAGGGGTAAAGACATAGAAGAAGATATAGATTTGGATGTGCAAATAGAAATTCCACAATTAGATTTTGCAAATCTTTCAGCAGACCAAATGCAAATGTTTGGTGAACTCCTCCAAAAGAAAGCAAAGCAGAAGAAACTAAAAGAAGAAAGAGATAGGGAATTTAAGATCATTGAGGATGCCAAGAATATTTTGATAGAAGCAATAGGTGTTGAAGTTGATTCCTCTCAACACATTTTGTTACAGTTGGCAAAGGCAGTAAACAAGTTCAATGAGGACTCTTATGGTCAAGAAAAGTTGCTTGAGAAGGCTGAGAAGAAGTTTGATCATAAAGTGCTTGAGTGTATTGCTCAGCGAATAGCTATCAATCAGGCAGGGTTATCTTCAGTTTTGACTAACATTGAATCCTCCTATTCCAATGTAACATCATTTTTTGTCAAAGTATGTAATGTTGCCGAGTTCTCAAAGGAGATTAAGGACAAAATAAATAAGATTGATGAGAATCTGAAGGTCAGTGCACAAAAGTTGCAACTTGAACCTAGTTCAAGCTCTGCACATCATATGACAGTCAGATTCCTATCTGATAAGCAGTCAGAGTTATTGAGAGAAGATGCAAGGATCAGGTCAACATTAATAGATATTCAGAACATGATCCTTCCCATCATGGATACAATGCAGAAGCATATTGCACACTCAAAAACATTGATCCATGACAATCAGTTTTCAATTGCAGATCACATGATTGAACTCTCTGCAGAAGTCCAAGTTGCACTCCATACATGCAAGATTCTGCAAGAGAATTGGGACAGAACTCTAGCATTAATAAGTAAGGTACATTCTGATTTTCTCTCACATTTTGGTATCTCTATTAAAATATTTGTATATACACCTTTGGCATTATTGTCAAAAAGGGGGAGAAAGTATATAAGATAGGGGGAGATATATGGAAAGATATGAGAGATATGAAAGGGGGAGAAAATATATGAGAGAAATAGGAAATATGAGTATGAGGTGAAATAAAATATTTGTATATACAACAGATTGACAAAGACAAATTTTGAAAAATCAAAAACAGATTCAGCATGATTTTTGTATATAAGTTTTGGGCAATAAGTGTTTTTGTCACTAATGCCAAAGGGGGAGATTGTTGGCATTAAGAATGTTTGTCATTAGTGACAACACTTATTCAGACTCTGTGTGCTTACAGAGCTCATCTAGCAGAACAGTGTTTACCGAGCAATCCGAGCAGAACAGTGCTTACTGAGTAGACCGAGCTTCGCAGTGCTTACCGAGTTATCATTACCGAGTGATGAAATGAGCAGTGTTTACCGAGTGCCAGCACGATAAACAGGGAATTCAGTTTCTATCGAGTGACACTGTATCTACCGAGTCTCCAATGTATACCGAGTTCGAAACTACGACCGAGTGGTTAGTATGGACCGAGTCTCCACTCCTACTGAGAGCATGACGATGCTGAGTATTGCAATGGATGTCGAGTATCAGAAAGTCACCGAGTTAGTTTGCAGGAACTTTGTAACTATATTTGGGCCGACTCAGTAATACTTGTGTTGACTTGTATTTTAGCAGCCGACTTTGTAATTATTTTGGATTGATATATAACCAATGTTTTGTATCATATCCAAGGTGTGAATAAGCGAGAAGTGTGAAAAAGAGAAAAAGGCAGAGATAAGCGAATTACAAAGGGCTACAGTAGTATAAGGAGCAGCAGAGACATATCTATCACAAAAGGTGATCAGTACATCAAAGAATCTCAATCAGCAAGTACAGTTGCAAGTAAGAGATCTATTGTTTCATCCTAACAGGTGAATCAGCTTGAAATCCTTTAACAAGGTAGACTTAATAGTCTTTTGTAAAATCTCTTAACCGAGTGCATACTTCATTGTATGTTCGTAAATCCTCTAATAAGGTGGACCTAGCAGTCCTAATTGCTCCTAACAGGGCAGATCATCAGAAGTGATCATTGTAAGCCTTAACCGGCCAACTTTATACTGCAGTATTGAAGTTTTGTGGGTATCATCCCCAGCCCAGTTTTACTTTCTATTTGGAAGGTTTCTGGGTCACCAAATCTCTGTGTTCAAAGTGTTATGAATGTTTTATTCTTTCTGTTACTCATGCATGCAGTTAGCTTATTGATCTAATTGTTATTTGGAATATGGTTAAGTTCTACAATTTGGAAAAAGTTTTGAAGTTACTGATTTACCCCTCCCCTCTCAGTAACTTGGCTAGTCTTGAATATTTCCAACAGTTCTGACAAACCCTTCATGAACCAAGAAATCAGCCTCTTCTCAATCACATCAAAACCATTACTGACAACTGTTGAAACTCTGAAATGTATGCATCAAGTGTCCCCACCTGTCTCAACTGAGCCAACTCTCTGGAATGTGCCTCTGAATCCCTCAAGGTGAAGGGTGGCAAATTTGATGGCCTCAATCTCCTTCATCTAATTTAGGGCAAGGTAAGTATCCAATTTCTAATCCATGCAACTGAAATGTATGCATGAAGTGTCCCCACCTGTCTCAACTGAGCCAACTCTCTAGAATGTGCCTCTGAATCCCCCAAGGTGAAGGGTGGCAAATTCGATGGCCTCAACCTCCTTCATCTAATTTAGGGCAAGGTAAGTATCCAATTTCTAATCCAAGCTCTAATTGCACCCTTGGATGATCCATCAAAACTAGGTAAGGATAAATGTCCCAACCTTTTATGCAGCCCATAATTCTGATTCCATTATTTCTTTTTTGGCTTTGTGTATTTGGTGACCTCCAAGTAGTCTCTTAAAGTGATCACTGCATGAAAATCTTCTTCCAATGCTTGATACATAGCCCAAATCTCAGCATCCTCATTGTCCTCCATGGGTTCCTCTTGTGCAAGCTCATCCTCTTGTATAAAGGTAGGCATGAAAGATATGGATTTTGATGAACCCATCGGTTTATTGGTAGAATGCTCATTATTTTCTGCAGGTTTGCTACATTCCTCTCTCTCTCTATTTGCACCCAGTTTCTTCCATCTGCTATGCTATTTGCAATCTGTCTCAAATAAAGATTGGTATTTTGTAGTTAATATTTCTACAAACATTTGATTTGTCTCCTCTTCACTTGCGCATGGTGGTCAATCGCTGTCAGCCATTGTTCCTTTCTGTTTATCCAGGTTGTAACCACCCTTTCCACACATACAATCAATCCAAACAAGCTGCCAAAACTTGCAGGTCTAATACCACTGCAATATCCCCAAATAGGGATAATAGAAAAACAACAATATTTCCAAAACTAGGGCATGGAAAAATCTGAAACTTTATTTGCATATAAGAAATTTTACAATAAACTCAGAATTATGATCAAATTACTAATCTGATTTTTCTGCTTAAAGAAACAAGCTTCTGAGTAAGTACTAAACATCGGGCAAGTACAGAAAATCCTTTCATTTCTACCCAGAATTTTCAGAAATACTTTACAATGATTTTGTACATTTTTCTGAGATAAAAATGAAATAAATATGCAGATTTAAATATCAAAATACCTCAGAATTCTTTAAACCCTAACTGCCCTCAAATATGGCATTAAACTCCCAATTCAAACAATGCTGGGTCTGAAATATTCATGCTTCTTGTTGCTGTTCTCAAAAATGCTCAGAAATATGAAGATGTCACGCTTTATTTCTGAATCAAACCCTTATCCCCTGACAATTCGCCTCCAATGGAGACTTCAGAAATTTGGACCAATTGTGAACTCCATTGCGGATCCACCCTCAAAAATAGTTATGTTTTCATCCAAACCTTGTTGATCTACTGAAGGTTTTCATCCTCAGCTTCATGTAAATCATCACATCAAATCCATAAAGCATGCATTACTACAGCCCCAAGAACCCCCTTATAAAGAACTCCAACCTCTATCTAGAAGATTGGGCCACATTTAAGTTTTGCAGGGCCTCATTAAATATTTGTCACAATTGGAGAACTTTATTTTAAGAAAGTGACTATTTTATTATTTTATTTAATAGAGTGACTATTTTATCATTTAAGAAAGTGACTATTTAATTATTATACTTAATAAAATGACTGCTAAAGATGATTTTCCCTAGTTGTATCTCAACCTTTCTTCCACAAAATGTATATCTGAATAAGAATATCTTATCATTTTATATGTCCAATCCATATTCAATAGGTATAATGTTTTAAAATTAAAAAATTGTGAAATATATGCATGAGTATAGAAAACCAATTCTATTTCTTTTCTTCAGCACAACCTCATCTTCCATCACATTGCCATTTCCATCGTGTTTTAAGATTCCCATTTCTAGTAACATAGCAACAATGTGCTGAAGGACTATCTGAAAATCAATATTCCTAGATCAATGAGACAGAAGATTTTTCTTACTTCGATGATACTGGTATTAGCAACCTAATCTTGAACAAGCAAAAGGCTGTAGCTCCTGGAAACATTTGTGCAAAGTTCAAACTGATTTTCTACTATTGGATTGGCCTTTTCTTTGGTGGGTTCAAGTCCACATGATTTGTATTCAGAAAATTTTTATAAGCATCTTTATATAGCTCATTTTCGTGAGTCACAGAGATAGTTCCTTTGTTAATAATAGTTTATCGAGCATATTGTTAGTGTTTGAGGTTATAACGTTAATTATTCAGATTTGATTTACAGTAGTTTTAGAATTAGATATTATTGGGTTGCAAAGGCCAGCAGAATTACCAGTTAGGCTACCTGTTACTTTGCATGTTTGTTACCTTTAAATTCAGTTTTGGTGTAGAAAAACTAGTAGACTGAATGTTACTTACTATGCAATAATCTCATGTAATAAGTTGTCAGTTGCTAAACACAAAAAGAATATCTAGTATGTTTTGAAATTGCAACTGAGTTTAACCTATGTTTCATATTTACCCGTCTTTTTATTACTTTCTCAATAAACACTAAACAGGACATAATCAGACATCAAAAAATGCTAAGGAATCTCTATTTATTGAATCACAAGAAAATTGCTTGATCAAACCATATAGAAAGGTACGAAATTTGCAAAATCCAAGAAGAAACGAGAAAAGACCCATATAAAACAATTTGGTAACCCTGAACATAAAGTGATTAATGATCATAAAAATTGATCAAGATAAAAACAGCCTATTTATTTGTAATGTATCACAGAATAAGAGCTTAAAGTTAAAACAACTGAATAGTTTTTTCAAGACAAATTATGTCTAATGTTTTCATAATAAGAATTATGTATCAAATGAAAAATGAAAATGAATTTACTACTTTGTTTAACAAATCTTGATTAACGTGCTTGCATTTACTCCTTGATGAAGTCGTCATACTTCAAACTAATGGCTAGATAATTACATCATACACCAATTAACAGGAAGTAAATATCATACCAACTAGAAGCTTTCATACTGACCTGCCAACCCCACTGTCTTAGCCCTTTAACATGTTCCCTTATCTGCTCAGGGGTGAAAAGCTCTGTTAAAGAAACACCTTTGATCTTTGGCTTACCAAATTTTTCAGAAGCTGAAGAATCAGTGGGTGGGATATCCATTATAGTTTCCTGTATAACCTGCACAGATTCTTGCTTAACTTGCACAGGGACATTTGCAGAAAAAGGTATTGCAGATTCTGCCTTAACCTGTTGCTCTTGTATATGCCCATGTTCAGCATGTGGATTCTGAAAAATATCATTCTTCAATTCCCAGGATTTTTGGCTAGATCCTTGTTGTGGACTCTCAGCCTGCTCTATCTTTATTGGTATTGATTCTGCTTTGGATGACTTCAATAAATGAGATTTCATCATGCCTGCATCATGTCCACTTGGCTCAAAATCTTGAGTTTGCATTTGGGTAATTGCTTGCACCTCCCTTGGACTTGTAACAGATACCATTGCACTTTCAGCTTCCTGGTGTGCATTACTTGGAGAGGAAGGTTCAAACTTTCTTCTTTTACTTGGATGTTGTTCTTCCTGTGCTGAGTCCTGAATGGAGGCTACAGAACTTGCTGGCAAATTTATTTTAGTTCCAACTGAACTATTAAAATTTGAAGATTTCGGCACAGCATTCACACAATCTATTGCTCCAAGATTCAATGATTGAGCATAGCCATTTGCACGTTGTTTCAAAATATAAAGACGAAAAGGTGCACAAACAGGGCAACTGTTATTCTGGCATTGTTGATTATGAATTAAAAGCTTCCGAGATCCACGACAACGTGGATAACTACACTGTATGTCACGGCATCTAGCAACATGTGCCCACAGTTCCCGTCCTACAATGCAATTAGGAGTTCGGCATTCTGGAACTCTACATCTACTGACATGGTGCAAAAAAGCCAGCCACATTTGTTGCTTATAGTATTGCATTTTCTGTTGTTCAGAACTAGCACTGGGCTGCATGCTACCAGAAGCAGATCCAGCAGTCCCAGGCCTTGGTTGAGATGTTGCAGTTGATATAATAGCATTTCCTGAAACTTCTTGTGATGGTTGTTGCTCTTGTGTCATATCTTGATCCATTAGCTGTGACGATTCTTCCTGGAATGGTTGTTGCTGCTTTATTATACTCGAATATTGCTGTGGAAGATGATGTTTCTCCTGCGCTTGCAAACCCTGCTCCCCTTGCAAGCAGACTTCTGGCTTAACTTGAGCTGCAACATCATTATAAACATTATTAGACCCTGCTTCTTGTTGATCTTGACTTGAATCCTGTAGCTTGTGCAATTTCTGCGTTTGTACTTGATTGAGATGCTGAAAACTTTTAGAGTTATCATTCAGTTCCTCAGATTTCTGTGCTGGATTATTGACAGTATGCTGTTGCTGTTGGCTTGTTGGTAGAGAAAGAGTTTCTTTTTCTTCCATTTCTTTATTTAGGGATCCATTTTGATGTGTTTCAATATCTTCCTGTTTCTGACCAGAGACAATAAATTCAGGTTGATTATGAAGTGCACCTCTTCTTACTACAGGTAGTTGCTGTTGTTGTTGACTGTGTTGTATTTGTTGATGCATGTGTGTCTGTTGATATGTATGTAGCTGTTGCTGATGGTAACTCTGGTGTTGCTGATACCTTAGTTTCTGCTGCTTTGGTTGAATTGATTGACCCTTTGGCAATCTTGATAAACCATGTGGACTACTCATTTTCTGTGATTGATTCTGTTGGCATTGCTGTAGTGCTGGCAATATCTGTTGCTGTGAAGGCAATCCAGGAACAGGTATCATCCTTGGAAGTACATTGGATGATACAGGTCCATATAAGTTTCCAGAACCTGCAAGATCGCCTGCATTCATTGCATAACCCTCACCAGATAATGGAACCACTGGATTGGTCATTGCAGCTGCAATTCCAATGTTTAGAATAAATTAAAACCAAGTAAAATCAAAATGTTCAGGAGAATTATAATGATCCTGGAAAATATACAAAATTTTCAATTATCAAAAGCATTTAAAATTTAAAGAAAGCAATATACAACTTACACTGCAGAAAACCTTGTCGATGCTGCTGAGTGGTATTCTGCTCTGAGGAAGCATGCAGTTGCGCATTACCATACTGTGAAACATTTAAGTAGCCTCCTGAACTGGATAATGCTGTGGTACCATTCATCAGATTCTGATTATTTTGTGCCACACGTATCCCACGATTCATGCTTCCATTTACTGAACCATTGGAAGAATTTTTCCGCTGCAAGTTATTACTACCCATTTGACCACTCATATTATGATAGAAGTGCCCATTTGCAACCCCAGTAATTTGCTGTGGAGTAGTTCCTATGTAGTTAACACTTGAATAACCCATTCCACTGGAGGGAGACTTTCCTAACCCCGAGGTTGGAATCATCTGACTCCTGAAACCTATTGTAGGCATTTTCTGGTTTGCTGCACCCATGGACATGCCTCCAACTCCCTGCTGACATTGAGGCATGTTGCCGACGGATCCCGGAACGGATGACAAATTGTCTCCAGAATTAGCCAGAACATTCATTTTATTGGAGTTAACATCAGCTGCTATAAATGAGTTAGAATGTACACAATCAGACGGTTCAGAATCACTACCAATGGGTAACATACATCCCATGCCAGAAGGATTAGAAATCAAACTTTTTGAACTAGAAACTGGCTTCATGGAAATATCCCCACTGGATGTTGCCATCACTGAATATCCAAACCCAGTATTTGACATACCTGGAGTTGGAATCACTGTTCCCACAGTTCCATTGGAAGAAACAGAATGTGGGACAAACCTTTGGTTACAATTACCATGTTGGGAACGCTTAGCAAAAGTCTGCAATCGCGTTTCCAAAGTCCTAATGTCCATGTACTCTTCCTGGGAAAGAAAAATAGAACACATACAAAATGCTCAGTACAAATATGAGTGGACCTCATAGCAGGTAGCATACTTGTTTTTATGTACTTGCACTGGATTGGAAGAAACAAATAAGCTCATATGTAATTACAATTAATGCAGCTGACTCACCCTAAAGGAGTCAAAAAAAAGGGGATTATTACAAGATATTACATACTAAAATTTCTGCTCTGATCTAAAAACTGTGGTACTGGAACATGTTAATATATTACAAAAGAAAGATGGCAAAAAGTTTCTATTGTACTCTATAAACAACTCATATTTCATTTTTGTGGGGACAATCCCCTTTTTTGGGAGTCCTTGGGAGAGAGCCACTACTGGGAATTGGGCCAAGACTCAAACCTGTGCCATGCTTGACAAACTCCACGGCCAAAAACTGCTCATATTTCATTAAGCTTAATAAAATGGAAGAATGACTGATGAATTTCATTAAATTAAGATCATATTTCTGTTCTGCAGACTCCTAGTCACTGTGTGTTGGCCATGGGAAAACCTGGAATTAGGAGTCAAACTTATGGCAATGCATGGATGTTGGTGGAACTAACACCATCCCTATGTACTCATGTGGCGCTTATTTCTAGGAACCAAGGGTTAGAACAATATGAAACCAAGTATACGCTAGTGTACCTTATTACTGGGGTAATTGACAAACTCGCAAGCACCAAGCTGCATCTTCAAACCTGCCTCCTGAAGGTTTTTTTAGAGTGAACTGGAGCTTGGCTGGAGCAGGGGTAAGTGGTGCACTGTTCTTTGAACCTTTTACTGCAGGGCAGATTCTTCTTTCATGGGTCCAAATTGAATGACAGGGCAGAAGCATTGGTGGTGCTGGTGGGCCTCATGATAGGCTCTTCTTTGGATTGTAGTTAGTAGACAATGATTCCCAATTTGTTAGTGGCAATCTGGCTAAAGACTCCATCAACATTGGAGACTTAACAAAATCATGGACAAAAATTGAAATCCCTTTAAGGGCCAGAATTTCAAAGAACTCGTTTATAGACAATTTTTGTAGGGAATGAATGTTGGGATAGGAAAGATGAAGTACTAAGAGGGGAGGGGTGAATCAGTACCCTCAGAACTTTTACTAAAATAAACAATCTGTAATAGTAGTGTCTATCTAACTAACTGATTCCATTGTTTGCAGCATACATTCAAATAACTTTGCAAATGTAAAGTGCATGAAAACAAACAATAAAACATTCATGAAATGGAATCACATGACACAAGTATTTTGGTTACGCAGAAACCTTTGTTAGAAGGTAAAAACTGCGGTGGAGATGACACCCACAAATTCTTCACTACTGCAGATAATAAAGTATGCCGGTTAAGGCTACAAGTGTGATCACTTCTGGTGATCTTACCCTATTAAGAGTAACATGAGATCGATTAGATCTAACGTTGTGAAAGGATTTTAGCAACACCAATTAAGTGTGCACTCAATTAAGAGATTTACGATCAAACTATTAAGTCTACTCTGTTAGGAGATTTATAACTCTGCTATAATGATTAGAAGATAACAAAAAATATCTGTAAATGACAACTATAACTTGTCTGAATCAGATCTATGATATACTGAATAAATATCACCTTGATGTGTAGTAAACTGCTCTCTATTCTGCTCGGTAGCCTTGTATATTTCTGAATAAACTGAATACTGTTTCTGATAACTGCTTTGTCATGTAAACCTTGTCTGAATTATGATGTCCTGATAGGCGGCTACTGCTTCATGATCTCCTTGTCATGTGTCTTTGATCTTATCAAAATGACATCAATTACAATTATATAGCAAATTGCTATGACCTAATTAGGTTTACAACATCTTAGAAAACCTAAGATCTACGATGTACAAAATTAACCTAGATCTAACTATTACATAGGAATCATCACAACATTTAATGATTACATCCATAATAAATATGCCTAGATCTTGGTAAAACGTTTTATGGATCTGTGTAAACCATTTGCATAGATAAATGTGCTTTACTGATTACTATGTTGTTTCCTAAACAACTCGGTAAAACAGCCTTCTCTGTTCGGTGAATAGCCTGATGCTCGATGTGTAGAATGCTCGGTGTTTACTGACTCGGTACTCGGTATACTCTGATGCTCAGTGAACATACTCGGTACTTAGTTAAGCCTATATACATTTAGCTTCCAGTTCTGCCTTGTGACTACTCGGTATGAAGGCTTTGTAGGTTCAACTAACTAGCTTCTATAGCTTCTTATTCCATCTTCTACCGACTGATCACCTTAGATAACCGACTAATCTAATTGATACTAATGACAACATCTAATGCTCAAATAGAGATAACAATCTCCCCCTTTGGCATTAGTATCAAAACTGTAATGTACATAAGCCAAATCTCTCAAAAAATTTCTAACTCCATATAAACATATACATATACTGACTCTTCTACAAAACTCCCCCTCAGTGCATGCTCCCAATATGTAGTGTAGTTCATTGACATAGTACATTGGCATAAGTACATTGGCATATATACATGATTTCCCCCTTTTTGAAAGTAATGCCAAAAACAAAAAGTGTACTTACAGCTTATCAAAAATGTGCTTGTGTGTTTTCTTCAATGAACCCAAGAGGTTTTCCCATTCCTCTTTCAAGTTGGTAAGGGCAATGTGCTCAAGACCGACTTGTGCATGCATATCAAATATATTTTCTAACACAAATATCTCCAATGTAGCAGCTAAGGCTTGGGCCTTTACAATGTGTCTTTCCATTATCTTGAGGTGGGGAAGCAACTCGGCTTGCAGCTCATTGACTTGGTCACTTATATGTTCTTCCTGCTTCCTTAGATCTGCTCTCAACCACCTTAATTCTTGTACTTTGAGAATATGCTTATGAAAAGCATGTGGCTCGGTTAGAGAAGCATTAGCACTGGCTAGGATGTCTACATCCAACTTCTTTATCTTCTCACTGACCTCGGCAGTGAAAGTTTCCATAGTGCATAATTGAAACAAAATTTGTATGATTTTCTGAGTTATGGATTGTAATTTGGTTATTACCTTAGAAAGCTTGACCTTGTTGATTGCCACCTCTTGGCTGATTTTCTCTGCTAATTTGTTTTGAATTTTAGCCTCTACCCTTTCTTCAATTCTTTTCTCGGCATCTATGCTCGGGGCATTGATTTGATTGGCAAGAGTTGCAAGTTGGTCCAAAATAGGTGTTTCCTCATTGATTTGGACATCTGGTACAACCTATTGCAGAATGTCTCTTACATCCTCTAGAATCTGCTTACTCTTACTTTCTTTCTTCAATTTTTCTTGTGCTGCCTTCCTTGTGCACAGTTCTCCATACTTCCTCAATTCTTCGGGGTCCAAAGTTCTTGGGTCATAGTTAGAAATCTCAATGACTTCATCTAGAGTGACTAGCCCTTTTCCGTGTTTCTTCTTCTTCTTCTTGGACTCTTGAGGGGATGACTTAACAAATGGAACTATAGCCTTTACCTCAACATGTGTCTTGTCTTGCTCGGTTGACATTGTTTCATCCGTTTTCTACTCCTCGGTGACCTGTGTCTCGGTCAATTGGGATGGAGCCTTTGATGTAGTGTCAGTTGGTGTAGTCTTGGTAGGCTTAGGATCTTCCTGTGCCTGTGTATCAGCCTCTTTTTCCTTAGGCGTATTTGTCTCAGCAGTATCTTGAGTACTTGTTCCCCTTATGTATCCTGTGTTTGCTCGGGGATTGAGCCTTCGGGTTCCTTTTGTGTTATTATTTCTACTGCTTGAACCAGTATAGGAAGGTCACCCGGTATCATACTTACTGTTGGCTCGGTGGGGACTTGTTCTTCTTGTTGAGCTCCAGCAACTGTGATGTCCTCATCATCCTTGATGTCATCAGGATCACCATTAGTGATGTCCTCAATGAGTACATCATTTGAATCATCAATGATTCCTTGTATTGTTACCTGCTCAGGTGCATCCTGGATTAAATCTAGGTAATCGGTGGCATCAATAGTATCAGCTACCTCAATATTTGATAGTTCAATTGGCTCCTTCAGTGCCAGATCAGCATCATCAGAATGGATGCCTTTACCTTTCCTCTTTGTCTTCCTCTCGGGAATTATGGCCAAAGCCATCTTATCTGCCGTAGCTCGGGCTTGTAATATAGAAGACCAAAGTAATTGACTGTTCTTATCAATTTCTGCCAAATTTTCATCAATTATCTGTAGTGCTCGGCTCTTCACTAGAAATCTTTTAGAATATGTTTTCATTAATTCCTCAACTTCAAGAATTGTCAATGTAGGCATTGTCATGACTAGGGATTGTTCCCTCATTCTTTTCTCAGTATTCAATGCATAAGTCCATCTTGCTGAAATTCTATCATATAAAGCCTTAAGTACATACTTAGAAAATTATATGGGTACCTTCTTGAATTTGATCATCATTTGTATAACAGCTTCTATTTTATTCTGATCCTCGGTTGATAGGTTGTCAAACTGACTTATTTGTGGATCACTCAGACCTTTGTTGTCTATTATGTTCTCAGCAACTTCGTCAATAGAACGGTTCTTATTTACAACAACCTTGAATTGTTCAGTGTCATCTGCATCATCATCAATGTCATCTTTGCCTCTTATTAACTTTCTTCTTTTCTTTGGGGCCTCGGTGGTAGCTTTTGTACCTCTCGTCTTCTAATAAGTTTTAGTCGGTGTTGGCCTTGATATTTTCACAACTCCTTTCTTCAATGGAGGTGAAGCTGCAGTACTTGATCTTGTGCGTGCCCTAGTTTGCACTTTCGCCTGCTTCTTTGGAATGGGAGTGGCGAAACCGGTGTAGAATCTACATCTCTATCAGACTCGGTTGCCTCATCATCATGTGCTTTGTCAGTAAAAAGTAACTAACCCTTGATTGCTACCTCAACTGGAATGTCCTTGGATGCTTCAACATCATCTCCAAATTTCATTACCAAATTGCTCATCATTTTTCTTGATTTCTTTGTTATTTTCCCAATGACTAGGTCTGTTTTTATCTTGGTTTTAGCTTCCTGATATGTGCCAAACCTAGCAGCTTTTGTATCCTTAGGCTCAGCTAATAAAGCTTTGATTGACCTAGAGGCTTGGTCGATATCAAGTTCATAACCCATAGGGGCTAGCCATTTTGTTCTAGGTTCTACTACCTTTATCCATGTGTAATCTGTATCAACTAGAAAACAAATGTCATGTTCATACTTTTCTACCAATTGACTCAGTATCCTACTTCTTGAGTTCATTCTTTCCTTGAATTGTTCAAAATAAATGTCTACCATACTCAAAATTATCTCCCAAACTTGTTATCAAATCAGTGATTTGGAGTGTCACAGGCTTGTCGGTTGTCCAATCTACATTACCGATTGAAGGGAAAAAGTTTTGCACATAAAAGAATATGCAAAGCAATAGAGATCCAAACTTACAAGTGTTGGACTTCGCCAAACGAATAGTCTTCATATTCTCCTCAACTTGCCTCAATAGCAACTCGGCAAGATCCAACTGAAATCCCTTTTTCACTATTTTATAAGCAATGTCAACTGCTCCACACGGTACACTGTTGGGTCTACTTGATTGAAATATTTTGTACCCTATGACATATGCACCAAACCTGGTTTCGGGATCTGTGATTGTGTTCACTTTCAATGCTCTGTCATCCCATTCTGCTCCAGTAGCTTTCTCTAGCTCAGTTCTAGGTGCACTCCTTAGTGCTTTGACTTTGTCGGTGGTCGGGTATCCAGTTACTACATGTATGGTGTCTTTTGTGATCTTTATGGGCTCATCCAACCATAGTTTCCCATCATGGTAACAACTTAACACAATTCTTATCCACTCATTTCTAAAGACCTTCGGAAAATGTAGAGAATTAGTCAAACCCTTGACTTCTAAATGCTCGTGATTAGTTTTCAATTTTCCATTGACACTTAGCTCTTGATAAGTAGAAATGAGCTCAAAATCACCAATCTCTCCTATTTTGCAATGAATGTCAGAGCGTACATCTTCAACCAGCAAAACCCTAGGTGGTATGCTCAAAAAAGCTCCCCTTTTATCAATCTGCAAAGCAAATTCGGGATGAAGTTTGCACTTCGGCTCATCACATGTAGCAGATACAATTAGTCTCACTTCCTCCTCATCTACATTCTTTGATTTGTTGACCTTAGATGCGGATGCCATGTTCTTCGTTTAGGGTTTCAATAAAATATCAAATGAACAGCTCGATGATGATAGTACTTACTCATAACAATGATGAAATTGCTCAGAGTTCTTTAAATCTTTGCTCAAAAACTCTGAAAATCTTTTGCTCAAATCGCTCTATGGACTCTTAGCTCTTCGTGATCGCAGTGTGAAAAAATAAGCTAAGTCGACCATGTATTTATAGCATTTCCATATTCCTGCTTAAACTTTTTGCAATAAATGCTCGACCTAACACAGCTCGACGACAACTGTCACGCTCGGTGTATACCACAAAATAACATAACCTCGGTTAACACATGAAATTTTCATTCGGTTAATACTGGCACTCGGTTAACCTTGTTAATAGTTACTAACTAGTGACTTTCTACTTGGTCTAGCATATACTGACTGTAAACACTTGAAGCTCAAAACTTGTAAAACCATAGTGCATCTTGATTCATGCAGATTTGGTATGAGATCACTTGATATAAGGAACTGTATGATAGATATGATCAATTAGGATTATCAGTTCCATACATACCTTTTCAGCCTAGGTGGAGGTGGCGATGTCACCCAATCCAATGGACGAGGTTTCACCGACTGCATTACTTGACTCAACATTGTCACCTAATGCTTTTCTCCACATAGTGTTTATATCTTCAATTGTATTTCCATTTTCAAAGATTTGTGTCTCTGGTGCTCAGTCTCTGCAATCTTTACTTAAGTGATCGACTTTGTGACAATGTAAGCATGCGATACCAATACTTGTCCAACTACAAGATTTGCCTCTCCAATTCTTTCTCATCCAGTTAGCTGCAATATGTCCATATCTTCCACATGTTGTGCAGTTAACCCATGTGTTATAATTCCAAGTATAAGCATTACCTTGTCTTCTTGGTTGATAGATCTTGTTTTGTCCTTTCGGTGTCCAGACTTGCTTCATCTTTGTTATGCATTCTTGTGAGGTATGACCGTGCATGTTGCAAGTGCGACAATGTTTCTCCATGTAAGGTTTGTTAGGATTCCTATTCAACTTAGTTTTGCACTCATGTGCTTGATGTCCATACTTGTTACAACTATAACAATGACCATTAAACTTAGCAGTGGTTTTAGGGTTAACTTTTGCTTTACTCCTGCAAACATTTGACGTGTGGCCCGATTTACCACAGTGATAGCATGATAGTTTCTTAGGTCTTTGATTCTTGTAGGTGTTCACATGTTCAACTTGCTTAGATGATTCTCCTTGCTCGGTATAGCCTAATCCAGTAGTGCTTCCAAGTCCTCTTTAACTAATCAGAAAATCATCAATTTTCTTGGAACTATCTTCAGCTTTCTTCATCATTTCATTGTGTTGTTGTTGCATCTTCACTTCATGCTTCAATCTTTCATTCTCTTCTCTGAGTTCACCAATGTCTTCAAGTTTTCTTGTCAACTCACTATTCACTTGGTTGATCTCCTAATTAACAACCATCTGATTGGATATCTCAAAATGATGCTCGGTAAGTCTCAGTATCTCAGATTCCTTGTCTTGTAATTTCTCAATCATCTGTCTTCTGTCTTCAACAACCAAATTTATCTCTTGTTCAACTTGTCTAGCATTATTCATTACATCAATCATTCTTACCATTTGTGCTTCTTGACCAATCTGCAGAGCTTTAACTTGTTCAGTCAGATGGAGATTTTTCTCAGATAGATCAAAAATTGCACCTTCAAATATGTCAGATATACTGCCTGAACTGGATCCAATATTCCCAAATAGATCATCAATTTCTTCTTCATGATAATCAATCTCACGTTGCCAAATAACGATATCTTTTCTCTGAACCAGTAACTTCTTCAACTCATCCTTTGCTTGCTTGTATTGCTCAATGAAGATTTGCATCTAAATCATTTGATTCTCAATTGTCTTGTCCAACTTGTATCTTTCCATCCTGAGATCTTTCCTCTTCAATGATTAAACTTCCAAATAAGAGATCTAGCTCTGATACCAATTGTTGGGATAGGAAAGATAAAGTACTAAGAGTGGAGGGGTGAATCAGTGCCCTCAAAACTTTTACTGAAATAAACAATCTGCAATAGTAGTGTCTATCTAACTAACTGATTTCATTGTTTGCAGCATACATTCAAATAACTTTGCAAATGTAAAGTGCATGAAAACAAACAATAAAACATTCGTGAAATGTAATCACATGACACAAGTATTTTGGTTACACAGAAACCCTTGTTAGAAGGTAAAAACTGCAGTGGGGATGACACCCACAAATTCTTCACTACTGCAGATAATAAAGTATGTCGGTTAAGGCTACAAGTGTGATCACTTCTGGTGATCTTACTCTATTAGGAGTAACATGAGATCGATTAGATCTAACATTGTGAAAGGATTTTAGCAACACCAATTAAGTGTGCACTCAGTTAAGAGATTTACAATCAAACTATTAAGTCTACTATGTTAGGAGATTTATAACTCTACTATAATGATTAGAAGATAACAAAAAATATCTGTAAATGACAACTATAACTTGTCTGAATCAGATCTATGATATACTGAATAAATATCACCTTGATGTGTAGTAAACTGCTCTCTATTCTGCTTGGTAGCCTTGTATATTTATAAATAAACTGAATATTGTTTCTGATAACTGCTCTGTCATGTAAACCTTGTCTGAATTCTGATGTCCTGATAGGCGGCTACTACTTCATGATCTCCTTGTCATGTGTCTTCGATCTTGTCAAAATGACATCAATTACAATTATATAGCAAATTGCTATGACCTAATTAGGTTTACAACATCTTAGAAAACCTAAGATCTACGGTGTACAAAATTAACCTATATCTAAATATTACATAGGAATCATCACAACATTTAATGATTACATCCATAATAAATATGCCTCGATCTTGGTAAAACATTTTATGGATCCGTGTAAACCATTTGCATAGATAAATGTGCCTTTACTGATTACTATGTCGTTTCCTGAACAACTCGGTAAACACAACCTTCTCTGTTCGGTGAAAAGCCTGATGCTCAGTGTGTAGAATGCTCGGTGTTTACTGACTCGGTGCTCGGTATACTCTGATGCTCGGTGAACATACTCGGTACTCGGTTAAGCCTGTATACATTTAGCTTCCAGTTCTGCCTTGTGACTACTCGATATGAAGGCTTTGTAGGTTCAACCGACTAGCTTCTATAGCTTCTTATTCCATCTTTTACCGACTGATCACCTTAGATAACCGACTGATCTAATTGATACTAATGACAACATCTAATGCTCAAATAGAGATAACAATGAAATCAAGCAGCTGATTGCCTGGCTAATGCATGCATTGATGAATTTCCATTCTCCAGGTAAAATTAGTGGCCTTTTGAAGGATTGGAAGAACTTCTCATCTCTGCTTCTATCTGACTTCTCTTGAAGCTAAATTTTGTTCAAATATTTCAACGTAATCCAATGTATTAAACAAAGGAGACGAAGGCCCCTTAAATAAAGATTACAAGACTCAAACGCTAAAAATAGCGACACTAAAAATAGCAAAAACTTAAACTTAAGATGACCATTAATAAAGCAACTAAGAACACTAAAAATAGCAAACTAAAAATAGGTAAATATTCTAATAAAGCTATCGCTCCTAATGTTCGTTTCCACCTCACAGTTGATTGGTGATTGTTTTATTGGCTTGCATGATTTTGAAGGTGTCATATGATTTTCAAGTAGGATACTCCTGCATGTTAAGATTATTGCTCTTTATGGTTTGCATCGTACAGGACTGACATGCTTGGAAGCATGGGAATTTCTACAAAGATAACCACCCTACTGCCAGCCATTTTGAGTTCATAAAGTGCTTTCTTAGAATCCATGTTTTGAGCAATGAACTCCTCTGCACTTCCAACACACAGCATGGACACTCCTCCAAGAGTTCACCCAATGGCAGGGTAGTCTTGGATCATCAGTTGCACAGAACTTTTGCCATCCCTGATGTTGTAATGTTAAGATTTGTTAAGAAAAACATGGGCACTAACAAGCTGAGTAATACAGGGGATTCTTTTAACCAGAGTCTCCGTCATGGAGGATTTTATCAATAAATTGCATGCCAAGACCCTAGATTCAAAGACTAAGGAATGGATTCTCAATCATATTCTAATCCATGAGAAAATTGTTCTGCTTTGTGAAAGCTTGGAGGGGATGTTCCCCTTGTACATGGATGGTATACATCTCATTTTGCATGATGGTTTCCTAAAGATTTTGAGTTTGTTTATCCTGCTTGCTTAAAGACATTCAATCCTCAAGACAAGGGTCCAAGTGGCTGCCAAGAGGGATAAGCCAGCTGACCTAGGCTCGTCAAATTGTAAAGGCCCTATCAAAGTGTTCAATTACCCATGGAAAAGACTAAAAATCATAATATAAAAACTACTGTGAGTTACAAGCTAGCATATTGCACCTATACTTAATATAGATTTATTACCATAAAACATATCAATCATTACCAGGTTCTTCCTATTTTAGTGTCATTACAAGACAGAACAGGTTCTCGTTTTGGGGCAGGTATCAGTAAGTGGACAGGATGGCTATAGTACGGCCTGACCAGCTCAATTACCATGTGGATACATCTCAACATACCCACAGGGTACTCGGGGCAGCAAGGCCAAATCAAAAAGCCACAATCATTTACATCAAAAAAATGCAGAAGACATTAAACCCAAAAAATCACATTAGAAAATGCATTTCAACCAAATTTCAGTCGTACTCATGTATTGGCAGTTTCGCATGATGTAAATGGATATAATAGCCTCCACCCTCACCCCACCAGCATTTCACTTCAAATCTCTTTTCTAGGAACAACTCTACAAGGCAGTCTTATGACTCACATTGCCTAGTAGCACTGCAGCTGCATATAAAGTAACTCGCACAAAATATCCACCAATATAAATTTTATGCAACAATCTTCCTTAGGCATATAATTTAAGTCTTTCTTCTATTAATGCTTTAAATTACACATTCTGCTATATTATTAATTTATTATATATTGTAATAATAATATATAATATGCTATGTTACCACATTCGCTGCCCAGACATGGAATTCGGAATTTGGTTCACATTCATTCCAAAGTCGGCGTCATACTAAAAAATTCAGTCTAAATTCTTAAAATCAGACCCTGCCCGACTTTCCATCGAATTTCAGTGACTTTTTCCCATCCTCCGCGAGCCTGGACGGAATTTGAGCGAATGTGGAGCAAATTCGCATTACACGTCAGTGTTTTTGACTTTTCAAAAGCTTTTTTTTGGTCTTTTTAGGTCTATTCAACCCTTTCAAACCTAAAACAGTGTTTGTAATTGTATGTTATGTTGATATAAAGTTTTCTAAGTTTCTGAAGGCTGCATCCGTGAGTAAAAAGAAGGCTGCATAGGGCTTACAAACAGAGATGACAGGGTTATATGCGTGCGTGTATTATTTAAGAATCAGGAGGAGCTGAAGCCTGTTTATACATATCTCTATCATTCAGAACCTTGTTTCATGATTCTTCATGTTCTAGCAATTTCTTCAATGCCTCGTACAATAATCTCCTGTTTCCTGGCAAAGTTTATTATAAGCAAATTATGGTTAGCTGAGCTCCCAAGGTGATTGAAACCTCACTACTGTACATGGGTAGAATTAGACATCAGCATGTTCTGTTTCTCATGCCCGTGATGACTACAATGAATTTGTGACTACTCGATGGCAAATCACCCATGCTAACCATGACACCAAAATCACTTCACCTTTACATTGTATTTTAATATTTATTAAAGAGGATTGTGCTGGTGTATTTTGCTATGTTTCTTTATTATTAGCAATGTATGAACTTATTTGCAGCATATATATATATATATATAAATCTTGTACGGACGAACCCAAAACAAATCCAAACTCAACCCAAAAAAATTTTGGACGAATTTCAAACCCGAATCTCAAATAATACTGTTAACAAATGAATACTAATTTTTATATATTCAATATATGTTATTATATATTAATACAATAATAAGTATACCTATAGAATGTTATACATTTACACATTATATTATATTATATTATATATATGATAGTCATATTATATAATTTCATTAATGACATGGTCTGTTGGTTAAAACTTGGCATTGTTGTTGTTACTTCCCACCAGGTTCAAACCCTTCTTGGGCTATTGAGCTCATAGGATTTGTGCCTCTGCTAGGCGACTTAGCTCACGGGTTTTTAACACTTGAGTTAATGCAAGGGATGAGGTCCCCTATTTCTGACCTCAACTAGCTTGCGCCAGCCTTAAAATTCCCAAGATTTATATATCAAATTGCCATATTTGTGTACTTGAAACATGAACCCATATTCATTCATGTACCCCCAATCACAGGTGCCTTGAAAAAGGCAAGATTCACAACATTGAATTTGTTTCAGAGGGTGAAGAAGAACAGAGTGAGGACAGCAGGTCTGAGGGCAGCAATAATGAGGAGGGTAATGAGCAGCCAACAGTGGAAAAGAGTGAAGAACATGCAGCTGATCAGCCCCCCGCTACTATTGCCACACTTTCAGGAGTGTCTACATGTCATCCTTTTCGCTTGAAAGGAGTTGTTAGAGGGCAGCGAATTATTTGTCTACTGGATACTGGTGCCAGGCATAACTTTATTAAAGCGAGTACATTGGCAAAATGAGGATTACAAATTGAGGGGATTCCTAGATTTGATGTGAAAGTTGCAGGTGGTGATCTTCTAAATTGCTCAGAGAGGATACCACAAATTAGAATACAGTTAGGTGACTGTGACTATACTCTGGTAGATGACTTTTATGTCATCTAGAGGGATTGGATGTGATTTTGGGTATGCAGTGGCTACAGACTATTGGCAGGTACACAATTGATCATCATAAGAAACAGTTGGAATTTATTAGTGATATCAAAAGGTAGTGTTGAAAGCTATGCCAGATGGTGCACCTAGGATTATTTAACTCTCGGATGGAGGCTATACTTAGACATGATGACATTGAGTGGGCAGCCCAGTGTTTTATGTCCACCAAATCCACACCAGGCAAGGAGCAGCAACTTCATGTAGACATACAGACGATGCTTGATAAGCACAAGGGAGTCCTTGGAGATATTCCTCCAAGTAGACCACCTAATCATGGATTTAAGCATATGATAGAGTTGGAGGATGGCACTAAGCCCGTCATTTCCACACTGTATCGCACTAAGTGTGTTTAAAGATTCCAAGAGAAAAGAGGCATGCATATCATAACGATGAGTTGTATGATGACTAGGCGGCTTCCTTGCTTCCTATTGGTCCTCAAGCCATTGAATTTTCTCATTGGCTCATTTTGTGGTGCTTCATTCTCATTGGCAATTTTTGGTTGCCCTAATTAGGGTTTGTAGTGGTTTAATTTGGGACATTGATTTCAAATCAATCTTTGGCCATTCATTGTAATTGGGGCTCCCATATAAACCCTACCCCTCCCATTTGTAAAGTAGGAAGTTGTTTGAGAATTGTTGCTAATATAATGCCAAATTTGCTCTTCTTTTCATTGTTGTGTCTTGCATGGTGAATTGTTGTGATCAAGTTTGCATTATAGCATGGTGATCTACATCCCTCATTTAGAATAGATTTTCATTTCAAGTTGTTAGATTAGATTTCATTCCAAGTTGTTAGAATAGAATTTGCTTCAAGTAGTTTAATTGAATGAAAGTAATTGTGGATGTTTACTTGATTGACTCGACAAATCCAAGCCACTAGCCTCTTGCGGATCATAAGTGTGCCTAGTGTGGTAAGCCGATGAATGAAAGTACTTAACTTCAATTAGTATTGAATTTTTAGTTTGCATCCATTTGATGGGATTAGAGAGGAGATATTGATTTGAAAACCATTAGAGTCTACCATAGAAGCTTGCACTAGGTGATTGGAGTCATTGATAAAGCTATACCTAGTAGAGTCCAAGTCCATTTGCACATTCCTTGCATTCACGATTAAATATAAGTAGTTAGAATTAGAGGTTTAAGTTTAAGTGTTGAAAGTTGAAAATCAAAACATATTTTCATTGCACATTGTGAAGCAAAGTCTTTAGAAGTGTAAGCAATTGATACCAATTGAATGAACAGCGTAAGTTCCCTTAAGTGATTACCAGCAAATCACATCATTCCAATTGAGCGAATGTCCACAATAGAGAGAACCTTGAAGGCATTTCATGATCTTACTTTGCAAGCTCAGCATGAGAGATGACCTTATATCAAGAGAGGATTGAATATTTAGTGTTTCATCCTAAAATATTGAGTGTTTGATTCTGCGTGTTGTAGTGGAACAAAACTAACATCAAAAAGTAGATCAACTAGAAACAAGAGCAAGTAGTAGAATACAATTAAGTTTTCTCTTATTGGCACAAGAGGGATGTAAGTAGCTAGCGCCAAGGGCACACCTAACTATCCAACCACCTTGCAGAGTAAACTCAACGGAAGAAAACAACACAGAGAACAACACCAAGGAGAGAAGGAACAACAAACACTTTATTAATTCATCCAATGATCCACATACATGCCCAGCTGTGAGGCCTTCCGGGTAACAGCCAACAAGATTTATCAAAATTCCAGACTTCGACTCTATCACCTTTTTTCTATATCTTCTTACTCTTCCCTATTACCCCTTTTCTATACCTAGACACCCCTATTTAAACTTGCCAAAACGGCTTACAAAAGATTCTAGATCATTATATAGTAGAAGGTCAACCTTAAAACAGTTTGCACACATCCCAAGACAAGATCCTTACATTAAATTCACAACCTAAATTAAATACATAAGTCGGCTCCAACTAAGAACCAATCACAGACAAACTCGGTCAAAGAAGGACCGAGCATCAGCAAACATCAGGTTCACTCAGCATAGGAACACTCGGCCAACACTGGACAGCTCGGCACATATAGGAACGCTCGGCAAAGACTGCAACTCGGCACTTACTAGCAGAATGGATAAATATGGTCAGGATAGCAAGGCAACCCAGGATGCTCCTACATCACTTATGGCCAACATTCACAGTATTTATGATCCTCACTCTTATTCAAAGGCTAAAGGCATACCTAAGTGAGAACAGGTAATGGAAGTTTAACACCATAGTCTTCAGAAGAACAACACTTGGGTCCTTTCTGATCTTCCACCTGGGAAGAAGCCCATTGGCTGCAAATGGGTGTATAAAGTTAAATACAAGGCTAATGGAACCCTTGATAAGTACAAGGCTCGACTAGTTGCTAGAGGGTTCTCACATAAAGAGGGCATTGATTATGAGGAGACTTTTGCTCCCACAGCCAAAATGAGTACCATTTGGCTTGTCCTCACCATTTCAGCCCAATTTGGATGGAAAGTTCAAATGGACATCAAGAGTACATTCCTCAATTGTGAGTTGCAAAAAGAAGTCTATATGACGCGACCTCCTAGTTTGAAGGTTCCTAGTAAAGAACACCAAATATGCAGACCAGTGAAAGCACTCTATGGCCTAAAATAGGCTCCTGGGGCTTGGCACATAAAGATTGATAAGTACCTCAGTCATCAATGCTTTCAAAGGAGTCTTGATTCCAATTTGTATGTCAAAACTACTGATGATGATATTCTTCCTCTTGTCATCTATGTTGATGATTTGATTATTACTGGCAGTTCAGCACTTTTGATCAAGCAAATCAAACAGTGTTTGTGCTAGTCCTTTAACATGACAAATTTGGAGTTCTGCATTATTGCTTAAGCGTTGAGGTTTGGCAGATAGATGACAATACCTTTACATCTCAATTGAAGTATGTCAAGAGTTTGCTAGACAAATTTAGGATGCAAGATTGCAAATTTGCATCCACACCTATGGAGAAAGGGCTAAAGTTGTCTGCCAAATCAGATTCACCTATGGTCGATGAATCCATGTTCGAAGTATGCTAGGAGTTTGCTAGACAAATTTTAAATGCAAGATTGCAAATTTGTATCCACACCTATGGAGAAAGGGCTAAAGTTGTACGCCAAATCAAATTCACCTATGGTGGATGAATCCATGTTTGGGCAACTAGTGGGCAACCTCATCTATCTCACTGCTACTAGACCTGACCTCAATTTTGTCGTGAGTTACATCTCTCGCTTCATGACAGCCCCTAGAACTGAACACTAGTTGCAACAAAAGATGTGTTGAGGTATGTGAAGGGCGCTTCTAACTTTGGCATTTTGTATGGCAAAAGCAAAGATCCTAGACTAATTGGTTTCACAGACTTAGATTGGGCAACTTCTATTGATGACAAGAAGTCTACATTTGGGTATGCCTTCAACCAAGGAACCAATGCAGTCACATGGACAAGAAACAGTAGACGGTTGCTCTTACCTCGACTGAAACAGAATATCAGGGAAATGTTAAAGCAACTTGTGAGGCAATTTGGATTCGACAGATGCTTTTTGACATGCACATGTCTCAAGGAGGTCCTTCACCTCTATTTTGTGACAATCAAGGGGTACTCAAACTTGCCAAAAATCATGTCTTCCACGAGTGGACCAAGCATGTTGAGCTTCGTCGTCATTACATTTGCAAGCTTGTAGAGGATGGATCAGTACAATTGCAGTATGTTTCAATTGAGGATCAGACTGCAGACATCCTCACCAAGTCTCTAGGCCCAGACAAGTTTGTAAATTTTAGGGGGTAACTTGGCATAGTTGACAGATTGACCATTAAGGGAGGGTATTAGAATAATATTTGCATATATTATTTAATGAAAATTTTTATTTTTAGGTATATTAGATTTGTTTCTAATTTAGTCTTCAGTTCTTTAGGAAACATCAACAATGTAATTGCCTATATATGTACATTTAATTCTTTCAAAAAAATCAACAATTATCATTGTTACCCGTTTGTGGCAGGGAAAACAACCCAACCAGGTTAGATCTCTAAACAATAAACAAAACAAACAAAGGAGTTTTCGCAACAATGCCTTTCACGAGTTGAATTTCAGCATTGGACTTAAATTAATTAGTCTAGATGTTTTTTCTTTGTCAACTTCAAGCATTGCCTTGTTCAGGAAAGACTAGACAATAATACTCTAAGAATAACTTGGTAGCTTGTTTCTATCAAGCATCATTCACATATGACAAAGGTACAACAGCACACATGACAAAGGTACAATGGCACAACAAAACAAAAAAAGTATGACACGGTGCTTAATTATGTATAGGCAACAAATAATTCATCTCTGAAACCATACAATTAAAATGCCTAAAAAATTTAATATTTATTGACTATTGTATCAATGGTAAAAGTATAATCGAACAATTGAAAGTTAGATTTGATTGTGGTTGACCACATGACACATATTATGGATAATATACTATTCAAACTCTTCATATTTTTTCTAAAAATATAATGGAGATTTAATAAAAAACTGGGAAATCTTGAATGGGGTATTTGAAGATAGTTTCTTCATGCATAAACAGCCATGTCATATAGAACTATTTTGGCACATTGAACTGAAATTTTGCTCAACAATCTGACAAGAAACTATTATGTAATAGTTATCTACATAGGTATACCTTTGAAGTAGCTTCTTTAAATAAACCTTCCTCCAAACGCCTTGCTACATTATAGAGTTGTTTCTCCAAACCAGGGGAATTTTTATGCCGTTTCAGAAGTTCAATTCTGGACAGAAAGAAACACCATTAATATATTCTAGATGGCAAGAGAGATTTTGTTGAGAAGCATTGAAAAGAAGCAATTTATTCATGAGAATTGCACAGCATTACAGATATAGATAAATGTATTGAAAACTCAAAAATATGTTCATTCTGGTGCCACACATAGATGAAAAACAACAACTAGCACATGTAACAGAATTTACAACTATCACAACTGTTTATTGCTTGAAACAGTCCTTCACAAGTGAACATCATATGGCTCACTTGGTAAGGTACCATCTGTCTGGGACACCTGATTAAGACTTTCAATATTTAAGAGAGCAATAGCAAGTTGGAAGTACACTAAAAGCTCTGGATCAAACCCAGGATAAATGTATGCCCTAGTTCCTACGCACACATGTTCTAACTGATGGAAGTTTTTGCCTCTGGGGCATTGTTTACTTACATTTTGTCTAACATACAATTTCGCATGTTGGTCAAATCACTGCCCCCTTTCCATGTCCTCCAAGAGCCTCCAATATGCGAAGATAAACTGCTTCCATTCTGCGGTGTCAAGCCAGGTATCTGTCCTCCGGTGTCACCAACAGCCTGTCCGGGAATGTGTGCTTGAGCCTGCATTCTGATATACTTTTCCACTGGATTTCTACAAAAGTTCTAACCTAGGCTGTCAAAAAGCAAAAAGTTACCACCAGTAAATTCATTGTCTAATTGTTACTAAAATGCAGAAAGAATAGCAAAAGGTGCATTTAGAATTACAAAAACCCACATTCAACACTTCTCCAACGCCAATCCATTTCAAAATCACTGTCATGTTCGTAACTGCAACTTCTTCATCTTGAAGCTAAATGAACAAAAGTTTGCTCTTAGCTTCCAAAATCCAAAGCTTACAAAATGCCGCCCCTTGGTGAACCACCTATGATAATATTTTGCCTACTAAAAAAATCTCTTGATTCTCATCTAAAATTTGCATACAATCTTCTAACCAAATCCAGTATATTTTTTCCCTAAAATGAATGATGTCTAGTGAACAAAAACTTATAATGTCAATATGGAATAAATCAACCAGTATGAGTGAGTTCTAAAAATTTAGAAATGTTCCATTTATTTCAGAAAAGAACAGTTCAAGATAATATATTACTGGAAAGGATAAATTTACAAAGACAAAATCCCACTCAAAAAAGGAGCAAATCTGATAAGTACATTACACTTTTAAAGTACATCATGAGAGTAAGACAAACTTGCATCTGTTGTGAAAAAATATAAGGAAATGAGGAGAAGGATTAACTCATCTTGCAAAAAAATCTGAAAGGAATTATAAAGATATATTTACTATTCTTCCTTAAACCAAAACAACTGAAACAAAAAGAAGCCTGTGACAATTTTAAGTTTATTTTCTAAATCCACTGCTTGTTTTGCAGCTTATTAAGTGACCAATTAAAAAGCCATGTGATTATTTATTGGGATTCAACTGCATAGTTTCTAGTCAATCTTCATTGATCCATTACATGAATGGTGGTTCGCAATGACCTGTCTACCATAGGTCTTAGCATGATTTGGAAGAAGCAATCCCAAAAGTCTGAGTAGGGTTAGCTGCTTCTTCTGTTGAGCTAGCGTGACAAGGTATAGGATGAATGTGAGAACATTTCACTCCTCTCCTTGCATTATTCCAAAAACAGAACTTCCAGGCTGGGTGACTTGTCTTCTGGGTGCATTGTTCCAAAAACAGAGCTTTCAGGCTGGCTGGCTTGTCTTCTGGAGAGCTGGAAGAGAAGTCCATATTCCTACATTATCTCCATTTTTATCTTCCTGGTATTCTTCCATACAAGTATTTCCCCAGTGGCCATCAAGCATTCTCCTGCTGATCCATCCTCTTGAACTGTTTCTCCAGACAATCAAGCAGATCAAAAAATACATATTTCCAAAACAGAGTTAGTAAAACCCTTCTCTGCAACCTATAAGACCCCGGTGCTGCATTCAATAGCTTGGTTTGAATTTATAAGCAGCGTGTCTCAGAGTAGCACCCAATTTGGCTCTAATATTGCTCATTTTGCCTTTCATTTTGTCCAATTTGGGCTTCAGAGGTGAGATCTGCAAGGGTTTCAAAGAAGGGTTTTATGTTGGGCATCCACAAATCACTCAACATCTTGTGCATTTCGGACCAAATCGACCCTACCATTACATCTGAAATGCCCAAAAAGCCTAGGATTGCTTGTCCATTCAGTAGCATCTTGGACATTCTGTATCCAATATGCATCTACGTTATTGGCACCATATTTTGGAGGCACCAATTTAATTTCTACATTTTTAAATAAAAGTATATATTGCACAATTTTTATTATTGAGGGGCATCATTCTAGGTGTGGGCTCTGCAAATTTGAGGCATGACCTTTGGCAACTTTGTTAAATCACATTATTTTGAGAGGCTCAACCTTTGTATAAGCTGCATGTTGTTCAAGACCACAAAATTATAAACCCATAGACCCTCTTTGTTATGGGCATGCATGGTAGGATAAAGCCCCTTTTTATTTGGGTCCCGTGTTTATAAAGCAACAGCCCCTATGTAATCATAGACCCTACTGGGAATCTTGAGCCCTAAGTTGCCAATTTGGGTATGGGTGTGGGTACAGAAACTGGAACCTAGTATGGTGGTATGGCATTTTTTTCCACTTGGATATATGAGATTGATTTCAGTTGATTTACATTATGCATATCTAGCAGCTGTTTGTTTATGTTTTGTGAAATCATTTTCCTTGAGTTGTTAATGATTTGGCATTTTGTCAAATGTTTAAAATGAAATTGAACCAGCTTATGCACATGACACAGCTAGTGGGAGTGGCAATCCAATTAATTGTGATTCAAATGAAATCGAACCAAATGTTGATATTGATCTTGATGCTTATGATGAAGAAAAATATGACTATTAAATATTTTGAAATTTGAGTATTTTCATTTCCGCAAATTGTGAATGAGGTATCTAAATATCTATTTTTCGGCAATTGTGAACTCTAAGAAACAAAGGAACTATAAATTCCAGTTGGCAATTCTTCTAAACCCAGTTGGTCACCAAGCCAATTTTTGGGTATGCCAAGCTCCAAATGCATTCTAGGTCATCAAAAGCTACATGTCTTAACTGTAAAAAAGGAATGTGTTCAGCATAGTGTAGGAAGGATGTTGTAATGAATATCTTTTTTAAGGGATGTCTCTGTGGCTGCTCATGGTGATTCAAGAAAATATGTAATGGAATGGCGCCATCATTAATGTCTAATTTTGTAAATGAAGGTTTCAGTAGAATCTATTGGCTTTATGAATTTTCAAACTACTCTTTTCATACAGAAAAAAAAATGGCTAAAAGTACTTCTCTTGAAGAGACTAAGACCTGGAGTTTAAGTTACATACTATAATTGTACATAAAAATAAGTTATAAACTTATAAACTGTAAACTAAAATTCAATTGGTTGCTCCAAACATGTGGATATGTATTGGCACCATCAATAAATATTGATGGGGGCCATGGAGCTCACAAATATTCAAACTACTATTTTCAGATGTAAAATAAAAAATAACTTCTCTGGCAGGTACAGTAAGTAAGGTTTTCAATTACATATGATAATTTTGCATTAAAAAAAAAATCCCCCGTTAACAAGGTAATCGGAAAAAACAAAAATCACCTTGCAAGCCATCAAATTCCCCCTAAGGAAGGTTTCTTAAAAGTCAATTTCAATGACACTACTAAAGGCAACCTGGGACTCTCTTCTTTGGCCATAAATCTAATAATGAAGCAGAGGCATTAGCACTCATGAAGGTTTGAAACTAGACAAACCTTTGAATTGTAAACATTTGGATGTCAAAGGAGATTCTCTTGTCATTATTAATGGGTGCCTCAAGAATGTTGGTACTTAAAGAGTATCATTAAGGAAGCATAGCAAATTGGAGACAGTTTTGAATATATTCAGTAAAGTTATTACTTTTCATTGCTTTAGAAGAAAAAGTAACCATATAGCAGATATTTTAGCAAATGTTGGTGGTTGCCAATTTCCCTTCTTGTCTAGCATTAGTGTCAACTATGACAAATGGCAAATCGGAGACCACCTTGCAGCCAACTTGTTGTTATATTTCTGCCACCCACTCCTATCTTTTGTACTCCATCATTTTGATGTCTTATATTACATTAGTAAAGAATTATGAAAACTTGGACACCAATAGTACTTCATATAAAGCCTCAATGTAGAGCTCAAGCTCCACATGAGATAAATATGCTACTACTGTGTGTGGTTTGTGCAAATCAAATATAAAAATAAACGGAGTTGGTTTGTTTTCTTTGCATATTAGTTTGGCTTTAGCTCTTTGTTGTGCTGTTTCCATTCGTAGTTTTGCTTTGGTGTTGCTCTCTACAATTTTCGTCAATATGCCACCAGGGAAGCATGGTCAGGATTTACCATACAGTGGTGCTGTGTCTGAACTCAGGCTGAAGTGCACTTTCCAGTTAATGATTGTAATTCTCTGATTTTTGTCAAAACAACTTATGGCATGAACATTTTATTGGTGCCTTGCACACAGGGCATCAATAGCGGGAGACTTTGCTTCTAAGCTTGAGATGCGTGTCCCTATTCCTTTGAAATATAGTAAAACTGATATAAACCACAATTGTATTATTTTTAAGCCTTTACGTATATGTTTTTCTCTAATGGGTGTGGAACTATATAGAAACCACAATTAAATCATTAAATAATGATAAATCAGGTATTTTAAACCACCATATTTTCAACTAGCTACTCCAAACATGTACAATAGATAAGAACCATCAATACGATTTAGAGTTCAGAAAAAGTACAATTTTGCATACTCTGGAGCTAAGGATTCAATTACATACAATTGTCGTACTTAACAATAAGTTAGAAAATGTTAACTAGAATCTCACTTAGCTGCTCCAAAAATGTTGGAAAATTTTGGCACCATTAATGTGTTGTGAGATAGGGATTCATTTGCCTATTCTACAAACGTGTTAATAAGTTGAAAGTTCTCAGTATGCTGCTTCTGGATTTGATTGTGCGACTGTTTTTAGATAGTTGCACAATCACACAATTGAATCCAGAAGCAGCATACTGATTACACGTGGATTGTGGAAATCTACTCATTTAAGTTGACAGTTCTACACTACTCCAAATATGTGGGAATAGGTTGACAGCATTAATGCAGGATGCTGTAAGCTAGGTTTCAATTCAATGTCCATATTATAACAATTAAGCAGGAACCTGTAGGCTAGGGTTTCAATAACTTACTCCAAACGTATGGAAAAGGATTGGCAGCATTGGCCGCTGTAACGGTTTCAATTGGAATATAACGAGTAAAAATTTATAAAATTCCAATAATGGAATTCAATTTTCGGTTCACATACTAAACTCCAAGACAAATAAAAAATATATTTTCCCTATTCCTAATTCTGTCTAAAAATTGAGACCCATAAATACCTTTTATTGAAGTATTTCGTCGACCTCGAATCCTCCCGCGAAAAAAATATAATAATTAAATCCACGATTGGTAAAAGAAGGTTTACCAGCTGCCACTTTAATCCAGCGACAAAATGTCCAACTGCCGCTCACAAAATATTGGGAGCAGAATTGCAAAGCCGCTCACAAAATATTGGGGGCAGAATTGCAAAGCCTTTCCGGGAAAAAAAAATTATAAGGCATTTGAGACCAAAAAGAATTTACTATTCACAGGAAATTTGATGATGGGCATGAAATTAATGTCGTGTTTACTATATTTGCTATCGTCTGCAATCAATTGAATAAATTTCTGCGATGAATTTTGCTAAATTTTGCTACAGGAAAATGAGGGTTTGAAGGGCAATATAATAAGATTATAATCTCAAGGCTAATTGGCCAGAAATAGTACGGAGGATTTAAGTGTTTAATTCTTTTCGCAAATCATTACCTCCAAAGGATTTGGAATGATGTGATCGAAAAATAAAAAATAGAATGTGATTGCCCCCACTCCAATGAAGCGATTCCAATCGTAATGGAGTGAAATCTGAAGTAAAACTTGTCAAGAAAAAATACAATATTATTTGGAAATTTTTCCATAATTTAGGTTTTTTAATATAGTATTTATTAGAAGAAGCTATCTTTAAAAATTTTGGATTTTTAAATAATTTTTTAATATTAATTATTATTTTTGATATCTACTAGATTATAATTCTCTAATGAGTTTCAATTATTTATTTTACATGCATAATTGTAAAAGGCTCTTAAATTTGATGTTAACTACTTCTAAATTTGTTGTTAAGTGTGTGTTAGATCAATTCATTATTGTTAGAAAATTGCATGTCTTCATCTAATATGTTTCTAAAAAACTATACACGCTCAAAAATTGATGAGAGCAAATCATGCACCATGTAAATATTATCTTGGTTGTCACAAACCTAATTTGACATGTAGAATTGGTTTAATAGAAAGTATACTTCAGAATATGTTCACCTTCATCTTTACCTTTACACAAGTACGCCAACAATACACAAGTACGCCAACAATAGATCTAGAGTACTTTTGGGACCATATCACTCGCTATCAAAACTTCCACAATAGGCACCTAATAAATAGAATAAATAATGCAAAAAATCATCAAATGGTATTTACAAAGGGAGAAGTTAAAATCACATAAAATGTGGTACCCAAATACCTAGTTAGAAATCCAATGCTCAAATTCTACAATCAATCTAAAAGCTAAAAATAGCATATTTCTTCTACATGTCATAAGCTCATCATCATCCACTTACCAATTTGGGTGTGCTATTTTGGATTCAATATATCCATTCAAATATACCTTATGGTGTTTTATAACACATGACATAAGTTGGTCAAAAGTGTAAGTCCCTCTTAGCTTTTTTATGTGTCGTATATTTTAATATTTCATTGGGGCCCTTTTTATATTGTGGATTTTGAAGAGATTTACACATTAAGCACTCTTAAAAGACCAATAACCTAAAATATTTATTTTGGCCAAAAATAAACTTTATATCTCAAAATTATATTTTTTCTATTTTATAGTTTGAAAACTAAAATTTTGATATTATTAACATTAG
>BSBK01005649.1:0-2500 GCA_027943335.1 Chamaecyparis obtusa | reverse complement strand
AAAGTGTCATTACTCTGTTGGTATTTATGTCTAAGAATCCTAACCCATTTTAGGTTGGATATTATACATTCTCCATACTAATTTCACTCCTAGAGCTCTACTTTGTTCTCTTGTATTTTATTCCCCAGGCCTCATTCCTCCTTTGGTCTACAAACTTTATCCCATGAAATTAGAGATATCTTTTTCTTGTCCCTCGTCCCTTGCCAGAAAAAAGGATATCAGGGTTCTATTGATTTCTTCTCTTTTATTGGTTGGGAGGTTAATGCATGATAGTTGGTAAATTGGAAGAGCATAAAGGATTATTTTTAGCATAATGGTCTTTCTTGCTAATGAAAGCCATTTTCCTTTCCACGGTTCAGTCTTATTGTTTATTTTTGTAGTAATATGATCTCACAGTTTACTAAGATCTTGTCCCCTTATCCAAGAGGGGGCCTAAGTATTTACAAGGTAGGTTTCTTGTTTTGAAATTTAGAATGTTGAAAATATCCTCTTCTATGCTCCTATTTGTGTTAAAGAAAATATTTTAGATTTATCTTCATTTATTTCTTGTCCAAATGCTTTGTATAGGAGTTTCGGATTTTCTTTATTTCCTTAGCCTCTTTTCTTTCCCCTTCCCCATAAAGCATAGTATCATCAACAAATTGTTGATGAGTTTATGGGCTCTAAATCACTTGTATTCTAATGCCTTTAATCTAATTGTTTTCCCTTGTCTTGGCAATTGGTTGACCTAATGCCTTGCCATAAAGATAAATAGAAATGGTGAAATAGGATCTCTTTGTCTTAACCCCCTTGAGATATTGAAGAATCCTTCAATTGATCCATTAATTAAAATTAACATTGTAGGAGTGGAGATACATTCAAAGATTAGACTGATCTATTGTTTTGAAAAGACAAAGGCCTCAAGGCACTTACATAAGAAGCACCAATCCACCCTATCATAGGCTTTCTTTATGCTAATCTTGATCAACATACTAGGATTTTGGTTTTGTTAGACCAAGGGGATTTCTCCTGAGAAATTATCACTCTATCATAGATGGATCTACCCTAGACAAAACCAGTATGCTCTTCACTGATAAGTCCAAGGAGAAGCTTCTGAATTTTGTTAGCTAGGGTTTTTGTGAGAATTTTATAAAGGGTGTTACAAAGTGATATAGGCCTAAAATCATCAAATTTCTCTGCTTTCTCCTTCTTAGGAATTAGAGTGAGAAAGGTAATATTATTTTCTTTTAATAGATTACTAGAATTCCTCACACCTTCCATTGCCCTTACCACCTCATCCACAATAAAGTGCCAATATTTTGAATGAAGAAAGTTAGGAATCTGTGTGACCCTAGAGCCTTGTATGGATGCATCTACATACTGTTATCTATATTCACTCTTTAGTGAATTTTTCATTTAATGCCTTATTCTACTATGTCGTAATAATCTTAGGTATGTTTGATAAAATCTTCTTTGGTGTCTTATATTTGATCCTTCCAAATTATTCTATATACTTTCAAAATGATTAAAAACTTCACTAGAAATCAAAGGAGGGTATTCCACAATGATTGCATCCTTGTTTTTAACCTTGGTTATCCTACTAATGTTCCTATGCTGCTTGGTACTATTGTGGAAAAAAAATGTATTTTTGTCCTCTTCCTCAAGCCATTTCTCTTTGGATTTCTAGCACCAAAAAGATCTCTTCTTTATCCAATATGTCTTCATATTCATTGAGAAGTTTCTTTTTCTTATGAAAAAGATCAAAATTCATCCCTTTATCCAATACTTCATTGTTCACTATTTCAATCTCTCCCTCAATCCTAAATTTTTCCTCAAAGATGTTCCCAAAGTGGCTTTTATTCTATACCAACAATTTGTTCTTTACTATCTTCATTTTTTATACTAGACAATATAGTTTTGATCCAAATGTCTTCTGCCTCCTTCCACCATTCCTCCACTATTCGCAAAAGGTTCTCATCTCTCAACCACATATTTTCAAATTTAAATGGGCATCACTTGGGTTGTAGATCCTCTATGATACTTAAAAGGATAGGGAAGTGATGAGAGCCTGATTAGGGGAGGATTTAAACTAAAAGGGTGAAAGGAACAAATTTCCAATTGCCTCTAAGAAAGAATCTATCAATTTTTTTTATCAATATGAATAAAACCAAGTCTCTTGTTATTCTAAGTAAATGCCTCCTTTGATGTTTTAGTTTCTGACATAATCTTTTTAATACTCAATCTCTAAAATCTTTTGCTGACTGAGCCTATTTACTAATTCCTCCCCACTTTTCGCCAGGGTCTAGGATTGCATTGAAATATCCTCCTATAATGAATATATGGTATGATATATCTTCCAAGTATTGTTCTATCTCCTTCCTCACCAAAATTTTATCCCTATTCTGGGTTGGCTAATAGACATTTATGATTACAAATTGTAGGTTGCTCCTAATACTTCTCACCATCCCACTCATCCAATTCAATTGGCATTCTTGTTTAGAGAATGACACTACCCTTGGAT
>BSBK01005648.1:2302500-2307594 GCA_027943335.1 Chamaecyparis obtusa | reverse complement strand
TATATATATACATATACATATATATATATACATATATATATATATATATACATATATATACATATATATGTATATATATGTGTGTGTGTGTGTGTGTGTGTGTGTGTATATGTGTGTATATATATATATATATATGTGTGTGTGTGTGTGTGTGTGTGTGTGTGTGTGTGTATTGATGTAGCACAAACTCTATGTTAACAATAAATCCAATCACAAGACAAATAACAAAGATTTGAAACCTTCAATATTTTTCCATTCCTCACTGATTGCTTCTACAATTTTCTCTAAACTCTTAAGTAACCAAAAAACCTAGAAAATCAAGAAGTCCAAAAATTACCCTTTTTGGCAATTTTTTTCCATACTTTTTTTTTGCCATTTTTTATAATTTTCAAAACAATACCTAAAAAGCTGAGTTTTTGCCTAAACATGCTCTCAACTAAGTTAGAATGAATTGCCAACTAATATCCAAGATTTGAAACATAAATTCAGATTTATTACAAAAACATAACTTTCTAAAAACTAGAGAAAAACACTAAAAGCTAATTTTGGAGCCCTAGATGAAACTTTCAGCTCCCAAAAATGTGCTAAAATAGACCCCAATCAATTTGAGATCATTGGAAAAACAAATGCCACCTCCTGAGGAACACACCTGAAAAATTTCAGCAAAAACCCAGACCTAAGTCAAAAGTTATGACCTCCGGAAGTTTCTGTATGAGTTTATGACCTATAGAAGGTCTTGCATCATTCTCCCCTTCTTTAAAGGGACACAGCTCCTGCAAGTGGTTTTCTGTGAACTACTGCAACTTTGTGGGGTCCAATTTCATCACTTCCCATTCTGAGATCTAGGTGTTATCTGTTGTTGGTAATCCCTCCCACTGAATCAAGTACCTATTGTAATGACCATTCCGAGTGATTGTAGACTACTTGTCCAAAATGTGGGCAATCTTTTCCTTCTTTTTTCTTGGAAGGTGGTGATGCCAGTCCACCTCATCTGTACTATCTAGCTCAGATAGTTCTCCATGAAATGCATATAAATTAGAAACATTAAAGATAGGAAAAATATCTAGATCATCTGGCAGACAAACCTCATAAGCATTATCATTGATCTTCTTCAAAATTTGGCAAGGACCTATCTTTTTGTATTTTAGTTTATGATATGTGCCAGTGGGAAATCTCTCACGCCTCAAGTACACCATCACCAAATCACCTGCATTAAATATATGTCTCCTTCTACTGGCATCTGCAGCAGCCTTATAGCGCTCATTTCTATCCTACAATTTACTCCTCACATCTTGTTGAAGTTGTTGAAGGTGTTCAGCAAATGCTTCCCCATCATCACTAATTTGATCTTGCACAGGGAGTTCTACAAGGTCCAAAATAGCCTGAGGATTTTTACCATATACAATCTGAAAAGGAGATTTTCCAGTTGATCTGTTAATAGAACTATTGTAAGGAAACTCTGCTTGAGGCAATGCTAAGTCCCACTGCTTGGGATTTTAACCAACAATACACCATAATAGGTTTCCCAAACTCTGATTGACTACCTTAGTTTGCCCATCAGTTTGGGGATGATAGGCATTACTAAACTGCAACTGTGTTCCCATCTTCTTCCATAAGGTCCTCCATAAATGACTCAAAAACTTAGTATCCCTGTCAGAAGTGATAGTCTTTGGAATTCCATGGAATCTAACAACTTCTGACAAAAATAAGTTGGCTATCCTTGTGGCATCATTAGTTGTTTTACAAGCAATAAAATGAGCCATCTTAGAGAATCTATCAACAACTACAAAGATATAATCTGTACCTTGCTGGGTGTGGGGAATCCCCAATACAAAATCCATACTCACATCTATCCATGGCTCGATGGGTACAGGTAGAGGTGTATACAATCCTGTGTTTTTGGAGTGACCCTTAGCCACTTGACAAATTTTGCACCTTGCCACGTACTTAGTAATGTCCCTTTTCAGTTTTGGCTAATAGTATTTGTCTGAGTCTAGGGCTATTGTCTTTTCCTTCCCAAAGTGACCATCTAAACCACCACTATGAAATTCTTGAATAATATTTTCCCTCATGGAGCCAGCTGGTATACAAAGTTGCTTTCCTCTAAATAGGTAACCATCCTGCATAAATTATTCTCCTCTCATGTGATCTAAAAGATTAGTTCCTGGTTCTTTAATCTTCTCTATAATTTCCCAAAAATCATCATCAGCCTCATACAAAACTTTAACTAGCATCAAAACCAATGACCTTTGTTTCCATTGTAGTTATGAGTGTAACACACTGACTTAGGGCATCAGCAACCTGATTCTTCTTTCCTGACTTATGCTTCAAAACAAAATTATACCCTTGCAAGAAAGACACCCATTTAGCATGCCTACTATTTAATTTCTTTTTTGTGTTCACATATTTTAGGGTCAAATGATTTGTAAATAGTACAAATTCTTGTGGGACCAGATAATGCCTCAATTCCTTAAGGCTTGAACAATAGCATAAAATTCTAAATCATAGGTAGAATAGTTCTTCCTCGCATCATTCAACTTTTCACTGAAATAGGCTATTGGTTTACCTGTCTAGCTAAGAACAACACCTATCCCAACATGAGAAGCATCACACTCTACTTTAAATACTTTATCAAAATTTGGAAGTGCCAATATAGGAGCTTCAGTTACCTTTTTCTTCAAGAATTGGAAACTCTGTTTAGCATCTGTTGTCCATGTGAATTCCCTTCCTTTCGTACAATCTATTATGGGTGCTAAAATACTGCTAAAATTCTGAATGAACTTTCTATAGAAGGTTGCCAGTCCATGAAAACTCCTTACCCCTGTTATGCTGGATGGACTAGGCCATTCTAGGATTGCCTTGACCTTTTCTGGGTCCATCTGAACACCATCTTCAGAAATGACGAAGCCCAGAAAAGTCAAACTATTTTGCATGAATCTGCACTTCTTTAAATTTGCACAGAGCTTCTCTTTCCTCAGTACACTCAAGATGATCCTCAAGTGTTGTAGGTGTTCTACTTTATTTTTGCTATAAATTAGAATATCATCAAAATAAACTACAACAAACTTACCAATGTAGGGTCATAAGACAGTATTCATCAATCTCATGGATGTACTTGGTGGATTAGAAAGCCCAAATGGCATAACCATCCATTCATACAAGCCATCCCTAGTCTTGAAAGTTGTCTTCCACTCATCTCCTTCACGAATTCAAACCTAGTGGTATCCACTTTGTAGATCAATCTTGCTGAAGTATTTGGCCCCTGCTAATTCATCCATCATATCCTTTATACAAGGAATAGGAAACTGATACTTGATAGTAATCTTGTTAATTGCTCTACTATCAGTACACATCCTCCATGTTCCATCCTTCTTCAGGGTCAAAAATGCAGGCACAACACATGGGCTCATGCTTTCTCTAACCGGGCCTTTCTCAACTAGTTTTGTTACTTGTTTGTTGAGCTCTGCATGTTGTGTTGGGTTTAGTCGATAAGCTTCTTGATTAAGAAGAGTTTCTCCAGGAATCAGATCAATGTGGTGTTGTATATCCCTTTTTGGTGGGAGATCTTCAGGTAGCTCATTTGGAATAACATCAGCAAATTCTTCTAGTATCTTTACTGCATTATGTGATAGTATGTCTTCTAGTTCTTCTCCCCTTTTTACTACCAATGCATAGCAGCAATCTATCACCTTCATTTCTTTGACAACATCCTTTGTAGACAACATGGTATCATTCTTCCTTTCATTCTTAAGTGGTAAGAGAGTCACTTTAGAGCCATCCTTCCAGAAAGTATATGTATTTTTCTCTCCATCATGCATGATCTTCCTATCATACTGCCATGGCCTTCCCAACAAAATATGACAAGCATCCATAGGAATAACATCACACAATATCTCATCCTTATAGATTTTTCCTATAGTAAACCTAACCAAACATCTTTTATCAACAGTAACCTCATTTCCTTTCTTAAAACATGCAATACGGTAAGGATGAGGATGTTTCTCACATTGCAGATTTAATTTTTCTACCATTTCCTTAGCTACCATATTCTCACAACTACCTCCATCAATAATAACTTGGCATACCTTTCCGCCTAATGTGCATCTAGTTCTTAAGATGTTGGTTCAAAGCCATGAATCAGCAAAGTTCTTTACAGGGACTTCTTCCTTATTTGGAATGATCATCGATCTCCTCATCATGAGAGTTTATCCCATGTCTGGCAAGACTTCTTGTTATATTCCTGCTTCTATGAATTATGGCTGAACCAGGTTCACTCTAGGTTGTCCTCCTTGATTTATTTCTGGCATGTTATAATTTGAGCATTCAAAGGCTCTGTGTCCTTCTTCTCCACACCTAAAACAAGTGAAAGGCCTCCTCTGGGTTTCCCAGCCTCTTCTACCTCCGTAGCCTTGTCCTCTCTGAAACCCCCCTTCCTCTTTCTTGATTTGGAGGATCTTTCCTAGTGTCTACATTTTTTTCAAACCCTTGAAAAGAGTCTCCCTGACTATTATTAGAACCTCCTCAAAATGGAGTTGAGGTACCCCTTCGACCACCTCTATTCCTCTGGATATATTGCCTATTCTTCTTTTCTTTAGCCTTTAGGGCTAGTTGGTAGGCTTCCTCCATACTGTTGACATGATGCATGCTCAATTCATCCTGGATAGAGAATTTTAGGCCATTGATATATCTAGAAGCCATCTACTCATTATTTTCTTGATGCTCTATGTGCATGGATAACTTTTAGAATTCATTTGTATAGTCTTCCACTAAAGACAAGTTCTGCTTCAAATTCTGGAACCTACGAAAGAGGGTTTGTGAATAATCCATGGGTAAGAATTTTTCTTTGAGATTTTTCTCCATCTTGCTTCATGTTTTAATATTTTCTTTTCCCTTTCTAGTTCTTTCCTTTTGGAGGTGATCCCACCATATCATTGCATATCCTTTTAATTTTGTGCATGCAAACTTCATCTTCTTTTCTTCTGTCATAGGCTTCCATTCAAAAAATTTCCCCATCTCGTTCAACCAGTCTATTAATTCTTCTAGCTTAAGACTATTAGCAGAGTCTGAAACATCAACCTTGATTGCTTCACTCCT
>BSBK01005648.1:2212500-2300000 GCA_027943335.1 Chamaecyparis obtusa | reverse complement strand
AACAGCCTTTATCAAAGTTTGGTCGATGTCCACTAAGAAACATATATCATCCTTATACTCGTCAACTAGTTGTCCTAGTATCCTGCTTCTTAGATTCTATTGGTCCTTGAATTTCTCAAAATATGAATCCATAATACTGACAAAATCTTGTCCCAAAGTTTGTATAAAATCAATAATTTTTAGAGTGACCGATCAGTCAGTACTCTAGTTAACATTCTCGATTGGTGGGAAAAAAAATTTCACATAGAAAAATATGCACATCAATAGTGAACCAAACTTACATGTGTTAGACTTCTCCGACCAAGTGGTTTTCATGTTCTCTTCTAATTACTTCAACAGTAACTCGACAAGGTCCAATTGAAAACCTTTCTTCACAATTTTATATGTGATATCCATAGCTCCACATGGCATGCTATTAGGTCTACTAGACTGAAATATTTTGTAAGAAATAGCATATGCACTGAACCTAGTTTTGGGATCAACAATGGTGTTTATTTTCAAGCCTCTCCCATCCCATTCAGGTCCAGTAGCTTTTTCAATCTCGGTCCTTGGTGCACTTCTCAAGGCTTTGACCTTGTCATTTATGGGGTAACCATTAACCACATGTATAATGTTCCTGGTGATCTTAATAGGTTCATCCAACCATAATTTTCCCTCGTGCACATAGCTCAAAATGATCCTAATCCATTCATTCTTAAAAACTCTCAGGAAATATAGGGCATTGACCAAACCCTTCACCTTCAGATGTGTGTGCTCATCTTTGAGCTTTCCATCAATACTTAGCTCTTGGAAGGTGGATTGGAGCTCAAAATCACCTACCTCTCCAATTTTATAGTGTATATAGGTGAGGATGTCTTCAACCAGCAAAACCCTAGGTGGTATGCTTGAAAATGCTCCAATTTTTTCAATCTGTGATGCAAATTCTAGATGTAACTTGTACTTTGGCCCATTATAGGTTGCAGACATGATTAACTTTACCTTCTTCTCAGTTTCAGTCTTGGATTTTTCAACTTTCAATGAGGACGCCATTATTCTACAATTTAGGGCTTCTAGAGAAATCAACTATATAGCTCAATGAAAGTGGAACTTACTTCAAGCATGAATGCTTAACTCAAAAAACCTTCAAATCTATGCTCAAACTACTCTTGAATCTTTCTACTTAGTTCTTCACTTGAAATCACTATGTTCTCCTTTCTCACAATGTGAAAAATGACTAATTCCATGGTTTATTTATAAAAAAATTCAAATTCTCACTCAAATGTTTCGCATTAAATGCTTTACCTAGCACATCTCGATAAGAATAGTTGAGCTCAGTGTATACTTAAAAAACATCATATGCTCATTTAATACTATGATATCACTCAGTTAATACCATGACTCAGTTAACCTTTCTGGTAGTTACTGTCTAGCAACTTCTCACTCAGTCTTACTTATACCAACTGTATACATTTAAGGCTCAAAACATATAAAACCATAGTGCATCTTGTTTCATGTAGATTTGGTATTCAATCACTAGATATAAGGAACTATTTGTTAGATATAACTTATTTGACTTTGTAGCTCCATACATACCTTTATAACTTAGGTGGAAGTGGTGATGTCACCAAATCCAAAGGATGACATATCACTGATTGCATCGCTTGACTCAGCATTATGACTTGATGCTTTTCTCCACGTTGTATTTCTTAGCCTTATGATATCCTCAAATGTATTGCCATTTTCATAATTTTGTGTCTCTGGTGCTCGGTTTCTACAATCCTTACTTAAGTGACCGACTTTTTGACAATGTAAACATGTCATACTAGTGTTTGTCTAGTTGCGATATCGGCCTCTCCATTTATTTCTCATGTAATTTGTTGCAATATGTCCATATCTTCTACATGATGTGCAATTAACCCATGTGTTATAATCCCAAGTGTATGCATTAACTTTCCTTCTTGGTTGATAGGTTTTGTTCTATTCTTTTGGTGTCCAGACTTGCTTCATCTTAGTCCTTCATTCTTGTGCAATGTGTCCATGCATGTTTCAAGTGTGACAGTGTTTCTCCATGTATGGTTTCTTAGGAGTCCTATTCAACTTAGATCTTCACTCATGTGCTTGATTTCCAAACTTGTTAGAGTTATAACAATAACCATTAAACTTAGGAGTGGATTTAGGAATACCTTTTTCTTTGCTTCTACAAACATTGGATATGTGGCTTGGTTTTCCACAATGATAACATGATGGCTTCTTTGGTCTTTGATTTGTGTAGGCATCCATTTGTTCAGCTTATCTTGATGATTCTCCTTGTTCGGTGTAGCCTAATCCAGTAGTACTGCCAAGTCCTTTTTGACTAATTAGAAATTCATCTATTTTCTTGGAACTATCTTCAGCTTTCTTGATCATCTCATTATGTTGTTGTTGCATTTTAAATTTATTCTTAAGTCTTTCATTTTCTTCTTTGAGTTCACCGATGTCTTCAAGTTTTCTTGTAAGCTCACTGTTCACTTGGTTAACTTCCTGACTTATGATAACCATCTGATTGGAGATTTCAAAGTGATGCTTAGTGAGTCTCAATATCTCATATTCCCTATCTTGTAGCTTCTCAGTCATCTTTCTTCTATCTTTAACAGCCAAATTTCTTTCTTTTTTGGCTTGCCTAGCATTGTTCATGACATCAATCATTCTAACCATTTGTGTTTCCTAACCAATCTGCAGGGCTTTGACTTGTTCATTAAGATGTAGATTCTTTTTAGATAATCAGATATTGGTTAGGTTCAGATGCATCAAATATACTACATGTTCTAGATCTGGTGTTCTCAAATGGGTCATCTATCTCTTCTTCATGATAATCAGTTTCACTGTACCAAATTTCCATGTCCTTCCTTTGAATCAGTAACTTCTCTAGTTCATCTTTGGCTTGCTTGAATTGTTCAATGAAGATTTGCATCTATACATTTTGATTCTCAATAGTCTTGTCCAACCTATATCTTTCCATGCTTAGATATTTACCTCTCTAGTGGTTAAACTTTCCTTAATAAGAGATCTAGCTCTGATACCAATTATTTGGATTGGAAAGATAAAGTACTGAGAGGGGAGGGGTGAATCAGTACCCTCATAAAATTTCAAGACTTAACAATCTACAATAGTACTCCTTAACTAACTGATTGATTTCATTATTTGAAACATAGATTCATATAACTTGAAAATGTAAAGTGCATGTAAACAAAACAATAAATCATTCATGAAAATAAGTACTCATGATACAGATATTTTGGTTACGCATAAACCCTTGTTGGAAGGTAAAAACTAGGATGGGGATGACACCCACAAATTATTCACTACTGCAGTAAATAAAGTATGTTGGTTAAGGCTACAATTTTTTATCACTTTTGATGATCTTATCCTGTTAGGAGTAACAAAAGATCGACTAGATCTACCTTGTTAAAGAAATTTTGCAACATAATCAAGTGTGCACTAGATTAAGAGATTTACCATAAGAAGGTTAAGTTTACTCTGTTAAGATATTTATATATGCTACAATGGTTAAATTGATAATAGTAGAATATATGTAAAATGACAACTTATACTTGTCTGATTCAGATCTATGAAATAACAATCAAATATCACCTCAATGTGATGAATAAGTTCTTTTGTCCTGCTTGGTAGCCTTGTATGTTTATGATAAAACTGATACTATCTCTGATAAACGGTTTGTCATAAAATTCTTATATGATCTCATGATGTCCTTATGTACGGCTACTGCTTCATAATGTTTTCATAATGACGTATTTATAATTATATATCAAACAATCTTGACCTAATTAGGGCTACAAGATCTTAGAAAACCTAAGATCAATGGTGTATAAAAATAACCTAGATCTACCATTACATAGGAATCATCACAAAAATTAATGATTACATCCATATTAAATATGTCTCGATCTTGGTAGACCATTTATAGATCAGTGTAAACTATTTGCATAGAGATATGTGTCATTCCTGATTACTATGTCATTTCCTGGATAACTCAATAAACACTACATTCTCTATATGGTAAATTACTGATTTTCGGTGTGTATGAATGCCCAGTGTTCACTAGCTCGATACTCAGTAAATTCCTGATGCTTGATGAAGCCTATATTTGGTTTTAACATGAAGTTCAACCTTGTCTTTTCTCAGTGTGAAGGATTTGTGTGCTTGACCGACTGACTTGTTTGTCTCTTTATTCCAATCTTTACTGACCTAATAACTTGTTGATTACCAACTGAACTCATTTGATACTAATGACAATCCATTAATGCTCAAGTAGAGATATCATTTCATTTATCAAGGAAACTTACCAACCTTAATAAATGTGATCTTGTGTGGACAACCCTTGTTTTACTATAAATGGGGACTATCACCTCTAGAGAAAATTATTCTAATTATGGGAACTTGGGTGAGGGTAGGTGATAGTGCTTATCATTGAGGTTCAATTGAGCCATGGAAACTCTTGTGAGGTTGAATACTCCCAAGTCTTAGAATTTATTCCTTGGTTGAGTAACAAACACTAGGTGGAGAAGGTTGATAAACTTAGATGATCAATCCATCCTAGCAGTTGTGAAATGGGTTCTAGGGGATGATTTCTTGAAGAGTGAGGATAGGCATAGAGTGAATACCAAAATTGTATCACATTTTTTAGGTTCCATTTTGGACTTAGGAGAAACCAATTTTACGATCGAGCATCTGGCCAAGGTCCTATTTTGGGAAGACTAATGTGAGATCTTAAAGGAGGTTCTAAGCGTAGCACAACTAGGAATTGGGCTCCCACTAGATATGGACCTAAGGGCATACATGGAACAATATGAAGTAGTTCCTTGGTGGCCCTTTGTGTCCAATGTCTAAATAGTAACCATTTTAGAGCATAGAGAGTGGGCTATACATGGCTCAAATTTCCTAAAGAGGTTAGCTAGGGATGGTTTAATTGATCAAGATTGGCTGGGAAAATTCTACATGATGGTGATATTTGAGTGACACTAGAATTCTAAAAGAAAATATTTGAAAGAAGAGGAGCCCCACTCATCTTAAAAAGAATAAGACATTGACAATGGAACTCCACCTAACTCCCCAGGGCCTACAAGAAACTAGCTGAGTACAAAGATACCTTTCATGTGAAAAAATAGAAAGATAAACTAATCTCCCTTTTTTCTTTTTTGGAAAAAAAAACTTAACAGTATAAATATGATGTTTACAAATATATAAATATGAATATATCTCACATGCATTTATATTGTGTGTCTTGAGATTTTTATATTAATTTTAGTGTGCAAACATTCATAGAAAGTTATAACATTTACACATAAATGTGAATAAATAACTCTTTTATTTTAATAAAATATACCAAGAAAGAAAACCTTTTATATACAAAATCAGCACTATTTTATAAGATACCTATTCCAGCATGATTAATGAGCCAATGTTCTTTATCTAAGTGTTTTCATGTTTTCTCTTATTATTAGTTTGGTTGCTAGAATTGACTTAGAATTGGAAAATGGGAATTAGTTTCCCTTCTCAAAATTGAATTCTCAATTCCAATTTCATGCCTCAATTCTAATTCCAGGTTCTGAGGTGGAATTGCAGAATGCTCATTTTGGACCAATATTAGAATTGACCTATACCAATTCATCAATTCTCATTTTCTAATTCCAGGTCAATTCCAACAACCAAATAGTATCAAGGATATTATTTGTGTGTGTACATTTTTACATTGATATCATCATAAAATCTCTCATTAAACCACATGATGACATCGACATGTGTATTAAATTTGCCTTTGTAACTTCTTTAGGCAAGAACATGTCCAAAATGAACCTAGGGAGAAATTGACTAGACAAGGGAGTTTCCTAAAAAGTAGATCCTACATAATAGATCTTAATAGAAATTAAAACCTACCTACTCTAACCTAACTAGCTACCCAACTTATTAGAATGACCCATTAAATACATTTTTGAAATATCTTCCCCTTTTCTCCAATTTCTTTTATTTATTATGACCTTTTACATATCAAGATTAGAATAGGGGAAGTAGGTGATTGTACATCTTTATTTCTATATACACAAAAAAAAAATGCATTGATATACATGGTGAGGGCATTTCCTAGTACTTGGGAATAAGAGTAACTCATTTGGCTACTAACCTCATGTCTTATTGTGGACACAGCTGGGGTGATCTAGTGATCAGGGATTTTTGTTGCATATCTGATGGGACATCCGTGTGTAGGTAAAAGATGTTTTTTGATGGGGCTCTAAGTTGGAGTCTCATTTTATATGTCATTGAAATTGCAATTTCCATGGTGCCTCCCTCCAAGTTCTTTCCTAGGAATATCTATCCTCTAAGGACATTCAAAAAAGCTATAGTTTATCCCTTAACTAAGCATCACTATATCCTTCTTCATCCTCTTCAAGGATCAACATTCTCCATCTTAGGCTCTGATTGATTGATCCTTCCTTTCTTGTGATCTTCACCTTGTATGGGAAGGTGGGTATTGATTCAAGATCTTAATGGGAGTATTCTCTAGTTGTGTGTTGTTCTTCTTCCAAAGGTGGTGTTTCTCTCCTCCAAATGACTAGGTCTAGAGAATTTGTCTCAGGCTGAAGGTCCTAGGGTATCAAATCCTCTAAATAGGGCATGTGAATGTCTTATTCAAAAATAAGGGATGATGCTTCTAAAGAAATAACTAACTAACCCATCTCCTGGGGCTAATATGTGTCCTTTATGTTATCATGGTCTAGGTTTGAATGATCATACTAATGGTTCTCTACATCAATCTCTCCCATTATAAGTTGGAAGTCTCATAGGATATCTTGAGCACTATACCAATTTGGTCCTTTTGTAATATGAAGAGGGTACATTGATGACCATTTGGGTCCCTCATACTTCCAACTGAATTATTCTATGATGGAACAATTTGATTCATTTGGATGTATGAGGTTCAAAGTGAAACCTCAAATTAAATAGCCAAATTCATTGTACCACAACACAGGGTTCTTTGTGGAGACTTCTTTGAAAGATATATCATCAAAGAGAGTGCTAAAAAATTTTGATCTTAGAAAAAAGGTCCCAATAGGCATGCCACAAAAAAAAATTGATCTCTAAGAGTCTCATGCCTAAATAAGGGCACTCAAAAATCTCTCCATATGAGGGACCTGGTGTGGTATGCAAATAAACCTCTAATATTTTAGAAGCTATCTCTTCATTCGTTAAACTAAGAAAAGGGAAAATGAATAAGATAAAGTATTATATATACTATAAATAAATGTGCCAAAGATTTCTCAACACTTTGTAGGCTCATATTGAAGCCTCAAAAAACTTTGGGATTTGTTTTTCCAAATTTCCTATCCCCAAAAATGGTCATGATGCCAAAGAAAAGGTTTGAGTATAGATAGGGGATTTCCTACAAATGTGAAACTTGTGCAAGTGAGAGACATGGTGTGAGAAGTGTCTATGTCTATAATAGAACCACTCCTCTCATAGGTCCATTACAAGTACTCACACTTGATTTCTTGGCTACTCAAGGATGCAATCCACAAAGGGCATGATATGATACCCACTTCAATAGATAATGGAAGAGTCAAATAGGGACATGATCCCTTATCCTTTAAGGATAATAGAAAGGGGAAAGTCCAATATATATAAATTGGGATAAGTATAAAATAAATCAACATAGTACACTCCAATTAACAAGAAGTAAAAGGTGACAAGGGCATAGCCCCCACACTTTATTAAGAGTAAATATGAAAAGGATAGAATTTGAGAAATAGATTATAGATTTTGTAGCATAGATTCAAAGTTAATAAACAATACAAAATATTCTTGTATAATGCAAAAAAATTACAGCTTGAGAGCTTGCTCAATGTCTATAGATATACATACACATATGTTGTATCTCTTGGGTTCTACAAACACTGGGATTTAAATATATTTTATTTTTACTTAGAAAAAAAAAAGAGAGTGTGAATTTTAATATTTAGGATTATTTGACAAAGGAGGCTCATGAGGAATCTTTTTGAGTTGATGATAGTAGTGACTGAAGACTAGCTACCCTATCCTTCTGGCCTTTACCACTATGGAGGTGGTAGAGATTTTCTTTTAATTCTTGCATCTATGGAGTCGACATTATGTCCTCATAATAAAATATCTTCCCAGGATTCTCTAATTTGATGTAGACATATGGCATCAGGCATGTGAGAATGTAGGTCCCACATCCTGCTTTAAAAAGGGCATGATCAAACAAAACACATCTCATATTGGTGGATATTTTTGCCAATTTTTTTGAAATAATCTCCTCATAGATGTGCAATGTTGCCACATGTCAAGGAGGGAAATGGGCTTATATCCACTCAGGCCCGAATGAGTGATTCAGGAGGTGTTAATTAAGAACACAACTATGTGAAAGCTATGTGGTTATGGGTTGACTTTTGTAGAAATTCTACATGTATGAAATAGACCTATTATTTCTTGTACAATTAAGGATTTATACTTTTTAGTTCATGCAAGATTACCTGAAATATGATGACCAAATTAAAATAATATTATCTCAGTTAAAAGAATACTTGCTGCTAGATTAGAAGTTGTTGAAACATTCCATAGAAGAGGAAGACATCTTGAAGATGTTAGTGATGATGAAATTGAGAAAGAACAAGTTGATGTAGAACCTGCACTGGTGATGGATCAAGGTGAGGAAAGATTTTTGAAGGCTTTGAAAAATCTAAAGTCTACACCACACTTTAATCCTCCAGAGTATAGAGGAAAATTGGATTTTGATGAATTGGTGGACTGGATCACCGAGATGGAAGAGTATTTTGAGTATGAAATTATCCCTAAGGAAAAGAAGGTGAAAATTGCAAGCACAAAGTTGAAAAGTCATGCATCCTTGTGGTGGGAACATCTGCAGTTGGACAGAAAGAGGAAAGGCAAAGACAAAATAAAGGTATGGAATAAAATGGTGAATAAATTAAAAGGAAAGTTCTTACGTTATGATTATTATATTAACCTAGTTAGGCAAATGCAAAGTTTGAGGTAGAAAGATAGCTCGATAAAAGAGTATACTAAGGAATTCTATAGATTAGATATCAGATCTGGACATGATGAAGATGATGTGAAAAGAATTGCTAGGTACCTAAATGGATTGCGAGTTTCCATCCAAGAAGAAATCAGTTTGGTTAAATTGGAAAACATTGAAGAAGCTTATCAATTTGCATTGAAAGTCGAGGAGAAATTGAACAAAAGACATGAGCAAATACAAAGAGGTAGAGGTGGTAGATTCCCTAGAAGAAGAGGTAGATCTTATGGTGAAAAGAGTAGATCTGAACTAGAAAAGACAAATTTGTATAAAGGCAAGACTGAGTGGAAAGGTGAAATTTCATAGAGGAAGAGGAAATAACTACTGAGGTGGTTATAACAGAGGTGGTTTCTGAGGAACTTGTTACAATTGTGGAGAAGAAGGACATAGATCATTTGAGTGTACACATGCAAGTAAGAAGGTTGGTAGCAGTGGAAATGCTTTGGTGCAAGAAGAGTCACCGAATGAACCTGAGAAGGAAAAGAACTTGATGGTAAGGAGAGCACTTTGGTGTGAAAGTAATAAGGAAGATCCGATAATGAAAATTTTGTTCAAGACCAGATGTAGAGTTTCTGATGAAGTTTGGAAGGTAATCATTGATAGTGGAAGCTTAGAGAACTTGGCATCCGAGGAAATGGTTACAAAGTTGTAGTTGAAAAGGTTGGAACACCTGAAGCCCTATCAAATTTCATGGATCAAAGATGAGAATACACTCTTGGTAAGTGAAAAATGTTATGTGAATTTGAAAATTGGAAAGTACTATGATAAGGAGTTATGTCATATCATGCCTATGAATTGTTGTCATATTTTGTTGGGTAGACCTTGGCAATATGATAGACATGCTATATATGATGGGAGATTGTATAAATATACTATTTGGGCTGATGGGAGAAGAGAAATCTTGTTACCTCTTATTGAAGAACTTGTTAGTAATGTTTGTACATCTGTGACATTTTTCTTGATGGAAGGAAGAGAGTTTGTTAAGGATTTGAAGAAGAATGATTTATGTTTTGTTGTGATTCCTAACAAACCAAGTAATAAAATAGAGGATAGCATCCCTAAGGAGATTCATAAGTTACTCATCGAGTACAGTCAAATCATTTTTGATAATGTACCTTATGTTTTTCCACAGAAGAGAAGCATTGATCATTGCATGGATCTAATCCCTAGAGCTAGTTTACCGAATAAGGCACCACATCGGTCGACACCTAACGGGAATCAGGAATTGAATTAACAGATTCAAGAATTGTTGTAGAAAGGTTTGATCAGAGAAATTTTGAGTCCTTGTGTGGTACCTATTGTATTGGCACCTAAGAAGAATGGATAATGGTGAATGTGTACTGATTCCAGATAAATCAACAAGATAAGAATGAATATAGGTTTCCTATACCGAGAATGGATGATATAATGGATAGTTTGACTGAAGAAAAGTATTTTACCAAAATTGATTTGAAAAGTGGGTATCATCATATTAGAATCAAAGAAGGTGATGAGTGGAAGACTATTTTTAAGACAAAAGAAGGTTTATATGAGTGGGTGGTTATTCCCTTTGGTTTAACTAATGCACCGAGTACTTTTATGAGGTTGATGAATGAAGTTTTGAATAAATTCTTAGGTAAATTTGTGATTGTATACCTAGATGATATTTTCATATTCATTAAGACCATAGAAGAACATTTGTTGCATGTTAAACAAGTATTGTAGAGGTTGAAAAAAGAAAAGTTTCTAATAAATCTGAAAAAGTGTTCTTTCATGAAAGAGGAGATTGTGTATTTGGGATTTGTGATTTTAGTTGATGGTTTGAAGATGGATCCTGAAAAGGTTGAAGCTATTTTGAATTGGCCTACACCTAAGAATGCTAGTGAGGTAAGATCATTTCATGGTTTGGAAATTTTTTACTGAAAGTTCATTAGGAATTTTAGTTCAATTTGTAATGCTATGAATGAGACTATGAGAGGAGATAAAAGAGAATTCAAGTGGACACATGGAGCTGATAAAAGTTTTGAGACTCTGAAGCAAAAGGTTGCTGAATTTCCTGTGTTGGCATTGCCTAATTTTAATAAGGTATTTCAAGTGGAATGTGATGCAAGTGGAAGTGCAATATGAGTTGTGTTGAGTCAAGAAGGTAAACCTATTGCTTTCTTTAGTGAAAAGTTGAATGATGCAAAAAGGAAATATTTTGTGTATGATCAAGAATTCTATGCTATTGTTCAAGCACTGAAGAAATGGAGACATTATTTGATACCGCGTGAATTTTTGTTGTATACCAATCATAAAGCTTTATAGTATTTGGGTAGTCAGAATAAGTTGAATCAGAGACATATGAAATGGGTTGAATATTTGCAAAGTTATACATTTGTGATAAAACATAAGAGTGGAGTCACTAATCGAGTTTTTGATGCATTAAGGATAAGAATACCTTTGATGACCGAGATGAAAATTGAAGTTCTTAGTTTTGATGACATGAGAGATTCTTATGAATTTGATAATGAATTTTTTGATCCATGGAGAAAGTGCAAAGCACCTATTCAAGAAGAACCGAGTACTAAATGGGAAGAATATTTCATTCAAGGAGGTGTGTTGTTTAAAGGTATTCAGTTGTGTACACTGAGAGGATCAATGATAACTAATTTGATAAAAGAAAAACATAGTAGTGGTTTGGCTAGACATTTTGGTGTTGACAAGACATTGAATTTTCTTAAGGAGAAATACTTTTGGCCACAATTGTATAAGGATGTTCAAAAATTTGTGAGAAGTTGTGGAGTTTGTCAAGTTGTAAAAGGAGTAAGTCAAAATATTGGATTGTATGCACCGATTTATGTTCCTGAGAAACCTTGGATTGATATCAATATGGATTTTGTTCTTGGCTTACCGAAGACAATGAGAGGTAATGATTATGTATTTGTTGTTGTGGATAGATTTTATAAAATGGTACATTTTATATCCTCTAGAAAGACATCAGATGTAGTACATATAGCAGATCTTTTCTTTAAGGAAATTTTCAGATTGCATGGATTACCGAGGAGTATCATCTCTGACTGAGACAGTAAATTTGTTGGATACTTTTGGAAGACCCTTTGGAGAAAGTTTGGCACCGAGTTAAAATATAGATCTACATTTCACCCACAGACCGATGGACAGACAGAAGTTGTGAATAGAAGCTTGGGAAATCTTTTAAGATGTTTAGTTGGAGACACACTGAGTAATTGGGATTCTATGTTGGCACAAGCAGAGTTTGCATACAATAATTTAGTGAATAGGAGTATTGGAAAAACACCTTTCAGGTTGTAAATGGCATACAACTAAGAGGTATATTAGATTTGAGGGATACTGCTGATGAAGGAAAGAGAAGTGTTGAAGGAGTAAATTTTGATGAGTACATGAAGACATTGCATGAAGATGTGAAACATAAGTTGGAGAAAAGTAATCAAAAATACAAAGATAGGGCTGATAGATCTAGAAGACATAAGACTTTTGCAATCAGCGATGAAGTGATGGTTCATTTGAAGAAAGGTAGATTTCCTATTGGAACATATGGGAAATTGAAAATGAAGAAGTTTGGTGCTTGCAATATTTTGAAGAGATTTGACAGTGGAAATGCTTATGAGATTGAGTTACCTGATGACATGGATATATCACCTATATTCAACATTGTTGATTTGTATGAGTACCATGAGTCGGATGAAGAAATGACAGTACCGAATGATTATCCTAAGAAATAGATAGAATAAGTTGAGCAAATTTTGGAATAAAGAATTGGCAGAAGTACAAGAGGAAAATAGTATATGGAATATCTGGTAAAGTGGACGAATAGACTGATTAAAGATAGTTCATGGATTTCACAATCTGAGTTGGATTAAGCTCAGATCGTACCTACTTCATGATTTAGAGAATCATTTCAAATAACCCTAGGTGTCTAATGCAGGAGCATCTCGAGTCCTTGGCAATCCTGTGTCACCAAAAACATGTTTATGTTTTCCTGTGTTTCTCAGTTCCTACTTTGACCAAGTTGGCTTGGTAGTTGCTCAGTTTCCTTTTTTAACCAAGTTGGTTGGTTATCTCTCTAGCACTCGGTTAATTCCCTGGCGCTTGGTGATACTTTTCTGGCACTTGGTTATCCTAGCTTACCGAGTTGTTTGTTTTAGTTTCATGTTGAGGCTGACTTGTGCAATTAATTATGCTCATGGATTTAAAGTTGGTATCTATCACTAGGAAGCGTGTGGACCTAGATCTGGTCATTCCTTCTATTGATGGTGGATCTAGTTGTCATTTTCACTTGATAATTGGCATATGACAATTGCTCAAAAATCTAGAGTGTCATATCAGAACCCCCTATATTCTCATATGAGAAGCCTATTATTGTTGTACTAGTGTTGTCAAATTTTGCAAGAAAAACACTTTTTTTGGTGTCAATTATCGTGTGAGATTCTAAATTGTTATACCAGGGCCTATTTTGTGTCGTACAATCCTACATACTGTCATATGGTAATTTTTTAAAAAAATTAGAAAAGTCATCATGTTAACAGCAAAGCTAGCCAATCCCCTATTTTGATCAAAAATCTGTCAGAAAAAGTCACTTTGTCAGGAATAGAGCCCGAAAAACAATAATCTTTCATTTTCCTAAAGTGGTCTATTTTTCTTGATTTTTCATCTGAAAGTTCAATCTAGAACACGTTTCATCTTGTGTCAAAATCTTTTCAAATAACCTGAATTTCTCATTACCTCTCAAAAACTAAGTCTTTTGTATCTATGTCCACTATCCTTTGGGCATCTACCCATACATCTTGGATACTGTAACCTCCACTTACATCATCTTTTCATTGGTGATCAAAAATCATTTTGAACAAGTTGTGTCACCTGGTCTTTCCAAATCAGATTGTCACTTTAGTTGTCTTATCTTGCTTTGAGATTCACTGAAAGGTTAATGGTGGAAACCAAAGCTTCCTTACATAGAAAGCAAAGAGAAGATCTAAAGACATCATCCTCATCTTCTCTCATTTCTCAGTCATTGCATCAACCCTAAGATCCCAATCTTTATGAAGAAGATGAGTTAGGCAATCTACGCCCAAAAAGAGGTAACACACTTCCTCCTGAATAAATTCACAATAACCATCAACACGCTCCTATGTCTCAAAGAGAAGCTAGCCATGGATCACAAGGCCAAGACTTTGATGAAGGAAGGAATCAAGAGCCCATGCCTTTAGAGATTGCACAATACCAAGATGATGATCTCTTTAAGAAACTCATGAAACACTTCCTACGAAAGGATAAAGAGACATACTTCCTTGAACTAGCCCAACAAGGGGCCAAACTTCCTCGCAATTTTAATGTTGAAGACATAGTAATATAAGAGGAAGAAACCCTTATCACAACCATGATGAAATAGATGCATGCTATGAAAGTCAAACTTAACAAGCTAGAAAATGAGGAATAATCCAAATAATTCTCAATGGGTGCCTTGTGTACATTTCCATTTGATTGAAGCTTGTATATGCCACCACTTCCTCAATTGTGAGAGCTACCAAAGTATGACAATTATGAAAAAAATTCAGATCCTCAAGATCATGTTAGGGAGTTTTGTAGCCTATCAATTGATTTCATTCATGAACCACCCTATCTAATGTGTCTCTTCACATGATGTTTGGGAGGGGCAGCCATAAATTGGTTCTCCAAAATACCTCCAACAATCAAGACTTCTGAGGAATTAATCAAACTATTCTATCAGAAATACTCCTACAATATCCAACATCCTATCACAATGATAGACATTTATAACTTGAAACAAAAAATAGGAGAACCATTCTTGACTTTTCTCAAATATTGGAGGAAGAAGTTCTCGTTATATCCTCGACAAATTCTAGAAAATTAGAAACTATAAATCTTGATTAATAACCTAATTCTGGAAATCAACTATCACATTTAGATGAAAAATCACACTTCATTTGATAAAATGGTAGATAATGCCATGAAAATAGAGGATGTACTTGTTCGCAAGGGAGATATCACACTTTACAAGGAGAACAAGTATGATTCAAGTTCCAGTTCCAACAACAAAGATGAAGTCAAATTTTGGAACAAGAACAAAAATGTTGTCACGAATGGTGTTGTCGATCACATTAGTGCTCCACCCAAAGCACTAGCATTCAACCTCATGATTTGCACTCAAGCCATAAAATCCTTAGAGAAACAGGCAATATAGCCTCCTAAAAGGTCAAATGAATACAAACCATAAGTTACAAAACCAAAACGTGAGTTCACTCCTTTGGGTGAGTCCTTGGAATCTACCATGAAAACTTTTTTGGCCAATAATATCATCATGCTAATTGATATGAAACCTTATGATCCAAAAGTCAAACCAAAATGGTGGAAGGAGATCGATTTCTATGATTTTCACCAAAACAAGGGTTGTAAAACCAATAATTGCATGCACTTAAAACATCTTATTCAAGATAAAATTGATGCTAGAGAAATTGTAATTGACAACCATAAATCTAATAATGATCATACGATGTTCACAGAACCTTTTCCAAAACATACTCAGGGAGAATCATCATCTTCCAAACCAAATGTGGCTGCTAAGGTCAATTACACATACTCCGATAAAAATGACGTAATCAACATGGTAGAGTCATGCGTATCTCATCATTGTAATGTCATCACCATTGTCAAGAAGGAAAAAGATAACAAATCGGCCAATGTGGTCACTAGATCTCAAGCTCGGGTAATTCTTCCAAGACTAAACTCGGGTTCATCAAATGCCCTGAAAGTACCATTCAATCTTGAATCAGAAACTAAAGAAAGGACCACCTCTAAATCTTCCAACTCTAAAGAGTCTAAAACAACATCTCCAAGATACATCATTATCCAACAACTTCAACATACTAATTCAAAGATCTCCATATTCGAATTACTTCAGATTTCTCCTACTCACTGAGCAATTCTAGACAAAGCTCTCATAAATTCTAATGTTCTAGAAGATCTTGATATTAATCAGTTTCAGACCATGGTGGGTCATTTGAAATCTCCTCAATATATATCCTTTTAAGAAGAAGATGACAATTCACTGAGTCATCCACATAATTAGTCATTGCATATTGAGGTCATGATTAAAAATCGTCATGTCAAATGTGTATTGATAGATGGAGGTATTGGTCTAAACATTTGTTCATATAAACTGGTTACTCAAGTGGGGTTATCAGAGGATGTTATTGATCTGAAAAAGAAAACAACTGCAATAAAATCATATGATGAGCAAGAAAGATCTTCAAAAGGAGTCATCATGCTACCTATTCGAACAGGACCTGTAATTAGAGACATCACTTGTCAAGTACTAGACCTCCCACTAGCCTATAACATCCTTTTGGAAAGACCTTGGATTCATGAAATACAAGCCATTCCATCAACATACCATCAATGTGTCAAGTTCCCATATGATGGAGTAGAGGTTACAATACACGTAGACACATCAGTATCTTGCAATGCTTTGAAGGAAAGCATTGATAAACTTGTTCCACACAATAGAGAGTCTCCTACAAAACAAAGTGATATAGCCTCCACATCCAAAAGGGAAGACATAGATAAGGAGATCAAAATCAAAGATATAGGTATGGGAGAATACACAATAGAACCAGTTCTATCTCTTACATCTCTCCCACTCTTGCCTAAATCTTACGAGCGACCTTCAGAGAAAATGAAACCTACAACTAAAGAAACACATGTCATCTATGACGGGAGTTTCATCATAGAACAAGTATCAAAACAAGAATCAGATGAAGAAGAGGTTATACTAGCTTGGTTATATAGAGATGAATCTCAATCAAAAATGGTTCAAAAGTGTGTATCTAAATCACTCAAGGTTCCTTCAAAATCATATGGACAATGACACAAGATAATTTCCAAAATGGGATACACTAGAAAAGGACCTCTAGGAACAAGAGGAAAAGGTATCATAAAACCCATTGAACATTGTGGGAGAAAAAGAAAAGATACAACTGACATAGGTTATTAGAAGAAACATTTCTATCTCAGTGGGAACTCTACTCATGTCATAGAACAAATAGAACCAGGGACAAATATTCAAAAAGAGGAAGAAATGTACCATGAAGATAGTTATGATTTAGACATAACATATGTCTTTCCCTATGAATGTGTACCTTAGAACATCTTAGACCTTCTTACTTGATGAAAAGAAACCTAAGGAAAGATTCAATGTGGTAGACAGACAAGAACCTACTACTTCACAAAAAAAAACTGGTACACAAGAAACAATCGCAACACAAGAACCGACTGATCCAGAAAGAAAATTAAAGAGGATACATCCCTCACCATAACTGAACATTTGGGACACTCTAGTGATTCTGAGATAGAAACTCATGAATATGAATTCCATTTAGACTCTAAAGGCAACCTTGCTTGGGGAATTCTTCTTGATTTCACACATGTTCTTGGCTTTCCTGGATATCCTGATGAAGAATCTAATGACTATTAATGGGGAGTCATTCCAGAACTAGAAGAAGAGGAGCTCATAATAGAAAAATATGTTGATGTTATTCACCAATACGAACCTACAACTGACATGAGTCTAGAACTACATGACAAACCTTGTGAAAATGATTCACTTATTACTAACACAGGATCCAACGATGACATTGAGACACTTAACAAACTAAACATCTTGAGTAGTAATATCACTTTAGAATTTGAGAGTCAGATTAGAACCAATGATGACAATGCTATATGTGTAAATACTATCAAACAGTCCTTCCCTCAGCTTACTATCCTAACATTCCAAACTTATTGACCAGACGTCCAAAGACCCAAGCCAAGATGTCCATACTTTCCAAAAAAACTATGCCTTGGCATGCTACCTAAATTTTTTTGAACCTATGAAAACTTCCATTAGTGGGACAAGCATCAACATGACAGAGTTGGATATCAAATATCTTAGTCAAAAAAGTAAAAACAAAAAGAAAAAGAGCTCTAAGGGTGGAAACCACTATGTGGCAGTCTTAGAGCCAAAAATAGTAAAAACAAAAGATATATCTGAGGGTGAAAACCTCTCTTAGGCACCCAAAGATGAGATATTTGATGTCCTTCTAAGTCATTTATAGGAAAAATCACCAATTTTGATAGAACTAACTCAATCTATCAATTTAGGCACAACAAAAGAACCTCAGTTGATTCATGTTGCACAATCTCTATCAGAAGAGGAGAAACAAGAATTCCCCAAATTCTTAATGGAGAAGAAGATAAACTTTTCATGGAAATATTCAAACATGTCGAGATTAGATCCTAATATGATTATGCATCATCTTTATATAGCTCCAGGAGTAAAAGCAATTAAACAAAAGTTGTGAAAATGCACCCTCATGTTGCACTTCATATCAAAGTTGAATTAGAGAAATTACTCAAGGTCGGATTCATCTGAGCAATAGACTATGCTGAATGGATATCAAACATCATTCCAGTGTCAAAACCAGATAAATCTATTGGAGTATGCACATATTTCAAAGATGTAAACAAAGCATTCCCAAAGGATGAATTTCCACTACCAAATATCGATATGATAGTGGATATGACTGCGGGATTTGAAATGTACTCTTTAATGGATGGTTTTCTGGATATAACCAAATCAAGATTTCTCCAGAAGATCAAGAGAAGATAGCTTTCACCTATGCATGGGGTACTTTCTGCTGGAATGTAATGCCATTTGGTTTTAAAAATGTTGGTGCTACTTATCAAAGAGCCATGACATCTATCTTTCATGATATGATGTATAAAAACATGGAGGACTATGTAGATGACACATTGGCTAAATCAATGAAAAGATCTGAACACCTATCTAACTTGGGTACAATACTAGATAGAATGGAAAAATTTAGTCTCACACTAAATCTCAAGAAATGTGCCTTTAGTGTCACTTCAGGAAAGCTCCTAGGATACATTGTTTCAAAGAAAGGTATAGAATTGGATCGAGAAAAGGTCAAAGAAATCATGGAGATGTAACCTCCTAAAAATATCAGTCAAATGTGTAATTTTCAAGGAAGGGTACAATCCATTAGATGCTTCATCTCTCAGTTAGCTGATATATCATAACCTTTCACTAAAACATTGCATAAAGGTGTGACCTACAAATGGAGTGAGGGATGCAAAAATAATTTCAACCACATTAAGAAATACTTGGAAAATCCACCCATTCTCATGCCTCCTATTCAAGGAAATCCATTAATATTGTATGTTTCTGGAACAGATACATCACTAGGGGAATTATTGGCACAGCATGATGAGAATAAATGAGAAAGAGCTATCTATTACATCGGTCAAACATTTGTGGATTATGAAAATAATTACTCTATGATAGAGAAAGCATGTCTAGCTATGATCTTTGCATCATAGAAACTGAGACACTACATGTTGTCTCACACCATACACCTAGTAGAAAAGATCAATCCACTAAAATACTTGTTAAGAAAAGCTACTCTAACAGGTAGACTAGCGAAATAGTTAATGCTACTGAGAGAATTTGGCATTGAGTATGATGAAAGGAAAACCATCAAAGGACAAGTCATCATAGATCAACTAGTTGAAGCTCCCATGTTTGATGACCAACTAATGCATGTGGAATTTCATGATGCTTCTATCATGCACCTACCTTCAAGAATATGGCAGTTATTCTTTGACGGGACTTACACACAAAATAGATCTGGAGCTCGTATTTTTTTCATCACTCCCTGAGGATATTCCATTCCAAAGGCATTCATATTCAAATTTCCTTGCACCAATAATATAGCAGAATATGAAGCTCTATTAAATGGAATAAAATTGGTAATATAATGGAAAGTAACAGAATTACACATTCATGGAGACTCTCAACTGGTCATTCACGAAGTCAATGATGTGTATCAAACAAAAGATGATAAGTTGATTCCATACAAATGAATGCTAGATGATCTCAATAAATACTTCATTTCTATCATGTTCAAACATATACCAAGAATAGAGAATAAAGAAGGTGATGCCATGGCTACACTATCATCTTTACTAAAACAACCAGAACATGAGCTATGCTATGAGTTCCTGGTGGAAGCACTGTCATTCCCTACCTATGATTTCCTAGAAACCCATATGATCTACATGTTGTGGGTCATGATTCCTCACATTACAAAGCTATCTATTCCTACCTTCATGACCAAGTCATTCCTGATACCCTTAATCATCATGAAAAATAATACCTTATCTGAAATGCGTTATAGTATGTCATCATTGGTAATGATCTATACAAATGAAGTCTGGATGGTACACTCCTTAGATGTTTAGAATGAGAAGAGTCAAAACATGCATTAGAGGAAGTTGATGAAGGTATTTGTGGGTCACATTAACGATTTGACATTAGCTCGAAAACTCATTAGGGCGGGGTACTCTTGGCTAGATATGGAGAAAGAGTCCATGAAATATGCTAAGAAATGTAAGAAATGCTAGGTCCATGGTAACTTAATTTACGCACCTGGTAGAGATCTGATTCCCTTTACAACATAATGGCCTTTTCAACAATGGGTATTTGATCTCATAGAAACCATATATTTGCATTCATCAAATGGTCACACCCATATCATCACAGCAATAGATTACTTCACAAAATGGGTTGAAGCAGTTCCTTTGACACAAGAAACCAGAAAATAGATTTCTATGTTCATCCTGAATTATATTATTTTTCGGTATGGTATCCCACACTCCATCATTACTGATAATGAAGGCCAATTCAAAAACAAGGATCTAGATTCTCTATGTTCCAAATATAAGATCACTCAACATTGGTCATCTATCTACTATCCACAAGGAAATGGACAAGTTGAAGCATCCAATAAGAATTTATAGAGAATCTTGCACCACATAGTCAACAAGATAGGGAGAGATTGGCATCTAATGATAAATCCATCTCTCTTGGATTACAGAATAAGTATAAGAACACCCACCGAGGTTACTCCTTTCTCTTTAGTATATGGGACTGAAGCGGTACTACCTATAGAGGTTGAAATCTCATCTCTCAGAATCATAATGCATGGTCTAGTAACTAATGATGATTACAGAGTGTCTAGGTTGCAAGAACTTGAATTAAGAGATGAGTGCAGGCGAGTTGTGTATGATCATCTCAGAGTATATCAGAAACAAATGTCTAGAGGCTACAACAAGAAATTCAGACACAGAGAATTTTAGGTCGGTGATCTAATCTTGAGAGAGCACTAAAAATGACATCCCATCAAGAATGCAAGGAGAAGTTTGAGCCCAACTGGCTGGGTCCCTTTGTTGGCACTATTCCTTTTGGCTCAGGAACCTACCAACTCTAAATGACTAAAGGATAATAGCTCCAAGAACCGATCAATGTTCTACATCTGAAGAAATTCTACACCTAGATATTCAACATGTGGAAAATGTCCTGAAAAAGAAACTAAAAATTAGAAAAAGTCCTAAAAAAATGATCATCCTAGTGAAAACCTGGCAATAGGCACCTTGATGATACACAAAAAAAATCAAATATGGAAAAATACAACAAAATTGAAAACTGCAAAAGTATAAAAAAGTAGAAAAAGAAAAAGTGCCTTGATGAAAACTTGGTAAATAGGTGCCTTGGTAGCAAAATAGAATCTCTGCAAGATGGTAGCAATCTTGGTAATTTTCCAGTTTTTTGTCCTATTTTAGTTTGTATATATCTTGCAATTCAATAAAATTAGTCTGTGCACCAAGCAAAAAGTGTCATAAATTATCAATGTTTACAACTTAAGGGCAATCCTAGTCATATCCTATGGTCCTCAATACCTCAAATGAGTCATATCTAGTTAGTATTCCTTTAATACTTTTTCTAAGTCAGTTCTTCTATCCCCCTACTAGAAAAGGATTTTTGTAACTAGCAACAACACAACCAAACACATTGCTGCAACAAAACAATCTCTAACGTATGTTGAAATCATTTTGTATGGTGACTGTTTCACATGAGATTTTTGCATATTATGTCCCTTGAGCTAATTAAAGATTTCCTTCATGGATCTGAAGAGGCAAGGACGGGGGCATAATATTTTATTTGTTTTCTACTTTTGAGTGATTTCTTACTCCTATTGTGAAATGATACATTGCCCAAGGATGTGAATGATAAAGGGTCACTACGGGTAATTCACATTAGAGCGGGTTGAATTCCCCACTGCTTTGCATGTTTTTATTCAAGTCATCACATTGTTTATGCTCTGATGCTTATACACATTTCTAAATTAAAATGGACATGATATACAAGTCATCGTGGCTCTTTGCCTTAGTGCTTAGATCTAATCCAATAAATCTGACTAAACGTCAATATTCATATGTTCATGGTTGCCTAACCAGTGAGCATGATTATATTAGCATCTGGTGTTACCTAAAATATTCAGTGATGAAAAAGACCAACAAAAGATCAGTGACTAATTCCTAGGCTTGCATTTCATAGGTGTCTTGCATGGTGTCTGGTTGCATTTCATGGGTATCTTGCATGGTGTCTTGTTTCATTTCATTTGTGTCTTGCATGGTGTCTGGTTGCATGTCTTTCATGATTTTAATTCAGCATAGCATTTAATATTCTCATGATTTCACTTAACACATCAAAACAAATGAGGGTAATGTGAAGGTCTCTTCAACTAACAAGCAAGCGGTCATCTCTTGAGTTAAAAATCCTTTTTGACAATGAATGAGCACTTGAATTCTTCATGTACCTGCAAAAACATCATGTGTATTGTTGCATTTACATTTTCATAATCATTTCATTCATACTGCATAATCATACATACATTGAACTAAAATGAGCATTACATACATATGAATCACATGATGAACAACATCATAAATTAAAATAACAAGTGCGATGAAGTCAAACCAAAGATCTCATATATATATATATATATATATATATATATATATATATATATATATATATATATATATATATATATATATATATATATATATATATATATATATATATATATATATATATATATATATATATATATATATATATATATATATATGTATGTATGTATGTATGTATGTATGTATGTATGTATGTATGTATGTATGTATGTATGTATGTATGTATGTATGTATGTATGTATGTGTTGGAATAGTACAAGGGTACATCTTAGAGCACAATGTGTATACAATACATCAAAAATGAGCTACAATGAGCTATGAGTACAACAAAAATGATCAAAAACTAAGGAGGATGCTATCATGTCAACCCTTGGCTGGATCCTCTGCATCAAGTGTGTCTCCTCCTCCAGCTGAGGCATCTGGTGGTGGGTCTGCCCGTGGTGCCTCACTCCTTCTGAGCCTAGCATGTACTGAGAGTAAGATGTCACTCTCTGACCAAGTGGAACTACTGCAAAATATGCCAACACATAATATGCCGCCCTATTGGTATGATGGACCACCTCTTCTCTCAAGGTATGGGTCTATGTCTGGGACTCTCTCAGCTGTCTATCCCGCTCCACCAAACTAATCTCCATAGAGAGTTTATGGTCTCTAAGCTCCCTAATCTAATGGTGGAGTCGGCATATGGTATCCTATGGGGTATGTATCAACCCCTCCTCTATTACATCCTCCTCGCCACCCACCACCTCCTCTCCTCCTAGTACCTCTCCCCTCACCTTACGGTGTCTCACCTCAGCCCTTAGATCAAAATTGGGTGCATCCTTCTCCTCACCCATGGGAACATCCTGATCTTCTCCCAACACCTCATCTACACCTATGGTGCTACCAACGATACTTAGTGACCCACCCTCACCTCTAGTATAACTGTGTTGCACAACTGAGAGCCTCACCAATGGAACTACTCATGGCCTAGGAGCAGGTCTAACATTAGGCACCTATTGTACTGGGACACCAACTACTCTCTGCACTGGATGATTCTTTAGTGCATCTGGAATCTGGGTATCCCTCCACCTCTAATCCTTGCTACGGGGTGCACCTTTCACATCATCAGCCTCCTCCATAGTAGGGATCAACTCTGGAGGGTCAGAGAATCATCAGAATGGGTGCTCTGTTGGATGTTCCCTGTAAGCATCTATAACACCTGCATCTGCCAGCTGCACCCTATAATTCCAGCCATGGCTCTGAAGGCCTCTATACTCCTGCATGCATATGGCATAGGATAGCCATGGATCCCAGCCTAGCCCCATCTCAAGAACCTATTGGGCATATGAGGAAAACTCTTTTGGGGCATCCTATACCAAGTTGTACTACCTCAATACCCATGTGATCAAGAATCTCTCAAAAATATTGTTCGATCGACCAATAAGAATATGACTCTAGAAAAAATATTTGAATTGTTCCCTAGCAGTGGACCATGCCTCAATCTGTAAGTATGGTCTCCAAATGATAACCGTCATGTCATCCAAGACCCACTGCTAGTACTCAATCTGCCCCATCCTCTCCTAGGTGAAATACCCTGTATATCAGAGGCTAATGTGGCTGCCTCTCATCTTCGCATATCGGCCTGCATATAGGGATATGCTCCCATGCCCAGACCTATAATACTATCACCTCACTGGTGAAGCTCTTACCCTCATGGTAAATAGCCTCATGCATCTCAAAGAATATGTGTGCCAGTAGGCACTATCCCCACCCAAACTCTGCAGGGTGAGCCATCAAGCGCTAAACCAGCAGAGCCCATCCCATTAGGAAACTATTTTGCTAACGATCAGACATGATCACTCCTCCAATCATACCTACTAGTATACACTCAAGCCTATGGCTCTGTCTATATCTCTACACTAAGGTCTCCTAGGGAATCTGTTGTGCAATCTACTCATCTGCACCAAATATTGTCTGGAAATCCTGCAAACCTATGTTCCCTGAGCTAATGTAGTCAAGGTGGGGACCATCAAATAGAATTTGGAGAATGTGATACACATCCTCTAATGTGATCGTAATCTCCCCTCTAGGGATATTGAAGGTCTAGGTCTCAGAATGGAATATCTCAATGAGTGTTGTAATAAGACCGTGATTTGGTCTGATCTTGGGAAAACCTATCAAATGCCCAAACCCACAAGAGGCCAGATGAAATTTTAGGGGTCAAGTAACGAAATGCACATCCTTTGTGTGGCTGGATGTGAGACTCTAACATGAATATCGAGATACCTAACCTGTAGACACCAAAAAGATGAAAGCAACATCAGTAATGGATCTGAATCAAAGTCAAATACACGTGAATCAACAAACTAAACATCCTAAAAGGTGCATTAAATGCCATTAAAACCAGCTGAGCAACCAAAAATTTTGAAAAATTGTGTTAAATACCTTAAAAATGCTCGTTGTTTTTCATACAATAATTCAGAAAATTAAAAACTGGTGTCAAGTGTCGAATGACACTATACAAGAACCCATATGATATTGAATCAGAAATGACTCTAGACATGTTGTCGTACGACAATTCTGAAATGCGAAGAAATGTTGTACGAGAGATGGGTGTCTCCCATACAACACCCTATGCAAACACACATGACAATTGGAATGAACTTAGATTGTCGTATGATAGTGCACCGAGTGTCGTACGCTAACCTGTGAATGAAAAATTACAAATAACTAAAATGGCTAAAAATCCTAAAAATTTAATTAAAACATGAAAATTCAAAGTTCAAAGAGGAGTTAAACATTGACTTACCAGGGTCCCGTACTATCGGGGTCGTTGGAATCGACGAGAGTGCTCAAACTAGTGTGAGGAGACTAGAACCACAATTTTATCTATGAGAGGGCTCCACAAGTCTTAAAAGTCAAATGGCGTAAATGATTTAAAAATGACCCCTTTCGGCCTTATATATTTTTTGACCTAATTTTCAAAAGTGCTCTGATTTACGTGAAAACAACACCCCTAGCTAATTTCAACATCCTGAATTTATTTTTGGGATCAAAATCAAAATCTGAGATCATTTCACTTGTCAAAAACATGATTTAAAATTTTGGACCCAAGACGGCCGACTACTTACATAATTGACCTTCATAACATCAACAAAATCCATTTCTCAACCTATTTGATCATCTAACATTAAATTTGTAGATTTTCAACTTGGGCAACCATGGTTAACTCATGGTCAAACCTAGTCAAACTTGGTCAAAAAAACCTCTAAACGATGCAGAATGCATCCTTGGACATATAAAACCAATTCTAACATTGATCACAAATGATTCACATCAATTCAACCTAGTTTTCTTGCCAGATTTTGATTTTAATCCCGAAGAGGGCATGGTATTACACATCATTAATCAAATCTATCAATCAAATCTTCTTCAGCAATCAAGATAACAACCAAGTCTAATTGTTGACTTCATCAAAGTCCTCATCACTTGGGGCATATCGCTTGGGGCATATTAGATTCATCGAAATCCATATCAATCTAGTATTCTCTTAATCTTGTAAATTATATCAACTCTTCGTAACCATCGGTTCAGATGTGTTATTTCCTTTATTCTTCATAACTAAAGGGTTTGGAGTTGGTATCCTTTTGATTCCTTTGGACAAGCAGGTCTGGAGTCAGGATATTCAATTCCTCGTAATCATAAGGTTTAGAATCAGGTGTTTTATCACTTCTTTGTAATCACAGGTTCAGAGTTGCTATTATTGACATCATCTTTGATTCTTTGGTCAATCAGGACTTGAATCAACATCTTCAATCTCTCAATCAATTTCTGTCTCAGAATCAGTTAATCAAAATCAGGATTAGTTTCTCCACCACATAACTGAGTCTGAGTCTCAAAAAATAGATTTATCTTTGAACCACTGCGATTCACACGGTAATTCAAAGAGGGGCAAAATGTAATACCCCAAAAATGGGCTTCAGTACCATTAACCTCCTACATCAATAAATCCATCGAAATCAACCCTAAAGTCCTAACTCAAGGCACATTTACGCATCAAACCATCGAAACCCTAATCAATCTTATCATAAATTTGCATTGGGGAATATTCCTAATTTATCCTAATTATCTCTAATTAAATATTATTTGGTGATAAATGACATTATTATTTATCCTAAAGTTGCAATTGATTGAATACGTTCAATATTTAATTAATTAAACTTAATTTAGCCAGTTAATCATTTTAATTAGATTTAATTTAATTATTATTAAATAATATTATTTATTTGACAATAAATCAAAAACTCAAAAATAATTGATTGAATATTTATTTAATTGATTAAAATTGAATTTTCAAATTAATGATGTCATTTTGGAATAAAGTTTGATTTAATAATTGATTAACCCACAAATCAGATATTTAATTGATTAAAATCAAATAGGTCGAGAATAAAACACATGGAAATTAAATAAATCAATAATTATCTATGCAAAAATCAGAAGGTCAGTTAACTCAAAATCAAATTTTTGACTCATTATGTTAAGTTTCTAACTCAACATGTGATTGTGAGTTAAAAAGTAGAATTGCATGATCTCGACTTGTAATTGTGCATTAAAAAGTTAATTTTGCATGATCATCAAAAGTTGACTATTTCTAATTCCATGATAACTTTCTAATCAATTCGAGTTAAGCAGTGAGTGGTTTTTGGCTTATCCATGAGTTCCTAAACCTGGATTTTCTATATAAGCAACCCTCAATTCTTCACAAATCATGTGCAATTTGGAGAACGACAGTGTTATACTATCAATTTCTTGAGAGATTGTGCATCCATTGAGATCAATTGCTATCATTCAATTCTAGTTTTTGCATTCATAGCTTAGTTTCATTTTTATTGTTATTGAGTTTTAGATCAATTTCATTTAGATCAATTTGTTATTGCATTGAAAATCACAAAAATATAGCTTAATATTGCATTAATTTCAATCATTTTTGCATTTAAATCCTTCATTTAGACGTCGCATTATCACTAATCTCAGTCAAATTTTTGAATACCATACTCAAATCTTCTAGAAGGTAGTAGATTGCCTGATTGATGATATATTTGTTAATTACTTATTTTCTTATCACTAATCGGTAATGTTTTACGGAAGTGTTGTGGCTTCTGAACAAATACAATTTTCACACACGCAGTGAGAGTGTTGTTATGATATTGTGGTTATGTGAGAACCAGTGTGTTCATATTATATTAAGGAACAAATTTGCGTATTATTATTATCCGATTTATGAGCCTAGGTAGGTTAACTAAGTGTATAGGTGGGGAGTGGCTTGCAATAGGCATCAGGGCCCGCAAGTGGCTTCTAGGATAACTTATTGCAAGTGAATTAATAAAGTGATAACATAATAAAATCTATTAAGATAGAAACATTAATAATATGTATGTGTTCCTCATCCATGCCTTGAGCGCTAGTACAAGCTAGGATGGTTTGTGATAAGATGCTTGTTGTCTGCGTGGACTTGCATATAGCATAGTTGGTACCTGGTTTGTAGAAGAGGATTATTGATACCACATAGAGTCACTAGGGCGTCGAGGTCTTGAGAGACTGTCAGGATAACTCTAGAGTTGATTCGTGTGATGACACTTTCCCATATGCATCTTAAGTTTCTTACATGTGGTTTCCTCTGGCTGAGTATGTATTACCTTTGTCATTCTATTGTACCTTTTGAGATAGAGAGCTTTCAGGATCCCTTTCTTAGTTTGTATTGTGGTTAATTTGGTGTTTGATATCCGAGTGGGGTCTATTTTTATCTCTTCAGCATGGTGGGAGTGGACCATTTAGGTTCCACGAGGTCAGCTGGTAGTGATTCTTTTACCATTTGAGATTTTGATGTTTGTGTACCAGTGTTGGATGATCCTGGTAGTAGTTGTATCTTCTTGTTCATCAGTGTTGGAGATGTACTCTTATATTTCTTATTGTATGTTCTCATATCATTTTTTTAGTTACTCTAGAGATATCATATTGTACTTTATAATTGGATTAATATTACATACCCTACGACTTGTACAGTTGATGCAAGGTAGGGGTGGAAGAGGGGCCAAAGGCTAGCCCTAATCTAAATCTACCTTACAGAGATCACACACAGAAGCAATAACACACAAAGTGAGAGAGAGAATGTAGATTAGATCCTTATATTTCATCAAATATATTCATACATGTCAGGCTATAAGGCCTTCCCGATTAGGGCCAGATATTACAATTTAATTCCAACAGTCCTCCAACATGTGAGGATTTAGAACTACCTTCAAACTTATAATTTGATACCATTAATCTTCTATCTCTAAGATGATGTCCTAAAACTACAACCAATGACTACATTATATACAAGAGGCTACCAAAACAAGTCATCCTTTAGATCCACCATTAACAGAAGGAACAATCGGATCTTGGTCCACACGCTTCCCAATGATCGATACCAACATTAAATCTATGACCATAATTAAGTGCACAAGTCGGCCTCAACAAAAAACCAAAACAAACAACTCGATAAGAAAGTATAATTGAGCACCAGGAAAGGATAACTGAGTGCCAAGGAATTTACTGACCAACTTGGTTAAAGAAGGAACTGAGCAACTACCGAGCCAACTTAGTTAAAGAAGGAACTAAGAAACACAGTGTTAGCTTGTGGTGACTAATTAGGAAAGTACTGTACACTTTTCCTCCTGACCTTGCCGGGGTTTTTTGAGGCCGACATATTTTCAGTTATTTTGGGTTGACATATTGTAACTCATTCTAACCCTAAAGCGGCAAAAATATTGTATAATATGGCTTAGGGTTAGGGATTTCATGATGTATGATTTTAGTACTTGCGGTAGAATTGAGCTATAAGGGATTACGGATTGTAATCAGGTGTAATCACTAGATAATAAAATATTGGACTCACTGTTGGTGGACGTAGCCCAGGGATTGGGTGAACCACGTTAAATATTTGTGTCTTGTGTTCTCTTCTATGTGGTTTATTGTTTTCTAATAGTGGTTATATTTGCATGTAATTATTATTTCTGCCTTGTTAATCCTAACACACAGAAAACTCAAACTTGTTTTTGGTGACACGGGATTGCCAAGGACCCGAGATGCTCCTGCATCAGACACCTAGGGTTATTTGAAATGATTCTCCAAATCATCCAGTAGGTACAACCTGAGTTGAATCTATCTCAGATTGTGAAATCCATGAACTATTTTCAATCGGTTTGTTCTTCCACTTTACTAGATATTCTATATATTGTTTTCCTCTTGTGCTTCTGCCAACTCTTTGTTCCAATATCTACTCAACTTCTTCTGTCTGTCTCTTAGGATAATCATTCGATACTATCATTTCTTCATCTGATTCATGGTCTCATACAAATCAGCAATATTGAATATAGGTGATATATCCATGTCATCAAGTAACTCAATCTCATAAGAATTTCCACTATCAAATCTCCTCAATATCCTACAGGGACCAAACTTTTTCATTTTCAGCTTCCCATATCTTCCAACAGGAAATTTGTCTTTCTCCAAGTGTAGCATTACTTCATTTCCAATTGCAAAAGTAGTATGTCTTCTTGATCTATATTCTTTGTCTTTATATTTCTGATTACTTTTCTCCAACTTATGTTTCACTTCTTCATGCAATGTCTTCATAAACTCAGCAAACTTTACACCTTCGACACTTCTCTTTTCTTCACCAGCAATATCCTTCAAATCTGATATACCTCTTAGTTGCATTCCATTTACAGTCTCAAAAGGTGTTTTTCCAATACTCCTATTCACTGTATTATTATATGAAAACTCTTCTTGTGCCAACACAGAATCCCAACTACTCAGTGTATCTCCAACTAAACATCTCAAAAGATTACCCAAACTTCTATTCACAACCTATGTTTGTCCATCAGTCTGTGGGTGAAATTCAGAACTATACCTCAACTCGGTGCCCAACTTTCTCCAAAGAGTCTTCCAAAAGTATCCAACAAAATTACTGTCTCGGTCAGAGATGATACTCCTCGGTAATCCATGCAATCTAACAATTTCCTTAAAGAAAATATCTTCTATATGCACTGCATTTGATGTCTTTCTACAAGGTATAAAATGTGCCATCTTAGAAAATCCATCCACAACAACAAATATAGAGTCATTACCTCTTACTGTCTTCAGTAAGACAAGAACAAAATCCATACTGATATCAATCCAAGGTTTCTCAAGAATAGAAATCAGTATATACAATCCAGTATCCTGACTTACTCCCATTGCAACTTGACAAATTCCACAACTTTTCACAAATTTATGAACATCCTTATACAACTGCAGCCAAAAGTATTTCTCCTTAAGCAAATTCAATGTCTTGTCAATGCCAAAATTTCCAGCCAAACAACTACTATGTTTCTCCTTTACCAAATTAGTTCTAATTGATCCTCTCGGTATACACAACTGAATACCTTTAAACAACATACCTTCTTGAATGAAATAGTCTTCCCATTTAGTACTCGGTTGATCTTGAATAGGTGCTTTGCACTTTCTCCATGGCTCAAAAAAATTAGGATCAGTTTCATACAATACTTTCATAGCATCAAAACCAAGAACTTCAATTCTCATCTCAGTCATCAAAGATCTTCTTCTACTCAGTGCATCAACAACTCAGTTAGTGCCTCCACTCTTATGTTTTATCACAAATGTATAACTCTGCAAATATTAAACTCATTTCATATGTCTCCGATTCAACTTATTCTGGCTACCCAAATACTGTAAATCCTTATGATCAGTTTACAACAGGGTAAAAGCACAATTAGGTGTCACCTTTTAGGCTAACTTATCAGCACAATTGAATTTTAGTATTTCTAATTAAAAATTAATTTTGGTCAAACATATGGTCTAGCTAGATTCATTCTAGCTATGTTAGATAAGTGCTTTAACTTTTCTAATTGGAAATATCTATTAAATGCATGTTTTATACCACTTTGGGTCCAATTACCATAAAAATAAAATTATTTCAGAAAAGTGGCTTTTCAATAACTCCTAATCTTTTTAATGATACTTTTAAAAAAATAAAAAAATACTCTTTTGTAGAGATCAGAGTCAAGAATATCCTCATATAAATTTTATTGTGTTTTAATTAGACATAGTTTATTATAATTACAAAATATTGCAAGTAGGTATTTTAACAGTTAAGGAGATGTTGATTCAGAGAATGAAAAAAATAGTAAATCACATTAAATAAATTTGAAAAACATATGGTGCACTAGAGGAGAGAGTCCTCTTCAAGAATATATATATTTCTTTTTTTTATTGGGATAGATTTGTTATGAAAAATATGTTGCGAGATGAAAATTATCGATTTCAGTGAGTTGGAATTTGAATTTTTATAAAAGAGAAAATATAGGTCACAAACCAATTTTTATTTCTTCATGCACTAGCTATATATGTCATCTATGACATATTTTGAAATTAGGGGAAAAAATATTTATTTACATATAATTTTTGGGTGGGAACTAGACCCCCAATTTTTAGCATTTTTCAGCAACTGAAAAATCATCTTTAAAAATTAAAAAAACATATCAATTATTATTCAAAAAAATTATTAAAAATATTAATCATAAACTTCATCTATTTTATCACATTTAATTAGTTCACATCATCTTCAAATTCTAGACATAAATGTCATTTTTATACTATTGAAGCTGAATAGCTTTGATTCCGTTAGCCTTTCCTTTGTAAAAGGGTAAGCTTATTGTGCTTTTACCCAACACAAATTCACTCAGTATCAAATAATGTCTCCATTTCTTTAGGGCTTGAACAATAGCATAGAATTCATGATCATATACAGAATATTTCTTTTTTGCATCATTCATCTTTTCACTAAAGAAAGCAACAGGTTTACCTTTTTGACTCAACACAACTCCTATTGCACTACCACTTGAATCACATTCAACTTGAAATACCTTATTGAAATCAAGCAATGCTAACACAAGAAATTCAACAACCTTCTGCTTCAGATTCTCAAAACTTTTATCAGCTCCATGTGTCCACTTGAATTCTCTTTTATCTCTTCTCATAGTCTTAGTCATAGCATTACAAATTGAACTAAAATTCCTAATGAACTTTCGGTAAAAACTTGCTAAACCATGAAATTATCTTACCTCACTAGCATTCTTAGGTGTAGGCCAATTCAAAATAGCTTCAACCTTTTTAGGATCCATTTTCAAACCATCAGTTGAAATCACAAATCCCAAATACACAATCTCCTCTTTCATGAAAGAACACTATTTCAGGTTAATCAACAACTTTTCTTCTTTCAATCTTTGCAATACTTGTTTAACATGCAACAAATGCTCTTCTCTGGTCTTACTAAATATCAAAATATTATCTAGGTATAGAATCACAAATTTACCTAAAAATTTCTTCAAAACTTCATTCATTAATCTCATAAAAGTACTCGGTGCATTAGTTAAACCAAAAGGCATAACCAACCACTCATACAAACCTTCTCTTGTCTTGAAAGTAGTTTTCCACTCATCACCTTCTCTAATTTTGATCTGATGATATCCACTTTTCAAATCAATTTTGGTAAAATACTTTGCTGTAGTCAAACTATCCATTATGTCATCCATTCTCGGTATAGGAAACCTATATTTCACTGTTATCCTGTTGATTGCTCTGGAATTATTACACATTCACCATTCTCCATTCTTCTTAGGTGCCAATACAGTTGGTACTACACAAGGACTCACACTTTCTTAGATCAAACCTTTTTGCAACAATTCTTGAATCTATCAGTTGAATTCCTGATTCTCAGTAGGTGTCAACCAATGTGGTGCCTTATTTAGTAAACTAGCTCCAGGGATAAGATCCATGCAATGATCAATGCTTTTGTTCGATGGAAAACCATCAGGTACATTATCAAAAATGATCTCCTTATACTTGGTGAGTATCTTATCAATCTCTTAAGGGATGATATCATTTGTTTTCTTACTCAATTTGTTAGGAATCACATCAAAACATACATCATTCTTCTTCAAATCCTTAACAAACTTTCTTCCTTCCATCAAACAAATTTTCACAGATGTACAAACACTACTAACAAGCTCTTCAATCAAAGGTAATAAGATTTGTTTTCTCCCATCAGCACAAATAGTTTATTTATGCAATCTCACATCATATATAGCATGTCTATCATATTGCCAAGGTCTACCCAAAAAAATATGACAACAGTCCATAGACATGATACCACATAACACCTTGTCATAGTAATTTCCAATTTTCAAATTCACATAAGATTGTTCACTTACCAAGAGTGTATGCTCATCCTTGATCCAAGAAATCTAATAGGGCTTTGGGTGTTCCAACCTTTCCAACTGCAACTTTGTAACCATTTCCTTAAATGCCAAGTTATCTAAGCTTCCACTATCAATGATTACCTTCCATACTTCATCAGAAACTCTACATCTAGTCTTGAACAAACTTTTCCTTACCGGATCTTCTTTATTACTTTCACTCCAAAGTGCTCTCCTTACCATCAAGTTCTTTTCCTTCTTAGGTTCATTTGGTGAATCTTCTTGCACCAAAACATTTCTACTACTACCAACCTTCTTACTTGAATGTGTACATTCAAATGACCTATGTCCTTCTTCTCCACAATTGTAACAAGTTCCTCAGAATCCACCTCTGTTATAACCACCTTGGTAGTTATTGCCTCTTCCTCTAGATGAACTTTCACCTTTCCACTCGGTCTTGCCTTTGTCCAGATTTGTCTTTTCCGGATCAAATCTATTATTTTCACCATAAGATCTACCTCTTCCTCTAGGGAATCTACCACCTCTACCTCTTTGTCTTTGCTCATGTCTTTTGTTCAATTTCTCCTCAGCTTTCAAGGCAAACTGATAAGCTTCCTCAATGTTTTCAAACTTAACCAAACTGATTTCTTCTTGGATGGAAACTTTCAATCCATTCAAGTACCTAGCAATTCTTTCCACATCATCTTCATCATGTCTAGATCTGATATCTAATCTATAGAATTCTTTAGTATAATCTTTTACCGAGCTATCTTTCTACCTCAAACTTTGCATTCACCTAACTAGGTTAATCTGGTAATCACAAGATAAAAACTTTCCTTTCAACTTATTTACCATCTTATTCCATACCTTAATTTTGTCTTTACCTTTCCCTTTTCTATCCAATTGCAGATGCTCTCACCAGAAGGATGTATGACTCATCAACTTTGTGCTTGCAATCTTCACCTTCTTTTCCTCAAGAACATTTTCATATTCAAAATACTTTTCCATCTCAGTGATCCAATCCATCAATTCATCTGAATCCAGCTTTCTACTATACTCAAGAGGATTGAAATGTGGTGTAGACTTCAGATTTGTCAAAGCCTTCAACAATCTTTCCTCACCTTGATCCATCACTGGTGCAGGTTCTACATCACCTTTTTCTTCCTCAATTTCTTCATCATTAACATCTTCAAGATGTCTTCCTCTACGCTGGGCTGTCTCAACAACTTCTAACCTAGCAACAAGTTGTCTCAACATGTCTTCCAATCCTAGATCTGCATCTCGCCTCCCACGAACCATCTTGAAACCCTCTACAATTGTAGGCCAGATCTTAATCTGCTACCCCACAACCAATCAACTAGGGTTCAAGACAAAAAGGAACCTCAAACCTAGATTCGCAAATCTAGATCCAGATCTCACCTTCGCTCTGATACCACCTAATGCAAGGTAGGGTGGATGAGGGGCCAAAGGCACGCCCTAATCCAAATTTACCTTTCAGAGATCACACATGGAAGCAATAACACACAAAGTGAGAGAGAGAATGCAGATCAGATCCTTATATTTTATCAAATAGATGCATACATGCCGGGTTATAAGGCCTTCCTGATTAGGGCTAGATATTATAATTCAACTACAACAACTTCCTCCAACATGCGAGGATTCAGAACTACCTTCAAACTTCTAATCTAATACCATTAATCTTTTATCTCTAAGATGATGTCCTAAAACTACAACCAATGACTACATTAGATACAAGAGGCTACCGAAACAAGTTGGCCTTCAGATCCACCATTAATGAAAGGAACGACCAGATCTCGGTCCACACGCTTCCCAATGATTGATACCAACATTAAATCTGTGACCACAATTAAGTGCACAAGTTGGCCTCAACAGAAAACTAAAACAAACAACTTGGTAAGAAAGGATAACCGAGCACTAGGAAAGGATAACCGAGTGCCAAGGAATTAACCAACCAACTCGGTTAAAGAAGGAACCGAGAAACTACCGAACCAACTCAGTTAAAGAAGGAACTGAGCAACACAGAAAACTCAAACTTGTTTTTGATGACACAGGATTGCCAAGGACCTGAGATGCTCCTGCATTAGCAATGGATGTAGGTTATCATGTACATCTTGTGGTATCACTTGTATCTCAATTTCATGTATAAGATGATGTATTTATTTACATTATGTGGAGACTTTGTATGGTTTTTATGTTAAGTAGAATAATTAGCATTTACGTAATCTACATCAAGGAACCCTTGAGATTTGTAATCTATTTTTGAGTCACACTTGTGTGTATTGAGTTGTATTATATTGTATTGCTTCCACATTTGTAAACTCTTAAAAAAAAATTTGTAAATTTAGTATCATGTTTTAGGTTAATCTCTCATGGGTTCCCTGGTGGGGCATTACAATCTACATATACGCACATTATAACATACTAGATCTTTTTCCATTCTCATGAATAGATTTTCATATACACATGACATTTATTATGTTATCACTACCCCTTGTGTCTAGGCATTAAGTCCTTGTCTTGACATTAATGTTTTATTGTCATATATCTAGTAAAATCTCACTATATAGGATCGATCTCATGCCCCATGGAATTGATCTAAAATTCAAAGTTTTGCTAACTCCGATCCATTAGTTTCCCACCATAAGGCAACATGGCATACATTTAGCATAATTTATTGTTATATAGTGGTATCTAAGGGCATTTATAGTGGGATATTATCATCTAAGAGTACATTGAACAATAATTCACATTCAAGGAGTATTCAATAGAAACACTTCAATTGGAGCACTAAAAAGAATCTGCTTATATCTAAATTCAAATCCTAGGGTACTTGTATGCTTAAGTAGAGTACTTATTGTCTTAAAGTCAATAGTTTCTAGAGGGGTTAACCAAGGAGAAGTTGATACCAACAATGCAATATTCTCTCTAATGTATTCTTAAATTATCAATAAGAAGCAAAGAGCATAACAAACTAATGAGCATAAATGCAAGATAAATTAGATCAAATACATAGGGTCGTGTGAGAAACCCTTAATGATTAGCGAAGAGAAAAGAACATAGTGATCCAAGGGGTAAAAGTGTGAGAATTATTAAATCAAATCCATTGGGCCATAAGACATATCCATCCATAGAAACAATGAAAAATTGTGGATTCAACTAGAAAGATATTCATAGTTTTGTGCAAAATCTAGGACAAAGGGTAGATCCAATTATATATTTTTGTGTACCATAGCTCAACAACTTTCAGCATTACATCAAAAATATTTTTCCTCATTCCCAAAGCTAAGTATCACAATCCTTTTCATTAACTTTCCTATAATAAAATTAATTATTCAAATATTTATGTTCAACTTTTAATTATTAGCAAGTCACAAAGAACATAGTGAATTGAGGAATGGAAGTGTGACATATATTAGATCAGATTTATAGGCCATTGAGAAAATTGACACCACAAAAGCAACCCAAGGCGATTTGGCTCAAAAATAATTAGAATTTCTCACAGAACCTAAAACAAAAAACAGATAAATTATTATATTTTGATACCATAAAAACATATTTTAACACAACATCTAAATTATTCTTCTTCATCATTTCTTAAATAAAAACTATAATTCTTATTTTTACTTTTCTAAAATAACATTAACTAATCAATTATCTAATCCCAAATCCTTAACTGAATCAATGAAATAATTTTCCATCACAACAGTATTAACTATAAAACTTCCTTCCAACAAGGAGATGAAAAGCTTCAGATCGTATCATTTATAATAATAGTCTTAAAATGCATGAATGTTTGAGTAAGCTCCATTTCTCCATTAAGGAGAAAAACACCTACAATAAATAGATGAAGGCAGCCCCTGGTGAGTATGTCCATATACTAAAGTTTCATTCCCCACTTATCACCAATCACAATGAATGGAATCTTTACATATCAAGTTCACTCCTCTTAGGTTTATTTGAGTTAGGTAATGCCTGCAAAAGCAGTCCAAAGTGTTCACTTTGGTTTTCAGATTAGTAAGTGGTAAGAGATTTCTACAATTTATAATATCGAAAAATATTATTTATAAATTCAATTATATTCACGATTTTTGTATCAACATTTAAATAATTGTAAATACAATTGAATTAAAAAACAACGTTCTTTTAATTAAGATCTAACTCTTTGTAAACACAATTGAATGCAAAAACAACATTCTTTTAATTAAGATCTAACTCTTTGTAAACACAATTGAATTCAAAAACAACGTTCTTTTAATTAAGATCTAAGTAATATTTTAACACGGAAAAAGTTGTACCAAACTTCAGAACACAAAGAAGGAACTAGAGTTGGGTAAAAGATCATATGTTCTCAACTTATGCCTCTATTTTGCATAGATTCTCACCTGTTCAGCAGAAGGGATCCATTCATTAGTTGCAGGGTTGCTAGTGGTATGTTGGAAGGATCCATTAGAAACTTCCCCCAAGTGAAAATCAGAGTCACTCTTTCTCTCTACCCTAATATACCCAGTTCCAGTCTGCACATCACAAATAACAGAACCAAATATTATCATAAATCTCCACATAGATGAACTCAACAAATAGCCAGATGAGACTCAGGTATTAATAACTTACAGTATGGTGCTCCTTGTCAATGTCACTTAAATCCTTGTAATAATCTGTTTCCATGAACTCTTCAACTGGAGAATCCCCAGTATAGATCAATTCCTACGAACAAAGAGAACTCCATTAGAACAAACATGGCCAAATATCCATTTTTTAGATAATTGTTTAGAAAAACTAACAGTGGAGTCATTAATGCAATGACTCATATGACGGCGGTAGATAAGTTCTTGACAGAATGTACTGAAAGACAAAGGAAAAAAAACTCAGGGAAATCTATTGATGATGAAAACACACTAATTTTTTAGTACAATACAGAAGATGCAGATCATATTCATAATATCTTAAAAATTTTAAGAAAATCTATTATATTTTCCACATTTTTGAGTGTACATTTTGTAGGGAGGATAACGCATCCCGTATGACTGGTAGTTTAGATTTACTCCTATGATTCATTTCCAAATGACTGGTGGATAATGTATTCCACTAAATTGTTCAGGGTTTAGATCTGACTCAACAGCGTCATGGACAATGAAAAATCAGATGGCATTGTAAGGAAAAAGATAATCTTTAACTTTCTTTTACTTTTTTCCATATATAGGGTTTATGATCTCTTCAAAATTCAAGACAAAATTTTCAGAAATAAAATGAAATTCAGATTAATCATCTAATCAATAAGTTTCATTAAATGCATACATATTTGTGAGATTCCGAGTTCTTGAAACTCTTCAAAACTGATTTATCTTAATCAAAAATATAATCTTTAGAATTAAGAGATAAATTTGTACTCAAAATGAATCATCTAATCAATAACCTTCATTAAATGCATACATATTTCTCAGATTCGAGTCTTGATATCTTTAAAACTACTTTATCTTAATCAAAAAACAAATATTTTTAAAAAAGAATATAAAATTGAAATCAAAATGAATGATCTAATCAATAAGTTTCATTAAATGCATACATCTTTGTGAGATTCGAGTTCTTGAAACTTGGTGTACTCTGGAGTTTGCAGATCAGAGCCCTGCTGAAAATTTTTATCAGTGTATTGTGAAGAGTATTCACTTCTCTGGGGCTTTGTATGACGCTTGGGAGCAGCAGCATCAAATTGTTCCTTCACGTTTTGCTCCATTTTCTCTTGTTTTTCCAATGAAGACAACTCCTCGCTCCTGCTTGGCTTTCTTGGTTGATTTTCCATTCTCTGATATACTGTTTTTCCCTCAAAACCTCTTCAATACAGACACTTGAAGATATAAATTTCTAAGTTACAAAATATCTTCCATGGCTGTGCTGAAACTTTTGTATAGTCTGACCCATTTTTCTTGTTGTACAAAAATATCTTTTTAAGCAACCTTATCTTCAAACCGACCAAGAGAAGCTTATCTGCCAGATAAGATGTGGGATGTGGGACGCAGACAGCCCCACCCACTTTCCATTGGAGGTGGACTTAGTCTTCTACCATGGCCCTTTCTTTGGGTTATATAATCTATCCATTTGGGGTACCCATTCCAATTTAAGATGTCTAATGTTAAATTAAAAGTAGTGGGTCTATAAAAAGTATTGGAGGGGATGAACTTGGTTCGAATATCTACACTTTTCAGAGTTTGAACTTTTGTGGATGGCTTTTATATCACATATCATCATCTTTTACAATTGTGTTCAACTATTGAGCTACAACCCTTAGTATTTCTGTTAGTATGATCTGACATCTTGATTTCAATCAAGGAAGTTGTAACTTAAATCAATCAGCGCAATACGAAGTTGGCAACTATTCACATGAAAATTGGTTATTAAACCTAGATGGAAGGGGAGGAGGATACTAGCATTGGGAAGCTATTCTCATGATGAACAAATTTGAGAAAGGTTATAAGGCCATAAAAGATAATCTCAACCATATAATCCAATTTAGCAAAAGTTTCATTCTAAACAACTTTTTAGATATCAAAATAATTATGGACAAGTTTATGGATTTACAAGGGAGACATGCTATTCATATTATTGATGGCAAAGTTGCTTCTTGAGATAAGAGTGGAAAAGTAAACCAAAGCTAATAAGAAAAAACTTCCAAAAAGGAAATAAAAACTGATATACTTTGGTTGCATGAAAATCTCTGCCAAAAAGAATTGAAGCTTGCAACTATTCTTAAGCAAACATAATTGGAGCATTTGATTGCTTTCTATGATTATGGTTTAGCTTGTCTTTGTTGTTGGATGTTTAGTATAGGTTCATTGTATGAATGGTTTGTTGGAAATCTATTGGTAAAATATGATACTGAGGGGGGGGGGCGAGGGGGAGGTGAATCAGATATCACTGATTTATCCATTTTTAAATAAATGAAACTTGCATAGCATAAGCATAAAACTCAACAGTATATCAGATCTAATAAGCTAAACATCACCCCATGAAAATAAACATAACACAATGATTTTGGTTACCCAAGAACCCTTGAAAGGTAAAACTGGGGTGGGGATGACACCCACAAATCTTCACTACTTCAGTATAAAGTTTCCCTGTTAGGGCTACAAATTTGATCATAAAATATGATCTACCATGTGAGGGGTCTGCCATGTTAAGAGCTTTGAGACTTATACAATCTACTTTGCAAAATATTTAAGACTTACAACTAAGTAAGCACTCTATTAAGAGATTTACTAAGGTCTGTCAAAACCACTCTGTTAAAAGATATACCCTGATACACCCATTAAAATGTCTCAGTACCTAATCCTTTAGCTTGCACTGTGATGCTAATTACAGATCTTCTCCTTACATTATAGATTTGATCTCTTCTATCAAATATGTACTTGTTCGGTCCTTCACTATTTTTCTCTGTTCTACTTGATCATTGAACTCTATCAGAATACTTCTCTGTTCTAAAAATATGAGATCTCCTTCATATTCTCTCTCTCACACTCTTACTCTGTTTTAGGGTTCAGATCACATCTTATATAGACAATTAACTTTCTCCAAGATTTAAGATCTATGATCTAGATTATCTCATTTTTCCGCTTAACCTTTCCCTAATTCTGATTGGTTCCATGTGTTACATAGGGATTAATGATTACAATACAAGAGTGTAATCACCTCCGTGATTTCCTCAACAAACAACAAATGAAATATAAATATTGGCCAAAATGGTTTACCTAAGTATTTGTGCCATAACAAACACATATGTCAATTCTGGCTTGCTCGACATTAGATATCTCTAGCACTCGACATTCACTTTTAAATATATTCTGGTGATCGACACTGTCTTCTTTACATAACTCAGCAAAAGTCGACTCGACTAATACAAAATTACTCAGTGACCACTGTTTTACTCAACAGTGACTACTGCTCTGTAAATGTACATTATACATGACTCGGCCTATATATGATCACTCGGTCGTAATGATGACCGACCAACATTTCCTAGAAAATGACTAAGTGTAAGACACTAATAGACAACAAAACTTTAGGGATCAACAATCTCCCCCTTTGACATTAGTGGCAAAAACACTTCGCCATGACATTTTCATTACATTTACAAGAGTACTTAGTGCTAACTTAAGTATTTATAGAATACTCCCCCTAAAACTTAACTCAGTCTTACAAAACAAAAATATTTACATTTGCACATAGAAGACTTCCTTATTTGACATACATTCTAATACATATACACATTTACAAAACTTAGTATGTCATACCATTCATTTCTTCTTTCTTCAGTTTGATTCTGCTCTTTGATTATGTTCCCTCTTTGTGACTTAACATGTCATGTCACTACTATTTCCCCCTTGTTTTTGTCACTTGAAGTTCTTCGGGTGTAGGGAGCTTGAAATACTTGTCCAGAAATGGTTTGTGAAGTTTCAAGACCATATGCAATGCATTGTCCCAACTGGATGTTGCAATCTTCAAAACCTCAGACTTTACCTCTAGCTCGGTAGCTAGGTCAACTAGGCTCTCAGCAATAGAAAGATGGGGATCTTTCTAAACTAATTCCTTTGTCATAGCTAACTCTCTTTGTATGGCCTCCAGATGAGGTGTTAATATTATTTTTATGGAGAGTAAGCGAGCCCTTATCTTACCATCATTAGCCATCAACTCGGCTAATCTCCATTGAGTATGTAGAATCATGGTGTAATGTATAGAGATGGAACTTGCATCCAAGCTCAATGAGTGACCTATAGACTTGATATCTAGTTGTAGCTTATCTATCACATCATGGTTATCCTTGGTAAACACTTCTACATCACACAATTCCTTGTATAAAGATTGTGCATTTAGTACAACTTCTTCTGAGTTAGTTATTAAGGTAGAAAGTTCTACCTACTTCACTGTGATATCTGTAGAGACCTTATTAAGTACCTTGGTCTCAAATTTCCTTTCTGACCATTGCAACAACTTGTCATTGGCCTTGTTGTTGTCATTAGTCACTTTCTTGACAATGTGAACAAGTTGTTCCAGAATAGGGTCAAAGTCATTTACATCAGTCATTTCAAAATCATCAATGAATATACCTTTTATTTCATGAAGTACTTGCTTTTGTTGATGTTCCCTTCACATTTATTCTTGTTTGCTCTTCTTCTTCAGCATATCTTACAAAATTTGCATCCGATCATAGGTCAAGTTATATGTGTCCCATTTAGGAATCACAATAACTTCCTCGAGTGTCACCTATGGAGTGGGATATTTCTCCTTCTTTTTCTGTGACTTCTTTCTAGGTGTTGTGCCACTTGGCATCTATATGAGAGATTTTATTGCCTCTTGCTCCTTAGGCTCTTGAGTGTTTATTGCTTTTTCTATCTCTTTCTTTTCTGGTTCATTTTCCTCCACATGAAGATTTACTATAACTAATGCAGAATTTTCTGCATGTCCTTTATTTGACTCCTCGGCAAATGTAGGCATAGGTGAAATTACCAACTTGTCTTGATCCTCGGTAGTAGTACTATGACCGGCTAGCATATCAGCTATAGCTTTGTGTGGACTGACAGAGGTAATTTTAACAATTGATGTATCCTCAATCTGTGGATACTCTAGCACTTGTAATAACACAGGATTACTGCCCAAAAAAGATGTATCTTTTTCTACCTCAGCTTGAATTTCTTCCTCGGTCAATATATGAGTTTTTACTGGGGTGTCCTCAGTGATATCAACAATAGTTATTTCAGCTATCTTCTTATGCTCCTCGGTCTTCTGAGCCACTTCCTCCTGAATATGAGGTTCACTAACATCCTCTTTATTATCTAGCTCAACTCCCTTAGATATGCTAGCATCCTGTTGTGTTGAAGGATAGAGTATGCTCGGAGCTTGGAACGAATCTATTTTTGTACTACTCCATGTATTGCTGAATTTAAGTAGGGGACAAGTCTAGTGTGACTTGAGAAAGTGTGCTTTCCTTGATTTTCTTTTCTGTTATAAGGGCATATTCCCATTTCTGTGCTAGTCTTTGATATAATTCATCAGGAATCAATTTCCCTAATTGAATTGGCACCATTTTTAATATGCAGAGCATCTCAATCATTGCTTCTTCATTTTTTTCTTTATCCTCAATGCTCATCCTTTCAAATTTTATTTTTTTGAATCTTGCTACTCCAACAATTCTCTTAATGTTGTGGCATATTTCATCCATAGTCAACATTCTCTTTTATAATGCTACCTTCTTCTTTATTTCCTCATCACTGTCGGTTTCCTCATCATCCTTCTCCAAAATGAGTTTCCTCCTTGGTTTCTTCTTCAACTAGCTTGGCACTGCCTTAGGCTGAACAATTTTTCTCTTCCCTGATGCAAGGGTTTTCTTTTGAGGCTCGGTAGCTACAGCTGTATAGGCTGCCCTAGTTCTTGGCCTAAGACCAAGTGAGGAGATAGGCTTTGGTTTCTGCATTATTTTCCTCACAGGCTTGGCAATTGATGCCTTCTTTCCTTTCTTTTCTACAACTTTCTCCTCCTCTTCACTTTCACTAGACTCACTTGATTTATCTTCTCCTAATCCTTGAGTCAGTTCTAGAGGTGCATCTACCTTTCTTTCTCCTATCATCTTCTCAATTTTTTTCACTATCTTTTTCCTCTTTCTCTCCATGGTAGCAGGCTTTAGTCCCATGGTTATCTTAGCCTTCATTTCCTCATAGGTTCCAAAGTATGTAGCCTTCTTATCAAATTCCTCAGCTAACAAGGTTGTGATTGTTGATGTAGTTTCATCAATGTTTATCTCATGAGGTAATGACATTAGCCATGATACCCTCAGTATTACAGCTTGAGCATATGTGAGGTCAGTGTCAACTAGGAAGCATGTCTCCTGATTGTATTTCTCTACTAAGGATACAGGAATTCTACTTTGCTTCCTCATTTTATTCTTAAATTCTACAAAGTAATTATCCATAATGCTTTCAAAGTTTTCACCCATTTGAATAATAAACTCATTAATTTGAATTGTTACTGGTCTACTCTTATCCCATACTACTCCTCCAATAGTAGGAAAACTTTTCTGAATGTAGAATAATAAACAAACAAGTAAGGAACCAAACTTACACATTGAATTCTTTTCTTTTCAAATTGATGTAAGATTCTTGGAAAGTTGTGTCACTTGGAGCTCGACAAGGTCATAGGTGTGATCCTTCTTTATTATTTTCCAAGCTTGGTCCACGGCCATGCATGGGATACTATCCAACCGACTTGACTGATAAAATTTGTGTGTTATCACCCTTACTACAAACTCAATTTCCAAGTCGGTGATAGTAGAGATAGTCATGCCTCGCTTGTTCCATACTGCCTGTGTATTTGCTTGAATTTCCTCCTTGCTTTGACATCTCATAGTTTTCTTCCCAGGGAGTTTAGGGCATCCAGTTACCCAATGAATCATGTCTTTGGTGATTTGGACTAGTCCATCCTCCAGCCATATTTTCATATCATGTACCCCACTCAGTACAATCTTGATCCATTCTACTTTGAAATTTTGTGGAAATTCAAGGGCATGAACCAACCCTTGCTCGGCAACCTTCTGGTGTTCCGACTTTAACACCCTGTTGCTACATAGTTTCTCATATGCCACTAGTACATTTTACTTGGTTTTTCTACCAAAATTTTCGACCATGAAACAAAAATGTTTTGGTTGGTTGGATTATAGAAGGAAAACTTTGATTTTTTTTAATCCATGCCTGTGTTCGTCGAAAGTTTGACAAATACTATGTAGGTCAAACTTTCGACGACCACGGGCATAACTTAAAAAAAAAAGATTTCATTTCATTATTACCACTTATATAATAAATAGAAGTAGGGTTTTGATTTCATTTCATTATTATCACAGCGTATTTTTTCAAGGTTGTAGTGCATGAAACCTCATCGGCACTGTGTATTGGAAGCTCATTGAGGTAACCTTCACTTTGGAAGGAGGATTCGACACTACGGATTCGGAAATGAGGTAACATGATTTTGTTTTCCCGACTCTTGTGAGAATTTGAACGCATCTATTTATTATTACCAGTTTAAAAAAGTTTGAAGCCAATTTGTTCCCCAAAAATGTCGTCTGCTGCATATTTTATTGTTTTACTAGGATTGGGATTTGCTAGGATATTGTTGGTGATGCATAGAAGGCCAAAGCTTTACCAGGGAGGTGGCCAAATCCATGGATTGCTTATCCATTATATAGATTGCCTAATGAAGATTTCAAAATTTAATAAATAAAAAAATTGCATTTTCCATAAAAAATGACTGGTATTTACATTCATGCAAACCCGTATTGAAAGAAGTTAAGAATCTAATCAGATGGAAGGCTTCTAAACACTTCTATCTTTCATTTGCAAGTGGTTTGAGTTAATTTTATTAAGTGTGGAAAGAGAATCGGGTTGCAGAACAGGAAAACCCGTGGGTGTGCCCTAGCCGGTAGTTTGAATTTCAAACATCTGCTTCTTTCCTACAATCCGATGAAAGTCATTGGCATTTGGTGAGGAGGGAAAATTGTAGAATGTATCATAAGATTTCAATAAACTTACCATGGAGAATGCAGATTGGAGGAGTTTGATATGAAGATAGCCAGGCATCCAAAATGTGATCGGCATCACGACGAGCATAAACCCATAACTGTTATTTGGTTTCAATTTTGAGTCTCAATTCAAGGATTTGAATTTGAATTAATCACCTCTTAATGAGACCATCATGGGATTGGCTGAGTGCCAAGTTTTGAATGCACCTATTGTATCAGACCAAGCATCGGGCTTTTTATCTTCGAAGCAGATGCTGTGGATTTGGGAGTTTCTATAGGGTCCAAAATCTATACCTTGAGGGACACTCTATCCAAGAGAACGTAGATTAAGACAAGGTGACTGTCTTGAGGGGTCTTTTGGGAAATTTAGAAACCAAAACCCAAAATTGTGCCAAGTTTGACTGGCGGCCTGCATTGCCATAGGGGACAGTCCTAAAGATCAGGGTGTGTCAAGACCGAGTTACAAACTTGGTAAATGAGAGGGATGTCAATATGAGTCAATTGACATTTAGAAAGGGTCTAAAGGCTTATGAAGAATCTATAACAATCTAGGTGAGTTAAAGTACTTAGGGAGTATAGGGGTGCATCTTCACTAATGAGACAACAACTGTCAAGAGTCTTAGGGAGGAGTTACGTGGACACAATGTATTGATTGGCTGAAAAGATTTTGAACACTTGAGACTGTAGAGCCTTGGTGGGTGCCATAATTAGGCCTCTGAAATTCTTGCAGTTGGGAGGCCTAGAGAATGATCTGGGCTTTGATCTTTTTGGAGGATGACTACCTCAAGGAGAGTGTCAAAGAATCCCAATAACACTCGGGGATTCTGTGGTAAAACTTGGTGTTAGATGCAGAAAGCTAGGTTTGTAGGCCCAGCAAGCACTCTGTACTAAAGTGACAACCATGCCTTGAAAGGTTGATAGACTAGTCTAAGGGGTTGGTTAGGCCATTGTAAGGTCGTGTAGGTTGGGTACAGTAGTTAAGAAACAAATAAGAAAATATAATCCAGCTATGATTGAAAGTGGAGAAATGGTTTATAATGTGAAATTCAAGCCTATATATATTTTAACCTCTTGATAGAAATGTTGAATCAAATGTGCAACCTTTGGCATTTTCAAGAGCTGTTTATACACTACAAATTTAAGCCTATATATATTTTAACCTCTTTCTACTCAATGCATGTCAATATTCTACATAATGTCACTTCATTCTTGACTAGTCTCTATTCTCCTTGTTTGACATTAGTAACTTCCCTCCTGCAAGAGTCCAGCAATTGATTTATTTGTTGTCATGCACTTTCCACTAATAGATACAAACAATATATTTTGAAATAGCCCAAGAATGAATGCTTCCATTGCTGACTTCGACTGAGCTCTATCCTTTCTTCTCAAAGATGTCCACCATATAATATACACTAATTTCTAGGCATTGTCTGAAACTATTGAAGTGACTATTAACTCTTTCTTGCATTTAACTTCTTTTCTGATCTGATTGACATACATTAGAACTTCTTATCTTTATTCCTGAAAATAAGAAAACAAAAGGCTTAAACAAATAATTTGAGGCTTTGAATTGTGATCATTGGATTGGATCAAATCATGGAGTTTTGGATTAAAATTTATCATATGAATTACAATCACAATCTACATAGGTCATTAAGTCTCAAGGTAGTGATTGTCTTGTCTTAAGGTTGAATTACAGTCACAATCCAATTCGTTAAAATTGAGTCATAGGAGGGAAAAGTACCATTGAATCCATATAAGTCACGGTCCTAATTTTAGGATAGACCTTCACCAAGCTTTTGTAGTTTCAATTTTTTGCCTCACAAGTCGCTGTCTAAATTGTTCATGAGTGTGGAATTCTTTTTTTGGCTTTAGAGACCTAAAGGGAGAATAGTATTCACAACTTACATGAATGAATCAGTGAAGTCATATACATGTCCCACAAGGAAACACAATTTTTTCTTTTCAATAATAAAAAATGTTTATGAAATTAATCATCTCTGCGTGACTTTCATTTTGTCGGTGTGACTTTCATTTTATCATTTCAAGACGTAAAGCTATACTGATGACACTCCACTTGATATACTGACTATCCCTGGGTTCAACTCTTCGGGGTTTGGGAATCACACTATTATACTTCTAAGACCCCAAACCTTCAGCAGTCTCTTATAATTATTCAAAATGTCCAAATCTCCAAGCGATTAAACACAGTCCCACTGCAACACCGAAAACCCCAATTTTGTGTCTCCAAACCCTTATTTTTAGGGCTTTCTCAATGTCCTATCTCCACGCACTTTTGCATCAAATTGGTGACTGATTCACCATCTACTCAACATGTTAGAACATTTCCAAACATAAAACTCACCCTGTGTTTGGACAGATTAGCCACTGCTATACTTTGGCATTCATTTTCAATGTATTTTCTCACTGTTCAATGTTGTGATCACCTTTAACCCTTCTCAATTCTTCCTATGCAATATTGGGAATTTATAAAACAAGTTAAACAATGCCACTCCATGAAGATTAGGCCTCTATGTTCATGGAATGACCCCCATTCTTCTTAAAGTCCTACTGTAGTAACAAAACAGAGAAAAAAAATTGTACAAGTCAGTATATGCCGCTGTTGTGTGGGTACAGTCACATTAGGTGACTCTCAAAACATTTCAAATCTTACTATGTGACCTTCAATTCCATGTTTGTGTCTGTCCAAAAAATTGGAATTGGAATTTTGAAATTATTGAAGTGGCTATTAACTCTTTCTTGCATTTAACTTCTTTTCTACTATGATTGACATACATTAGAACTTCTTATCTTTATTCTTGAAAATAAGAAAACAAAAGGCTTAAACAAATAATTTGAGGCTTTGAATTGTGATCATTGGATTGGATCAAATCATGGACTTTTGGATTAAAATTTATCATATGAATTACAATCACAATCTACATAGGCAATTAAGTCTCAAGGTAGTGACTTTCTTGTCTTAAGGTTGAATTACAGTCACAATCCAATTCATTAAAATTGAGTCACAGGAGGGAAAAGTACCATTGAATCCATATAAGTCACGGTCCTAATTTTAGGACATACCTTCACCAAGCTTTTGCAGTTTCAATTTTTTGCCTCACAAGTGGCTGTCTAAATTGTTCATGAGTGTGAAATTCTTTTTTTGGCTGTAGAGACCTAAAGGGAGAATAGTTTTCACAACTTACATGAATGAATCAGTGAAGTCCTATACTTGTCCCACAAGGAAACACAATTTTTTCTTTTGAATAATAAAAAATGTTTATGAAATTAATCATCTCTGAGTGACTTTCATTTTGTTGGCGTGACTTTCATTTTCTATAACATTTCAAGACGTAAAGCTATACTAATGACACTCCACTTGATATACTGACTATCCATGGGTTCAACTCTTCGGGGTTTGGGAATCACACTATTATACTTCTAAGACCCCAAACCTTCAACAGTCTCTTATAATGATTCAAAATGTCCAAATCTCCAAGTAATTAAACACAGTCCCACTACAACACTGAAAACCCCAATTTTGTGTCTCCAAACCCTTATTTTTAGGGCTTTCTCAATGTCCTATCTCCACGCACTTTTGCATCAAATTGGTGACTGATTCACCATCTACTCAACATGTTAGAACATTTCCAAACATAAAACTCACCCCTTGTTTGGACAGATTAGCCACTGCTATACTTTGGCATTCATTTTCAATGTATTTTTTCATTGTTCAATGTTGTGATCACCTTTAACCCTGCTCAATTCTGCATATGCAATGTTAGGAATTTATAATACAAGTTAAACAATGTCACTCCATGAAGATTAGGCCTCTATGTTCATGGAATGACCCCCATTCTTCTTAAAGTCATACTGTAGTAACAAAATAGAGAAAGAAAACTGTACAAGTCAGTATATGTCGTTGTTGTGTGGGTACAGTCACATTAGGTGACTCTCAAAACATTTCAAATCTTACTATGTGACCTTCAATTCCATGTTTGTGTCCGTCCAAAAAATTGGAATTGAAATTTTGAAATTCCAATTTTGCCCCCAAAATGGGCATTTCATCTTCCACTCAAATAGGTGGAATTGGAAATTCCAATTTCTAATTCCAATTTTTCTAAAAGCAAATTTAATATTTCATGGGATCTGTGACTATAAGGATGTATATTATATTTCTATAAGGATGTATATATATACATGTGTGTATATATACATGTGTGTATATACACATGTGTGTATATACATATGTTTATATACACACAGTGTGTATATATACACAAATGTGTGTATATGTATATACACACATGTGTTTATTTATGTATATATATAAGGATGTATATATATATGTGAGTGTGTGTGTGTGTGTGTGCATATGTGTATATACACATACACATGTGTATATGTGTGTATATATACACAAATGTGTGTGTGTATGTGTATATACATACATACATGTGTATATGTCACAATTTCAATGAACGTGTGGTATTAGGGATTTTTGGGATATCATCATCTGTATCTACAACTATTGCATTTTTTGTTGTAGGTGCTTTTCCCCTATCCTGAACATCAAACTGTGACAAAAATATCAGTAAAACTATCATAATAACTCCATGAACATTGTTTTAAGTAATTGTCTATGAATGTTGTGTATTAATATTGAATTATATGTCATGTTAATGAATATTGTTATGTGTTAATGGGAAATTTAGATTGATGTTAGGGGGAGGGGGGGTGAGGCTAGATGAGTTTCCACCTTCACGTGGTTGGCCTTGTTAAGTAGAGAATATTAAAGTATTCTCGAAACCAAGTGAAGCTCAAACTAACATACCTTCAAAGGTTTCTTCTCTCATATATTAGATGTAGCCATACATTAAGTTAATAATCAAATGACTATTGAATGAAGAATAGAGATGCATGGTAATATAATGTATAAAGATGGAGAAACAAATGTCAAAGAGACAAATACTTGGGAACCAATGACAATGCAACTTTAGTATATGTTGTTGTTATAGAAAAATCAGTTAGAAACCCATCAATAATATATATATATATATATATATATATATTTAACCAAAAATTATTATTGGTCTCTTTTTCGACATTTTAATAATAGTTATTTTGACAAGAATGCTATGTGTTCGACATCGATTCTGACAACATTATGGACCTTGATTGGTCGCAATTTTGACAAACGTTGGTCACATAGATAAAAGGTTTGATCTACAATTCTTCCAGGTAATTCGGTCGGTAATTGAACCACTAAGGAGGTTGGAATTTCGAAGATGGTTTTTCCTGTCGTATAATCGATGAGAAAAAGTTTGACAATAGTTTTGGTCATCTGTTCGACCAATGGGTATCAAAAATTTGAGTAATCCTCATCAAAAAATAGGGTAAAATTTACTAGTGTGCCTCTCTAAGTTCATAGTCATTGATTTCTCCAATCTTGCACATATAACACGACCGGATATCATTTATCATTAAAAATTTCTTCAGAATTGATGACAGGGCTCTAGTTAGATCTCCCATGATTGCACTTTCTAGAACGGCCTGAAACTTCTGTGGCTTGCACGCCTCATTCCTCACTAATTGAACGTTAAAGACCTCATTTCCTTGCTTCTTCATCGTAGCTAATGATGATGATGCCATGTCTTATAACTTAAGAGTTAAAGTACTAAAAATATTTTACTAGGTAAAATACCTTGCACAAGTGTTCTTTAGATGTTTTGTCGACGACACGCTATGAAGATTTCTACAAATCGTACTTAGCACTAATTGCATTGGTTACGTGCCTTCTGAATCACTCTAAAAATTCTCAATTCGTTGGGTGAAATGAAATAAATGGTAACTTCCTGCTTTATAGACTTCAAACAGTCAAATTAGGGCTTCATTAATGATCTATACACTTTCTAGGTGAGATATAGTTGTCTCAGCAATCTCATGTTAAACTCGGTCAACATAAGCTCGGTTGATACAACCATTCGGTTACAGCTCGGTGTACATCACATCTCAGCTATCACAGGTACTCAGCATACTACATTAGTGACTCGGTCACTATAGACTAGAATATTGATGCTCGACATCAAATATGCAATATAGTCCTTTCCTCAAATCTGTCCTAATGCATCTTAATCTATGTAGATATGGACTTTTTCTCAAAAAATGTTAGGAATTGATGTAGGATTAAAACATTATAGGACTCAGTTCCATACATACCTTCCTTTCTTAGTTCAAAGTAGAGTGATCACCTGATCCATTGGATTGGGTGACCTTAGGTGCACTGGCTTCGCTATTGCTTCCCTCTTCTTTCTTCTTCCATTTTTTTCATCTAATTTCTCATTTTCTCAATGGTTTCTTCATTCTTGCTTTGCTCATTGCTCGGTATGGGTGTCCTGCAATCTTTCTTAAGGTGACCTGTCTTATTGCATTTATAGCATACCATACTTCCATTCATCCAACTCTTGGATTTACCCCTAAAATGTTTCTTTAGACAATTTTCTCCAATGTGACCATATTTTCCACAATAAGGGAAACTGTACCAAGTGTTGTAGTCCCAATTGTATGTATTACCCTTCTTAGGTGACTTAATCTATTGATTTGATGACCATTTGGGTTTTGATCTGCATTCAAATTCTCTATGTCCATATTTCTGATAGTTGAAATAGTGTCCTTGGAATTTAGGTGAGGTAGGTGGATTACTTACCTTTAACCTGTATTCATGTGCCTAATGTCCATGTTTCTTACAGTTAAAACAATGTCCATTAAATTTTGATTTAGGATCAAACTTACCATGTTTGCTTCTATAGATGTTGGTTATATGTCCTAGCTTTCCACAATGATGGAATGTGAGCTTGTTGTTCTTTGGTTTTTCATTCCTTTTCTCTCCACTCTTTGATGATTCTCCTTCCTCAGTGGATGATAATTGCTCATCATGTCCAAGACCATATGTATCACTAGATCTTCTAGGTGACCTTAAAAGCTCTTCAAAATATCTTATAGCTTCATTAGGCTTGTTCATTCTTTCATTAACTTCCTTTTCAGTTCTCAATTCATTCCCTAGTTGATTGTTTTCTGATCTCAGATTAGTGAATTCCACATCTTTCCTACCCAATTCTTGATTAACCAGTATCAGTTGATTTACCATGTCTAGTTGATTGTTTGTCAACCTTTGCATGTCACTTGTCTTTTCATCCAGTCTCATTGATATTTGTCTTTTATCTTCTTTGGCCATTGTCTTGTCTTCTTCAGCTTTATTTTTCTATTCAACTACTTCACAGAGTCTCACAGATTGTATTTCTTGTTCTCTCTTTAGATTTCTGATGTCCTCACTCAGTATGTTATTTTTATCCAGTAGTTATTTTGTGACTTTATCACTTTCTGCAAAGTTTCCACTATCAAATAGTCCAGTAGTATATTCTTCTTGATATTGTGTTACATTTTTTTGAATGGCTATTTCTCTTCTTCTGCTTAAGGATTTCTTCAGTTCTCCTCTGGCTACTTCAAGTTGTAATGCAAGCTGAATTTCAATCTTTTGATTCTCTATGATTTTTCCCAACTTATAAACCTCCATCTCAAGATCTTTATCTCACAAGTGGTTAGACTTCTTTAGGAGACCAAGCTCTGATACCAATTGTTGGAAATCTATTAGGAAAATGTGATACTAAGAGGGGGGGTGAATCAGATATCACTGATTTATCCATTTTTACATCAATGAAACTTGCATAGCATAAGCATAAAACTCAATAGTATATTAGATCTAATAAGCTAAACATCACCCATGAAAATAAACATAACACAATGATTTTGGTTACCCAGAAACTCTTGAAAGGTAAAATTGGGGTGGGGATGACACCCACAAATCTTCACTACTGTAGTATAAAGTTTGCCTATTAGGGCTACAAATTTGATCATGAAATATGATCTACCCTGTGAGGGGTCTACCCTGTTAAGAGCTTTGAGACTTATACAATCTACCTTGCAAAAGGATTTAAGACTTACAACTAAGTAAGCACTCGGTTAAGCGATTTACTAAGGTCTGTCAAAACCACTCTGTTAAAATATTTACCCTGATACACCTGTTAAAATGTCTCAGTACCTAATCCTTCAGTTTACATTGTGATGCTGATTACAAATCTTCTACTTACAGTATATATTTGATCTCTTCTATCAAATATGTCTTTTTTATGTCCTTCACTTCTTTTCTCTGTTCTACTCGGTCACTGAACTCTATCAGAATACTTCTCTATTCTGAAAATATGAGATCTCCTTCATATTCTCTTTCTCACACTCTTACTCCATTTTAGGGTTCAAATCACATCTTATATAGATAATTAACTTTCTCCAAGATTTAAGATCTATGATCTAGATTATCTCTTTTTTCCTCTTAACCTTTCCCTAATTCTGATTGGTTCCATGTGTTACATAGGTATTAATGATTACAATACAAAAGTGTAATCACCTCTATGATTTCCTCAACAAACAACAAATAAAATATAAATGTCGGCCAAAATGGTTTACCTAAGTGTTTGTGCCATAACAAACACATATGTCAATTCTGGTTTGCTCGACATTAGATATCTCTAGCACTTGACATTCACTGTTATTTATATTCTGGTGCTCGGCATTGTCTTCTTTACATAACTCAGCAAAATTTGACTCGGCTAATACAAAAGTACTCAGTGACCACTATTTTACTCGGCAGTGACTACTGCTTGGTAAATGTACATTATACATAACTCAACCTATATATGATGACTCGGCCGCAATGATGACTGACCAACATTTCCTAGAAAATGACTAAGTGTAAAACACTAATAGACAAAAAAACTTTAGGGATCAACATGGTTGATTATGTTTTGGCTTTGTTTTTGTTTTCTTTTTCTTTCTTTTTGTAAAGGATGTCAAATATCTTTTTAAACCCTATTTTACCTTCTCAATAAAAAAACATAATAAACATGATTCATCTAATCAATTAATTATTGTAGAAGCCTAAAAATGTCCTTATGAGTTTATCAATTCATGTTAACTAATTATTCTTCCATTCCTTATAATTAATTTAATTTAATTTAATTAATTATCATCACCCATAACTATAATTAAGTATATTTCTCCTTTGATCTAGCATTTAGTTAATTTATTTAATTAAATGTATCACATCCCCACTATCCTAAAGTTTAATTTATTCTAATTAATTGAACCTAACTTACATCCTAACACCTTTATTTCCTCCTAAACCCTTCCCTGTAATTAATTCAAGATTAATTAGCTTAATATTATCATTCCTAACCTCATTAACATTTTCCTAAAATTTAAAATTAACTCACACATATGAGCATATTTGTCTAATTTTAAATTGTCCCCACCTCTTGTCCTCACACGTGTAGCCACCCTACATTTCCACTTATCACCCCTACACATATTCATGCATCTTGCATGAGTCTTCTATTGTCCCTACCTATCACTTTCTTCCCTTCCCAAGTTTGTTCACACATGTGTGAGCACAACTCACCCTTCATGCATGTTCTCACTTGTCATTTTCCAACCTTTTACCAATGTTTCTCACACGTGTGAGGAACATCTTGCCTCTTGCATGACCAACATGTCCTTCCCCTACCTTTCCACTTTGCATCTACCTCACCTTCATGAAATCCTAGCCCTCAATTCCCATTAAATTGCAACCATCTATTCATGTCAAAAATCTATAAATTGGATCCTTCTCCCCATTCAAATGCATCCACTTTCATGCTAGAGTTATCATGCATTTTAAGTTTAGGATCATCTTCAAGATATAGTTATCATCATAGTGCTACTATGTCACCATGCTTTTAGAAATCCATTTTCCATCAACCCATTATCTTAGAAATGCATTATCATCTTAGCTCATCCTTTTGGATCCATCAATAATCATCCATTTAGAATCCAATACCTTTACTCATTTTTGTGTTGAAGAAAGAGAGAATTCCACATCCAAAGTGAAAAGAGAAAATCAAATGGAGTAGGGTGCCTCCATTTTAGCTCAATCAGAGTTGTAAGGTATATGTATCTTTGATTTCTTTATTTTTGTATTGCATTGCATTCATGGTTGTCATATTTCCTCATACACATTTTGGAACACCTGGTGGGACCCATGTACCTTAAAATTTAATCAAATTTCTTGATTTTTTTTTAAGTTGCAAGTTGTAGACTGTCAATTGGCATCCTTGCTTCGCATTAGTATCTTTGATGTTTGGCGCCTTTGCCTCATATTAGTGTCTCCACATATTGCACATATTTTTGTGCAATACAATGAATTTATCCATGTGTTTAATTTGTTTTATCTAACATTCTTTGCTATAGGGTTTTACTATGCTAATGTTTGTCATTTTTTTCATTGTTTTAACACTCAAGTTTTTCAAGTATTTTTTTATTTTTAAAGATAACTTTTATTTGTAGATAACTAATTATTGGTGGCAAGTCACTACATCGGTGTGGTGCAGGAACACCAAGGCTTAGTCCTTAGGGGCTAATTATTTTTTTTTTCAATTAGGTGTTTAGCAAGAGTATATGACCCTATGGATCTTGAATGTAATAAGGGCATGATTATAAGCCTAAGTAGAGAGTCAATAGTTGGGTCAAAATGACCTTTAGGACATTTGGGCTCAATGGGCTAAAAGATGTAATATTGGTCTAAAAGGCTTGAAATATGATGTAATAGCCATAATAGGCCTATTGGATGTAAAATGACTTGATTTATTCATTATAAAGGTCTCTTAGGAGTTAGAGTCACCATAGGGAAAAAACTATCAAAATTGTAAAAGTCGTTATGCAACTTTGGAGCAACTTTTTGCAAATTTCTTGTAAAGTGGCCTCAACAGTCGATGAGTTTCCAAAAGTGGTTGAGGCATGCAATAAAGGTTGGATCATTAGTTTATAATCCATTTGGATCAAGGATGGAAGGGTTGAAGAAGTTTTTTGATCAAAATAATAAGAATTTCCTATTTAATTCTCTATTGTATGGTTGGCACGTGTGCTAAGTGTTTGATTTTTCATAATCAGTCTCATTTTTCCATTGTAGGGTGGATCAAGACTACAATGCATTTTTTTTAGTCAATTTGGTGAAGTCTGGTGCATTTTACAAACAATTTATTGTGACTAGTCCTGTTTTCAACCCTTACCTAGGGTTTCTCAAACAAATGTCCATAGCTTGAAATTTCACAGTGGAAATTCAATGGCTCTGGGTGAAATAAAAGTTATGATCATATATTATAATATTGAAGTACTTTTTCTAGGAAGGATAAGGAATGTGGTAGGATCCTAATGTTCTACACGAGAATCTCTATGTTCTTGGTGTGATTGTATCTGCAATTTGAGTTATAGTAGGAAGGGTGGAGTGGATAGGAGAAAACTAGTGGTGTATTTTGTGATTTTTTGTGTCCCTTTAAGTTCCTAAAAGTTTAAGAGTATTCGTAATTTCCTTATTCATAGGGTTTCTTTGTAAATCTACCCTGATTAGGACTATTAGCCTAATTAGCCCTATGAAGGACAGTGACCTTGTTGTGGGAGTCCAAACCTAGGAGTTGGGGTATTTATAGAGACCCTTAAAGGGTATTAGAGAAGGTGACCCAATTTAAGGGTCCTTTGGTAAGTTTTAGAGTTAGGTCGTGAAAACTCAAAGACCAGACTTACTAGCATTAGGCCTTGTCTACTAGGTTTAATTGGCATTGTTTGTCCCCAATTCATTTTAGAGGGATTGAGTGACCAAGTTGGATTTTTTTGAGTCCAATAAAACATGGGAGTCCATTCCACCCACTTTCTAAGTTGAGATCCCATGATTAGTAACCATCACCCATTTGTAAGGAGATTGGGTCAATGGGAGTGAGTAATCGAAGAGTTGTGTTCTTGGTGAGAGTTTTTGGTTTAGAGAAGGATGTGTTGAACGGCCTTATAGGAGTCTTAGATTATGTCTCAAGTCCATAAACGAGACACTCTTTGGGTAGTGATACCTAGGACAAGGAGAAACTTGTGGGTTAGCCTTTTATTCCACAAAAATTGATACATAACTTTATCTCTCCCCATCATGGTGCCTCGGTCTATCAATCCTTACATGTTCTATTCATCACTTGCAACTCTAAATTGGAACCTTTGTAAGGTAAAACATTTGAAACTATTTTAATACTTTCCATCATTTCTATTCTATTATTTTATCAAAAAATCAAAACAAAATTAATATTAAAAAAATACTAAAACATAGGTTAGTCTTTACTCTTTTTTTTAGTTATTTATGTTCTTTAGCATTAGTTCTTTTTCTCTTTTATCTAGATTTGCATCTTCACTTATCAACATCATTGTTGACTAGCACATGCACCTATGTCATAGATTTTTGGGGGTTTTCTATTTTTTTCTAAAAAATAACAACTTTTTGCAATTGTTCACAACTATCCAAAACAAAAATCAAACTACGAACATGTGGTTTTGCAATTTTTCATTACTTTATTTGTCATTTTATTTTCTTCTACAATCTAGTTGCACATATTTAATCAGGAAATCAATGAACTAAGTGTTTGAGTGTTTGGAGAATCTTTCAAGAGACACATTCCTTAAAAGATTCTCATTTTTGTTTAGAATAAGATACTTACCCTTTGATGAAAAGACAAAACAAAAATATTTTCTCCCCTTACCTTCCAATGGATCTTTGGTGTAAGATAAATCACATTTATCTTTTCCTCTAGAGAGGAATGCCTTGGTCGTAAAATAAGTACTTGCCCCAAGGGAATGACCTTAAGTAATGATTTATTTTTGGTTAACTATATAAATGAAGGATAAGACAAAATCCAATTGTGACTGATGTTAGGGCTTATCGTATAGGGCCAATTTGAAAGGAGGCATACTTAATGTATATTAAACTCCAAGTATGATTTCTTAAAGTCTAAAGTAGCTTGTTGGATGCATGTAACATGTTGGCCCCCTAAATTTTGATTAGACACCTACGTTAGAAACCCATCCTTTTTTAGCCTTGTTGTGGTAGTTATAGTGCAAGGGGATTGAAATGTCTCCTCATGTTACTCACCATATGTGTTTCCTTGGAGTTGAGGTATAAATTCTTGTCTTAGAATAGACTAATTATAGCCTTTTGGTAAGAAGGTGGTTTCCTAGTTAACCAAGCACCCTAGCTCACCAAGTTCCTTGAGATCTATTGAAGTATATCATATTATCTTTTACAAAGAGGCATATAGTACAAGGATCAAGAAACATCAAGTTGTGAGCCTATGTCATGTCACATTGTAATCCAAATTTTACCTTAGGAAGAAAGAAAATATTTTCTCGATTATGCTAGACCGGTGTGAATTTTTTACTTTGAGGAGCCTTTGAAAACTAAGGGCCATTTGGAGCCTTCACATCAAAAAATATTTTGACAATTTTTTTTAATTTTTTGTCTAGTGTATTTTCTTTCCACAAAATCAACATCATAAGACCAGTCAAACATCAAACCAAACTCAAATTTTGTCAAAAATCAAAAAGTGTTTACTCAATGTCATTACGTCTTGCTTGGCATTTATTCTTTTTGGTGCCTATTCTACCAAACCATATTTACACCTTAGTGTCTAGATTCACTTTAGTAGAAAAATTAGGACAAATCATACATCGACATCTTTTCCTATAGTTCATAACCTATTCTTTTTAGTGTTTGCATCTAACAAGAGATGCATGCACCTCTTTGGTTTGTAACTTATTGTCAATCATTAGAATTGTTTCCATTAGTGATTTCATTTATAGTTTTTCATTTGTACTTTTTGATGTCTCTACCTATCCACTGATGCCTAGACTTTGTTAGAACCAACAATCCTTTTTCATGTCACACAAATCCTAGTTGTATTAGGTTTGTTTGACCATTTGTGATCCTTGATTACTATCCTTTACCAAAAACATTAAATAGCTATCCACTTCATCAACCTAGTCATCCATCTAGTTCCATTTTGCATACACCTTTAGACCAAATTTGATCATAACCTAACCGAAACCACCCCTACCATATCCATAATAACTCTCCCCTAGTCATAAATTAAGTCACATTTCAATCTTCAACTTTGGACTTAGAAGCATAGTCTTGATCAAATAAATCTTTATCATATCAATCAAACACCCAATTATTAATCAATCCTCAAAATTAATTAACCAACCCAAATCTATCAAATTTAAATCTCATCAATAAATTTAAATCCAATAAATCTTTATCAATCAATTCAAATCTAATAAATCTTCATCAATCAATCCAATCAACCATTTAAACCAATTGATTAATCCCTAAGGAATAGGTTTTTAAAAGTTTGGATTAAGATACTTTATCCTTATTACTGTCTCTAGCTAAGTATAGTACTTGATAATTTGACCTATTTCAAGTAGTGTATTTGGTTATCCCTAAAACATTTTGAATTAGTTAGCTTATGGATTGGCTCTCTCTAAGTTAATGTATTTTAAATAATCCCTATCAAATATTGCTTGAGAACTTATCCTATCTCAAGTAGGAGAAGATATCATCCCAAATCAAATTCCCTAAACACATTAAAGGATATTTTATATGAAGGAAATAGGCTAATTATTAATGTGAATAAATTTAAATCAATGCAAATACAAACATATTACCACATACATCCATTTGAGCTAGAATGGAGGCACCCATCTCCATTTGATTTTCTCTTTTGATTTAATATGTGGAATGCTCTCTTTTCAATGCAAAAATGAATTTTATGTGATGGATTATAATGATATAATAATATTAAAATGGATCCTAAGATGTGAAGCTAAGATGGAATAGATTCTAATAAGCCTCTAAATGATGAAATACAAGATAACAATTTCTAAATGCAAACTATGAGATTCTAAGATGTAAGATTATAAAATGATAGAGCAATTCTAGAAAATGAAATATAGCCTCAAACTAGCATGACAATTTAATGTAATAGATGTGGATAAAATGCAGGGTAAGAAGGCTCCAATTTATAGATTTTTGGAGAAAAATGGATTCTTGGTATTTAATAGAAATGGAGGACTAAAATTTCATGGATAATATGAAGTGGATGCCAAGTGGAAAGGGATTTTACCTTGCAAGAGGTTATGTGTTTCTCACATGCGTGAGAAACCTTGGAAAGAAGAACAATAAATGCTAAGTGGGGACAAGGTGTAAGAGTAGGGTGGCTCAAGGTGGCTTATAAGGTGGCCATATATGAGTGAGGTGGCTATTGATGGTAGAAAAATTAGAAGAGATAGGGTGGCTATTTATTAAGGTGTAAGATGTTGATGTTAGCATCGGGAGGACAAACCAGAAGTTATCAAGAAGGATTCCTCCCTAGCTAAGAGGGAGTGTTGATTTTATTGTAGCTATGGTCGAATTCCTTCAGGCTGACATAGATAACATAAAGGTTGTGATAATATAATTATTATGATATAATAATTTTATTGATAATATAATTGTATTATTATGTGATAATATAATTATATTATATAATAATATAATTATTATTATATTATTAATAATATAATAATTGAAGCCACTTGGAAGAGTGGCGTCCCTTGGTGAAGGGGCACCACAAAAGGTATAAAGGGAGATTAGTCTTCCTCTCTTTAGAAATAGTATATATCACACATAATTTGCTTCATTGAGAATAAGAAGTGCTCGGGGGAGATAACTATGGATTGTCTATGGTTTGGAGGGCAATAAAAGAGTCATTTCTCGTGGTTCAACAAGCACACAGAAAAACAACATAAGAGGTGGAGGCAACTTAAAAGTTGAGAAATGTGCTCACATGTGTGAGATAATTTTAAATTGTAGAAAATGCTAATAAAGTTAGGAATTAATATATTAGGCTAATTAATCAAGGATCAAGGGTTGGATTTAGTAGGGAATGAGGGTATTAGGTTATGGGTTAGTTTAATTAATTATAATCAATTAAACTATAGGACAAGGGGGTAGGCTATGTTTATTTAATTTGAATAAATTAAACATTAAGAAAAGGGGACACCAATATAATTATTTATTTAAATTAATTATTTTACTAGGTAGACAATAATTATTTAAATATAATTTAATTAATTATTAGGTTTAGAAAGGTAATTAGTTAATATAAATTAATAATTCATAAGGGGAAATCTTAGGCATCTACAAACTAATTCTTGCTAAGATATTTTGAGCTTTAATATCTAAACCCTAAATTCAAAATCAAAATTTTGTCCAAAACTAAAATCCAATTTCAAATCCACACATCAATCATCAAAATCCAAAAACCAATCTCAATCCAAAATCACATCAACCTTATTTTATCCTATCCTAGACATCACCAAGTCCCCTTGGTCACCCATTGAAACACCCTTCATCCATCATCATCCATTTAACAAACCAACTATTCATCCAACTTTACCACCTTTAGACCTCATCAAATTATCAAAACTCCTCATCATTTTTTCTTCATCAACCCTTAAGGTAACAATTGTATGGTCTAAACCTAATCACAAATTAAATGTATGATGGTTTATCATTTCAATTTCCATGCTACCAATGATGATAATGAGAACCCCTTTGTGGGATGCATGTATAGGGCATTACTAATAACTAAGAAGAGGAAGAATTTTTGGACCAAGAAGATATGTCTACTCACTTGATGCTTTCATAAAAGACCCTTATAACATATAAATAATCAGATAAGCTATTAGATTTAAATATCGAGTAGTATTTATAAGTATTATTAAAGATGGGGTGACACTACCTATAATGCCCCACTAGGGAACCCAGGAGAACTTAACCTAAACATGCATCTAAGTTTGCAGAATATTTTTTTTTTAAGTGTTAACAAACAACAACATCAAAGTTTAACAATGTGGAAGCAATACAATGAAATAAACAACTCACATAGATTATAACTCTCAAGGGTTCCTCGATGAAGATTACGTGAAAAAAATTAATTAATTTAGATTAGATATAATTACAAAAGAAAAGAAAAATAGGTGCAACATCACATAAAAGATAAGATAATACATCAGGTACCATAAGGTATCCATAACCTACATCCACTGCACATGTCGCAGGGTATGTAATACAATAACAAAAATGAAGTACAACATGATATCTCTGAATACAAGATCACATAAAAGAAGAAGAATCAGAACACCACTCCAACAATGAAGATCAAGAAGAATCAATTGCTACAAGGATCATCCAGCACCAGTGCACGAACGTCAAAATCTCAAATGGTAAAAGAATCACTACCACTCGACCTCGTGAACCTAAATGGTCCACTCCCACCATGCTGAGGAGATAACAATAGCTCCCACTCGAATAACACACTCAAACAAAACAACTAAGCAAAGATCCTTGAAGGCTTTCTATCTCAAAAGGTACTGCCACTAATGATAAAGAGAAAATAATAAACATCAAAATACCAACACTTACCAAAACACCAAATACTAGAATAATGAGCAAATACAAAATAGACCACCAGGTAATAATGAAATAATAGAGATACAACACCACCAAAGGAAAAGGAAAAAACTACAGAGGAGAGTTAGGCTACAAACTATGGGAGTGTCATCACATGACCATCTACTTGAGTTACCCTGGACTGGTCACATTGGACCCCAGACCCTCAAACATTGAGTTACCCTGGACTAGCCACTCTAGGCCCTGGACCCTCAATACGACCCATGTAGAACTAGAATACCCTCTCAAGAACATGAGGAATTCTAATCATACCTACTCTCTAGGTATCATCTCATTCCCATCCTTAGCCTAAACAAGCACTAGAGGCATAGGCGAGGCATAATCTCTAAGTTATCTTTTTAATGAATTCTACAAATTTTAATTACTATGTTATCACTTATTAACAAACTTATAATAGGTTACCCAGGTACTGACCACTTTGAGTCCCGGACCCCTATTGTAAGCCACTCCCCTAAGATGCACCTATTTAACCTCTCATAGGCTCACAAGTCACCAACAATCAACTAAGTCTCATAAAAGATATCAGGGACATACTCTGGTCGTCAAACCAAAATGTTATAACCACTCTCTCAAAGAGTTTCACATAACCATAAGATTCCACAGAAGAGAATCATAGAGAAAACTTCACATAAGGTTGGGTTAAACCAACCGAATACAACATAGTATGCAAGGAAAACAAACACAAACAATTAACCTTGAACCCGCCTTTGGAAACAACCTATTAGGTCAACATACTAATTCCCCCTTTAAGCCAAAACACAGAAGCCAAGAATACATAAGTAGAATTTAAAGAAATAAACTAATTTGTAAGAAAAGTCTATCACTAGAATTAATTTATTTAGTAATCACTAACACCATATAAATTTCATAATTTATTTCATAACTAATTTCATAATCAAAATTTAATCATCTTCTTTTAAAATAAACAATCACATGTATCTTAATATAAAATTTTCCACACATTTTATTAATAATAACTACATTTAAAAAAAAATACAAACTCCTCTATAAATAGAAATACAACTCCTTAATAAAAAGCAACCTCTTAAAAAAAACAATTTCTAATTTATTAATAAGAATTTGTATAAATTAATTAACATTAAAAAAAACAAGTTATTATAAACAAACTAATATATAAATTAATTCATTAATTTATAACTAAATTGAATTATAATATTAAAAAGATATAAAAATATTAAAGAAAACTTTGAAATAAATAAAAAGTGCATTATGGGGGTTTACGTGGCCCACCATTTCCTTGCTTTAAGCACTCCCTTTATAAAGGGATGGGGTACATTTTGTTTTAATTCAACTTGCACCCCCCTTGTAATAATAAATACCGATCGCATCTTTTACGGTAGTGGGGCCGCCATGCAAGGCGTGAACCCCACTTATCAATATTATTTTTTTAAAATTTTAATTAATTTTTATGAATAAATAAAATTCATTTATTTAATATTTTATCTTTTTCTAAACATATTAAAATTCACCTTTATTTAATTTATGACAGAAATATTCTGTATCAGACCAGCAAGCAACTAATAATATTATTATTATTTTTAATTTAAATTTTTGTTTACAATTTTATATATATATATATATATATATATATATATATATATATATATATATATATATATTCTCTTTTTTTTTAAGGATCTAGTTTTACAAATGATTAATCAAGGGAATAATTTCATAAGAATCTAAATTTCCATAATTTTCAAAAATCAAACGAATATATATATTTTAAAATAATCTTTTTTTTTTCAAATGTTAAATTTAATTTTCAATTAGATATGTATTTTTAACTTCTTTGTGAATTTTTTATTTATAAATAATAATAAATTCGAACCTAGGGTCTCAATTGATTTAAATTTCCTCAAAGATATCAATAACTATCAATTCAACCAATATTGCACAAAACTTCAATTTAATGAAATATAATTACCAAGACTTTGAAAACAATGACTGCATACAGTAGGAAGAAAATAGTCTATTCGAGTTGCAAAACAAGATAATCATAAAGAAAAATCAAACCATACCTCAAACACCACCGAAGAAAATATTCGAACGAAGACCAGATCTGAAGACAAATTCCCAACTTTCAAGCTTTTCCAAAAATCAGATTCTCTACCAAAATCTTTCAACCTGCCTGCCAAATTTTCCTCCAAACCTGTGTCCTCCAAAATATGGCTAAATCTCCTACATGTAGGAATTATCATCCTACATGCTAAGGTTTGGAACTCAACTCTCCAAAAAGCTTTGCCTGAATTTAGACTTTGATTTGTAGTTCAATTTCAGTTGAACTCAAGTCTATTTTCACTTTGTCTTTTGTTGAGAACACTTAACCAAAATTAACTAATGCCTTTAATTTAATTTAAATAATTACTAATTGTGCAACTTTAATGCATTCAATTAAAATAAAATAAAATATTTACTTTAAAATAATTTCCACATGCTCAATTAACTCTTAAATTAATAGATACATTTCAATTGAACATAGGTTAAATTAACAATTAAATAATTCTAAGGTGAGGATATTTAATTAATTCTTTTTAATTAAATATTTCGACCACAAACTAAACTAACTTACCAATTTGCATATAATTAATTTTCAATTAATTAAATAATCTCTCAAAGCTAAAAATAGAAAACATTTCATTTAATTAAAATTGCACTATTTAATCAAATTAAATAATCTAAATATAGAAAACATGTCAATCACCAAACTCAAAAGCATCACAAGGACCTAAGGACCCACAATCATACTCAAGAACAGGGATGTAAACTCACGTCAACTAGATGAGTTTAGAAAGGGTAGGAATAACAGAATCTTGTCCACTATTTCAGGACAATAATATGGCTTAGGTTAGGATTTGGAACTGTGTTATCTCCCCTCTCTTACCATTTGAGATATTGTGATAAAGCACGCTCATTCTGATAATTTAGGGAAGTTGATGCCCGGTACCTACAAACCTGCATACAAAACCCACATGTACATACATACATACATACATACATACATACATACATACATACATACATACATACATACATATATATATATATATATATATATATAATAGACAATGGCAGGGATTGACCAATCGTGTGGATCTCGCAAGCAAGTAACTACGACTTTGTCCCTCAACCACATCAGGCATGTCAAACATAAATATTAAAAAAATACATCAATCATACACATGCAAGTATGGGGTCAGTGAAACCATAAACATCAATGTTTTCCTGGCATTTAAATCATCATCCTAACATCATCATAATATATAAAAGTAGACTATGGGAGGGGTACTACACTACCACCATATTTTGATGTTTACATGCTCACCAATAATATCACCAAAAATAAAAATACTATCAACGCGTCATCTAAGAATAATAACACATTGTCTACAGTTAGACCTTCTACTCAAAACACTTCACAAACTTCAAAAAACATACTAGAACTTTCACAATAAATGATTAAACAAATTCTTAGTGGAATACCCACTATTACCACACAAGCTAGCACTCACACTACTACTAATACATCTAACAATATGAATGTTAGAGTGCTCAATGTGGGTCAAACCTCTTCCATGCCTTTTTCCACATCATACAAAACCACATTATTCTTTACACCACCTACATCCATCTTAAATACATCCACCATCAATACATCCCATGCTTATCAATATGTACCACCACTTGCTTCTAGCATGATGACATCTTTATTTGGACCTCAACATATTAAAAATACCCTCACATTCTGCAATGCACTAAATATTGCATGGAAAGTCAATGACTTGAAAAATATCTGTTAGAAATAGGAAATACTGAGAGGGGGGGTGAATCAATATTTCACAAAAAATTTCTTTTGCCCAAGTATGGATATATTTAATTAACTTGTAACTTGCATAAGAAACTAAACTAAATAGAAAACACAGCCATAAGACAATAGAACTCGTAACACCATGTTTGTTATCGAGGAAACCCTGGCCAAGGGAAAACCCTAGTGGGGATGGTACCCACAAATGATCCACTAATCAAAAGTATCTTGTTAAAGATATTGACCCTGTTAGGAGTCTATTACATCCGTATAGTGTCTTGGTCCTTTTTAGAAGACGTAGGCCTTGTTAAAAGCCTCAACCCTATTAGGAGTTGGTATTACAAAACATGAATGTATGCAAGATGATCCCACTACCCAAAGATGCAATATACAATGATAATATCTAATACTAAAGATAGAATACAAAAACCTTTTGTTGTTGTTGAATATCTTCAATATTTTGATCTAGCTTTTAATCTCTTCACAAAACTTGTTATCAACTTGCACTTATCTGATCATACAACGTATTTTGCATCAATACCATAGCATTACATAAGTCTTATAACTTTTCATTAAAAATTACTTTCCTTTATACAAGTTGTCACAAATATAGCTTTCTAGTCAGCTTACACATTTCCAAAACATAACATTACTTCTTTCTGAATTAGGGTTAACATCTAGGATGTCATCCCTAATTAGTTAAGTCATTATTTTGATAAAAAAATAACCCCTTAACCCAAAACATTTATTTACTGGTCGATGCTTTGTTATGTCGGCTCAACACTATTTCTGTAAAACATTAATAACTTTGTATGTACATGTCGTACCATCTTGCGCTCTTAGCTGTAGTTTCAACATACCTCATATAATTTGTGCTCAAGTTTGCTTGTGTTGGAAATAGTTTTGTGCACTTCATTGTTCAAAATAGTCTATGTGCTGACATAATAACACTGTTATACTTAGACAATTTCCTTAAGTTCTCATCCAAAACTTTATCCTTGAATTTTGTTTTCTTAATGCTAAATATATGATTCCATAATTACAACATCATGATATCCTACTTAGCCAAATTTCCAACAATATCATCCTTAATATTCCTAATGGAGAATAGAAGAAATAATTATCATTTGAACGTATATGTCCTTATCTATTTGATTGATCAATCATAATACAACCTTTCCCTCCAAGCTTTGAAATGCCAAAATCTGATAAATACAAATAGGAGAGTTTTTATATCTAACCTCTAAAGAAATTCTATGTGGCATATCAAGAAATCTCCCACAATGAAAGTTACTGTTACCCAAAATTTCCCTGTCATTCATTTTTGGCCGCGGTCCTTTTTCCAAAGAAGTGCTCAAGTGTCGAAAACTTAGTGTGTTTTCGACCTTCGCTCTAAAAACCTATGATGTTTTCGACCTTCAAGTGAAAACCTCAGTTGTTTACGGCCTTTCGTGCTTCACACTTCTTCAGCGTCGACATTTTTCTTAAGTGTTTAGTGTCGAAAACTCTCTGTGTTTTCGACCTCTGATTTGAAAAAACCTTCTATGTTTTCGACCCTAAGTGCACAACTCTGACAGGCGGGTCTCAATTCCTCAAAGACGTGCCAGTGTAGTGAAGATCCGATGAATATCGCATGATCACGTGGGATCTTTCAATCCCATGAGATCATACGACAACCGTTGATGCGGTATCAGCAAACATTGGCGGTGAACAACCCGAGGTGGCGGTCAGTGGCTAACATCTTACGGTTGGTCGCATGATCGCATGGGCTCTTCTGAGCCCATGTGACCATGCGAAAAACTGTCAATGGTTTTGGTGGTGCCACCAGCGGTCATTAGGGAACATCTTACGGTTGGTCGCATGATCACATGGGCTCTTCCGAGCCCATGCGACCGTGTGACAAGCCGTTAGCGGTTGCGATGGGGGTTCAAACAGGCGGTCGGCGTAATAGTTTCAAGCTGGTCGCATGATCGCATGTGGCTTCCTAACCACATGCGACCATGCGACAAGCCTCTAGCGGTCAGCAGTGCTTCTGGGCAGTGTGGTCATGGGTCCAGCTGAGGTGTTCGGTTCCTATTGGGCCACGTGGCAAAGTTTGGCAGATGTTATGTCTTGCGGGTCTCAAGCGTCTATGTGGCAAGTGGAGGCAAGTTTTCTAAAGAGCTGTTGCATGATCACATAAAAGCTTTTGAGCTCATGCAATCATGCGACCGTTGACTTTTTCAGGAGGTGCAACTTTGTTGGTGGGCTTTTTTCTGCAGAGAATGCTTGCGAATGCGGGTAGCTGAGGATTGATGATTTCGAAGGTAGTTGTGGCTGGGAGATTTTGTAGAGGATTTAGGCTACCATTTTTGGGTCCTTTCGAGGATCTAAGATCGGATTTTGGTCATTCATGGCTGAGTGGGTTGCAAAGGTTGTCAGGTCAAGGCTTTTTGTCTGCGAGCAGGATCATTACAGGAATGGGCACGCAAGGGGAGATATGTCTAATCTGTTGAGATATTTTCAAAGAAGCATTTATGATCAGACACGACTGGTTTTACGGTTGATTATTTTATGTAGATTTATGTAACCCTGGTTAATTTTGACTCCTGCCTGCGTGCAGTTGAGTGATGTATATAATATTTTTTTGGAGCTTTTGAGCTCAGAGTTCACATTTTGTAAAAGGAAAGTTTCTTTCCTAGAAAGCTATCTGAGACACTTTCCTGTCCTCTAGTTTTCTCACAGTTTGTAATCTCCCATTGATAATACAAATATTGCAAAGCATTCTGTGACATTTCTCCTATCCTTATGCTTCCTTGTTTGGCTTGTCTCTTATTGGATTGAAGTTTATGCATGTTTTCAATAGAAATTGGGGTTCCTAGTCCCTCTCACTTTCTGTGATTTTGTGTGTTAATGTGTCTGATCTGATTTAGATGTTTTGTGGGTATTCTATAGCCCCTAGCAGTCTTGTCTCATTCCTACACCTAGTTGCAGAGGAGGATGTTTGTTTGCAGGTCATAGGTTGAATTTTCTGTTCAAACCTTCCTATGAAATACTTATGCAAACCCATCTAGTGAGTAGTGACTTATTAGACCTGATTCCTCCATTGATCTCATCCCTCTATACTGAGATCCAAACCCTAGTTTCGGTGCATCACCTAGTCGGTAGATTTGCTTTTTGTTATTTCCCTTTCCAAGCATTCCTTCTATCCCTTTCCCTCAAAAGAATTTACTTTCCTGTTTAAAAGCAAATCAAGGTGATTATCCAAGAGGAACCAGCCTAGAATCTAGAGGTCTCATCTCGGTTAGCAAAAGGTCCCACAACCTTGAGATGATTCCCATGTTATAATAGATTATCAAGACCAAGAGAGCTTGAGATCAGAGGTGCAAATTTAGTGTATAAAATTTCTTGCACGCCCGGTGGGACCAAGAGGTCATAGTTTTCATAATTCTTGCTAGTTTTGATATGCATCCAGCAAGTTGCAGACCTTTGAGAGGTCATTGTTTTGCATATCTGGTGACTCCAAGTTCACATCCACTAGTTTCAAGGAGATTCAGTACCTAGGATGGATTACCATCCTTCTTTTCATGAGGGTATCCCTTCATTTCATGGAGGTCAACAACAGTCATCTCATGCTTGCCCCCCACCCACCCAACTTTCAGCATCATGGCAGCATCAATACACATACCAGCAACCTCAAGAGGAGATGCTTTCTTTGAAAGAACATGCTCATCATGCCCAGATCCAACAACAACAAGCTTTGGCTCAGTAGGATCAAGGTTACAGGAGGTATCTGGCATAACAATACAAAAGAAATGAGGCCATGCTTGCTGAGGGGCTGGAAGCACAAAATAAACACTGTGAGGAGGTGTTGGAAACATAGAAAAGGCATATGTGGACACAAGAAAAGGAGCAGTTTGATACTAGATGGAAGCAGTGTGAAGAAATCATTGCAAGACAACAAAAAAGTCAAGCAACCCTTACAAGCAACCTGGCAACACTACACAAAGTTTACAAGGAAAACTTGGTTAAGGTTAGTGCTGCTATGGCTGAAAAGGAGGAAGATTTCCAAAGAACATTAGTAGCTCAAAAGGATGCTTATGAAGAGTTGGAAGTTCATAAGAATAATTGTGAAAGGGTGGTTCAAGACCAAAAAATTTTAATGGAGGCCATGTTTGATAGGGGCATTGAATTTCAAATGGAGAAAGAAAAAGAGATGAGAGCTCATGAGGAGTTTCATGAGAGAGAGCTGTAGGATCTCAAACAAAATATTGGATCCCTGGCTTCTACAACTGAAACATATAAAAGAAGCTATCAGATGTAGATTGAGAAATGTGCTCAACTAGAGGAAGAAAAGGATATCATTGAGCAGAAGATTGCTCATCTAAGGGAGGCTCTCTCTGAATAGGTTAAGATAAATAAGTCCTCAACAAATCATGATTATGTTGATAGCAGTATACTTCTCCTACAAGAGAATCTAGAAGAAGAGGAGGATCAATTTTGGGACAAGATGGAGTACTTCTTCTTGCATCTTGATGACAAGCCCACACTTCCAGAGAACACCTGCAATCTATGGGAGATAGTCATTTCTAGCCAGCAAGATAAGGAGAACAACCAAACTGAAGTAATCTCTCAAGAGCTTAAGTTTATCAAGGAAAGCTCCAGGTCTAGCATCTCTCATGGTTGTCCTATCGGGTATTTGGCCAGGATGGGTGCTATCAAAGAAGATCAAGTGCCGCCAGCCCCTCTGCATGTCCCTCTGTCAAAGGCTGAGGCTGAAAATGAACTAGATCAGCTTGCTGCCCCAAGTGACTAGGTAAGTAAAGTCTCATCATTGCTTGTTGTTTCTCCTTAGAATGATGGTGCCTACGATCAGCTTGACCAAGTGAGTAAAATCCATATCAGTCAAATCCTTGTCAAGCAAGTGACCCTGTATATCTCCTATGTTCATCTTTTAATAGCTTTCCAGAGGCATGTGGATTATTGCAAGCTGAGAAGGATGGGTAGCTACTACAGCCTACCAATGAATGGTTTCATTTAACTAAGTTTCTATACTGGTTAGTTTAGGTTAGGTGTTTCTTGTTTTCCTAGATTAGTTTCCTGCTTTTCCAAGAAGTGCTCGAGCACAGTTTTTGTCCCTCTCCCTGTCAGAAAGTTTTTTGTGTTCCTAAATTGACTCCTATGCCCAATGGATTGTCAAGGCAACTGGTCTAAATGTCTAGCAAGCTGACATCCCTAGAGGTTGCCAAAATGTTACCCAAAATTTCCCTTTCATTCATTTTTAGCCACGGTCCTTTTTCCAAAGAAGTGCTCAGGTGTCGAAAACTCAGTGTGTTTTCAACCTTCGCTCTGAAAGCCTAGGATGTTTTTGACCTTCAGGTGAAAACCTCAGTTGTTTTCAGCCTTTCGCGCTTCGCACTTCTTCAACGTTGACATTTTTCTTAAGTGTTCAGTGTCAAAAACTCTTTGTATTTTCGACCTCCGGTTTGAAAAAACCTTCTGTGTTTTCGACCCTAAGTGCGCAACTCTGACAGGCGGGTCCCAGTTCCTCAAAGTCATGCCAGTGTAGTGAAGATCTGATGAATGTTGCATGATCACATGGGATCTTTCGATCCCATGAGATCATATGACAACCGTTGATGTGGTATCAACAAAGATCAGCGGTGAACAACTCGAGGTGGTGGTCAGTGGCTAACATCTTACGATTGGTCGCATGATCACATGGGCTCTTTCGAGCCCATACGACCATGTGACAAACCATCAATGGTTTTGGTGGTGCCACCAGTGGTCATCGGGGAACATCTTATGGTTGGTCACATGATCACATGGGCTCTTCCGAGCCCATGTGACCATGCGACAAGCCATTAGCGGTTGCGATGGGGGTTCAAGCAGGCGGTCAGCGTAATAGTTTTAGGCTGGTCGCATGATCACATGTGGCTTCCTAACCGCATGCGACCATGCGACAAGCCTCTAGCGGTCAGCAGTGCTTCTGGGCGGTGTGGTCGTGGGTCCAGTCGAGGTGTTCAATTCCTATTGGGCCACGTGGCAAAGTTTGGCAGGTGTTATGTCTTGCGGGTCTTGAGTGTCTATGTGGCAAGCGGAGGTAAGTTTTCTAAAGAGCTATCACATGATCGCATAAAAGCTTTTGAGCTCATGCGATCATGCGACCGTTGACTTTTTCAGGCGGTGCAACTTTGTTGGTGGCCTTTTTTCTGCAGAGAATGCTTGCAAGTGCGGGTAGCTGAGGATTGATGATTTCGAAGGTGGTTGCGGCTGGGAGATTTTGCAGAGGATTTAGGCTGCCATTTTTGGGTCCTTTTGAGGATCTGAGATCAAATTTTGGTCATTCATGGCTGAGTGGGTTGCAGAGGTTGTCAGGTCAAGGCTTTTTGTCTACGAGCAGGATCAGTACAAGAATGGGCACACAAGGGGAGATATGTCTGATCTGTTGAGATATTTTCAGAGAAGCATTTATGATCAGACACGACTGGTTTTAGGGTTGATTATTTTATGCAGATTTATGTAACCTTGGTTAATTTTGACTCTTGCCTGCATGCAGTTGAGTGATGTATATAATGTTTTTTTGGAGCTTTTGAGCTCAGAGTTCACATTTTGTAAAAGGAAAGTTTCTTTCCTAGAAAGCTATCTGAGACACTTTCTTGTCCTCTGGTTTTCTCATAGTTTGTAATCTCCCATTGACAATACAAATATTGCAAAGCATTCTGTGACATTTCTCCTATCCTTATGCTTCCTTGTTTGGCTTGTCTCTTATTGGATTGAATTTTATGCATGTATTTAATGGAAATTGGGGTTCCTAGTCCCTCTCACTTTTTGTGATTTTGTGTGTTAATGTGTCTGATCTGATTTAGATGTTTTGTGGGTATGCTATAGCCCCTAGCAGTCTTGTCTCATTCCTACACCTAGTTGTAGAGGAGGATGTTTGTTTGTAGGTCATAGGTTGAGTTTTCTATTCAAACCTTCCTATGAAATACTTATGCAAACCTATCTAGTGAGTGGTGACTTATTAGACCTGATTCCTCCATTGATCTCATCCCTCTATACTGAGATCCAAACCCTAGTTTCGGTGCATCACCTAGTAGGTAGATTTGCTTTCTGTTATTTCCCTTTCCAAGCATTCCTTCTATCCCTTTCCCTCAAAAGAATTTACTTTCCTATTTAAAAGAAAATCAAGGTAATTATCCAAGAGGAACTAGCCTAGAATCTGGAGGTCTCATTTCGGTTAGCAAAAGGTCCCACAACCTTGAGATGATTCCCATGTTATACTAGATTATCAAGACCAAGAGAGCTTGAGATCAGAGGCACAAATTCAGTGTATAACAGTTACCTTAAGGGACTCTTCCCTCATAGTTTGGTTAACACTTCCCTAGATTACAAGTTTACCGCATGCATTGGCCTCTACATTTGTTGATCTCCCTATAAAAAAAATTGCACAATACCGATGCAATATTGAACACGTGTCTTTGAGTAATTTTTGCAGTACAAAATAATGCAATGGAGATAATTTACTATTTTTTTGCAAAGATGGAGAAGCCTTGCTAACAAATTCAAAAGAAAAGGAAAAACTTGTCAAGATCCCTAAACAAAAGTATCCTAAAATGTATCCTATAGTTGCAAGTATAGGATGTCATGGAACAAGTTTGGGAGCAAAAGAATAAGGTATGCAGGAACCAATAAATCCAAGAGCTTACTATCACAATAGAGTCATTGGATATCACTCTAAGTCTAAAGTAACCCCTATAGGTGTCCCACAAGCATCTTTAAAATGTGATGACCCTGAGGATGAGTTCTAAAAAGGTCCTTTCAAGTACCTTGATGATGGCTTTTATGGAACTAACCACATTTACACCATAACTACTATTGACCTCACCCCACCTAATCTCCCTCTCATACAACTGTACTCATTGATTGGAACTAACAAGGATCACCATCATTGGACATATCAAAGATAAATCTCCATGAGTATAAGAATCAAATAAAATATCATGATAAATCATGTTTTTGTAAATGAGTCAATTCTCTTAGTCATGAAAATGAGGAAATAGATTTAAAAAATTAAAAAATATATAAAAATATTCATCTAGTGAAAATCTTCATAAGGAACTTTTGAAAAAGGAAAAATTAAGAATATAGGATGCATCCTCTAGTGAAAACCTCCTTAAGGCATTAGGGAGGAAGAAATTGGATTACCCTTAGTGGTTCTCCCTTGTGAGAAATCATCCATACTCATTGAAGATATAGTTAGATTTAACATGGGTATATTAGAGAATCATGAGGCCACATTCATTGCTACATATTTGAGTGAAAAAGAGAAGAAAGACATGAACACATTACAACAAAATTATCAACACAATTTTGTGTGGTCATATTCTAACATTTCAGATTAGGATCTAGATCTTTTTGAGCATCATATTGTTGTATATTCATATGCCAAGATTGTAAACTAAAACTCCAGAATATGCATCCTTAGATATCTCTCATGGTCAAAGCATAATTACAAAAAATATTGAAAGTACAGATCATTAGACATATTGATTATCCAAAATGGGTCTCCAATATTATACTAGTAGGAAATTCTACTAGGGGCATCTGCATTTGTATAAATTTTAGAGATATCAATGAAGTATTCCCTAAAGATGACTTTCAACTTCCAAACAGTGATATCATAGTAGACCTAATGGGTGGACATGAGATGTTATATTTAATAGATGGATTCTTTGACTATAATTAGATTAAAAATGCTATAGAGGATCAATATAAGACTAATTTTTCCATACCTTACATCACATTCTAATATTAGGTCATGCCCTTTGGACTAAATAATACTAGAGCTACCTATTAGCATGCAATGAAAACTATATTCTATAATATGCTCCATTATATTATGGAAGACTATGTTGATGATCTTATAGGAAATCATTATACTCACTAAGTGACGTAGTACCAAGGTGGGAGAATCCCTAAAGGAGATTCCCAACCTCATAGCTAATAGTACATAGGAAATAATAACACACAATAGAGAGAGAATGCATGATCCAATGTATTATTCAAAGATCAAACAACATACATGTCGGGCTATCAAGTATTCCTTATTATGGACACATATAAAGAAATTAATATCAAATCCTAATAATGATATTTCAAAGTCTCATATCTAGGTTTCATGAATCAACTACCAATCTAACAGCACCCATCTAAAGATAAAACAAGATATTACATATAGGCAATGCCTCCAAAGTTGGCCAAGAAATAATTGCATTCACCAAGAAAAGGAAACGTCTACAAAAAATAGGTTCGACACAAAATAAATCAAAGATCCAATAAATGGAAACAACAAGGAGAACGATCATATAAAATGATCCACAGAAGATCCACAAATCACACATTATGACTGCAATGGTCAAAATCCAAAGATCTGCAACTGCACATCGAATCTCCAAATAGGTCCAAGAAAGAAACAAACATGTTACCTAAAGATAGGAGATGGATCAAATCTCAAACATCCACAAATATCATGAGGTGCGATCATAGGAAGATGATCCCAAATAGGTCTCAAATAAGACTATACAACTACAAACTCTATCTTGAACAAAAGAATGATTGGTCATCATAATCTCTCCAACCGGTAAACAAGAACAAATACAAAGAACTATTTATGGCTGATGCAAGATTGCAATGAACCCAAGATGATCATGCATCAGACACATGGAGTTAATAGAATTGATGATTTTCATCAGAGATGCTACAAAACCTAAGAAGAATCCAAATGATCCAACTCAGATTGGGAAATCCAAATAGCCTCCTCAATCGGTCTTTTATTCCACTTAACTAAGTACTCTATATAATTATTTTATATTGTGCTCCTTCTAATTCTACTATCCAATACCTTCTCAATTTCCTTTGTCTACTTCTTAGGGTATTCTTGCTTCATGTATGTCTCATCATCTGACTCATGGTATTCATACAAATCTACAATGTTGAATATAGGTGATATATCCATGGAAACCAGTAACTCAATCTCAAAAGAATTACCACTATCAAATTTCTTCAGTATCTTACAAGGCCCAAACTTCTTCATCTTCATCTTACTATAGGTTCCAATAGGAAATTTTCCTTTATTTAAATGAATCATAACTTCATTGCCAACTTCAAAATTCTTATGTCTCCTAGATTGGTCAATTGTATCCTTATATTTCTGATTACTATGTTCCAAATTATACTTCACCTCATCATGAAAATTCTTCATGATTTAAGCATATACCTCTACTTCATCACATCTATTCTCTTCTAGACCAAGATCTTTCAAATTTGATATTCCTTTAGGATGCATTCTAGTAATAATTTCAAAAGGTTTTTTACTAGTACTCTGATTCACTGAATTGTTATATGCAAATTTTTCTTGTGCCAAAACCAAATCCCAATTACTAGGTTTATCTCCAACAAGACATCTTAACAAATTATCCAAACTCCTATTCACAATTTCTATTTTTCCATCAGTTTGTGGATGAAATATAGAATTGAAATTTAAGTTTGTACCCATCTTCTTCCAAAATTATCCTACAAACTTACTATCCCGATCAGAAATAATAGCCTTAGGAAACCCATGAAATCTCACAACTCCTGTAAATAATTGATCATCTATATGAACATTTAATATTTTCTTACAAGGAATGAAATGTGACATCTTTGAAAATCTATCTACCACAACAAATATAGAATCATTACCTCTGTGTGGCTTTGGTAAGCCAAGAAAAAAATCCATGCTAATGTCTTCCCAAGGTCTACTAGGAACAGGTAAAGGTGTTTATAACCCTATATTCTGACTTACTCCCTTAGAAACTTGACAAATTCTACAACTTCTAACAAATTTATGAACATCCTTATACAACTGAAGCCAAAATTATTTCTCCTTAATTAGACTTACTATTTTATCAATGTCAAAATGTCATGCAAGTCCTCCACTATGTTTCTCCTTGATTAGATTTTCCCTCATAGATCCTCTTGGTATACATAACCAAATGCCCTTGAACAACATACCTTCTTGAATGAAGTAATCAACCCACTTACTCTGATTATATGTGATTGGTTCCTTACATGATTTCCAAGGCTCAACAAAATTAGGATCAATTTCATACAAACTTTTCAAATTGTCAAAACCAAGTACCTCAACTCTCATCTCAATCAATAAACTTTGTCTTTTGCACAATGCATCTATAACCCTATTTGACAATCCAATTATATGCTTTAACACAAAAGTAAAATTATGCAAGTACTTAACCCACTTCATATGTCTCTGATTCAACTTACTTTGACTACCCAAATACTGCAATTCTTTATGATCAGTGAACAATACAATTCCTTGGGTATCAAATAGTTTCTCCACTTCTTTAAAGATTGAAAAATAGTATAAAATTATTGATCGTATACTAAATACTTCATCTTATCAGCATTCAATTTCTCACTATAAAAAGAAATAGGTTTACCTTGTTGACTCAATACTACTCCTATTGCACTTCCACTTGCATCACAATCAACTTTAAATACTTTAGAGAAATTAGGTAAAGCTAGTACCAGTAATTCAGCTACCTTCTATTTCAAGGTCTCAAAACTTATGTCAGCTCCATGTGTCCACTTGAAATCTTTCCTGTCTCCTCTCATTGTCTTTGTCATAGCATTAAAAATAGAGCTAAAATTCCTTATGAACTTTTGGTAAAAACTTTCCAATCCATGAAAAGATATGACTTCACTAGCATTCTTAGGATTAGGCCATTCCAAAATTACTATAGCTTTCTTAGGATCCATCTTCAAACCTTCATCTGAAATCAAAAAACCCAAGTACACTACATCTTCCTTCATGAAAGAACATTTCTTCAAGTTAATCAACAACTTTTCATCTTTCAATCTCTGCAATACTTGTCTCAAATGCAACAAATTATCTTCCTTATTCTTACTAAATATCAAAATGTCATCCAAATAAATCATCACAAACTTACCTAATATTTTCTACAAGACCTCATTCATCAATCTCATAAAATTACTATGTGTATTAGTCAAAACAAAAGGCATAACCAACCATTCATACAAACCTTCTCTTGTCTTAAAAGTAAACTTTCATTCATCTCCTTCCCTGATTCTGATTTGATGATAGCCACTCTTAAAATCAATATTGGTAAAGTAATTTTCTCCACTCAAACAATCCATAATATCATCCATCCTAGGCAATGGAAACTGATATCTCACTATGATCCTATTTATAGATCTTGAATTGGTATACATTCTCCATTCTCCATTCTTCTTAGGTTCCAACACGGGTGGTACTACACACAGACTCAGACTTTCTTTGATCAAACCCTTCTGCAACAATTCTTGAACTTGTTTATTCAATTATTCATTCTTTGTAGGTGTAAACTGATGAGGTTCCTTATTAGGTAAGCTAGCCCCTGGTATCGGATCCATGCAATGATTGATGCTTCTAACAATAGGTAACTCATCAATTACATTATCTAAAATGTTATATTGAAACTATTTAACCTGAATCGGTGAATTATTTTCTATCTTCACAACCTGTCTATTAGGAACCAAGGGATAAGACACATCATTCTTCTTCAAACCCTTTATGAATTTTTGTCCTTCAAGCAAGAAAACTCAAATAGTAGTGAAGTTTTCACTCTCAAATTCTTCTATCAGAGGTAACAAACCTTGTTTATTTCCATTAGCCACAATATTATACATATTAATCTACCATCATGTATAGCTTGTCTATCATACTTCCATGGTCTACCTAACAAGATGTGACAAAAATCCATCGGCATAATATCACAAAGAACTTCATCATAATAGTTTCCAATCCTAAATTTCACAAGGCATTGTTCACTTACCAAAATTTTATGCTCTTCCTTTATCCAAGAAATCTGATATGGCTTATGGTGCTTCATCCTTGGTAACTAAAACTTTGTAACCAACTCTTTTGATGCCAAATTCTTTGAACTTCCACTGTCAATGATCACCTTGCAACACTTTCCAACAAATTCAAATCTAGTTTTCAATAAGCCTCTCCTAAGAGGATCCTCTTTAGTTCCTTTATTCTACAAAGCTCTCCTAATCATCATATTTTCACCACCATCTGGTTAGTTCATTGAATCAGGTGAATCTTCCTACACGTGCATTCCTTCTACTATTACCAACCTTATTCCATTCAAATTCCCTATGTCCTTCTTCACCACACTTGAAACAAGTGCCTTTAAACTAGGTTTTGTATTCTCTCTTATGGTCATTACCTCTAGGGTAACTACCTCTTGTATAACCTCCTCTTCATCAGTATTAACTTTCTCCTTTCCACTCTAATTTTCCTTTATCTTGATTTTTCTTACCCTGATCAAACATTCTACCTTCTCCATAAGATTTGTCTCTTCCTCTAGAAAATCTACCACCTTTGCCTCTCTTCTATTGTTCATGACTTTTGTTTATCTTCTCCTCTTCCTTCAATAAAAATTGATGGGCTTCTTCAATTATATTCATCTTCACCAAACTAATTTCATCTTGAATAGAATTTCTCAATCCATTCAGGTATCTTGCAACACTTTCAACTTGATCATCCATATGTACATATCTGATATCCAATCTATATAATTCCTCAATATATTCCCTTATAGTAGTATCCCTTTGTTTAAAATTTTGCATTCTTCTCAACAAACTAACTTCATAATCACCTAGTAATAATTTACCCTTCAATTTTTTTATCATCGTATCCCATATCTTGATCTTTTCTTTTTGCCTTTTCTATTGATCAAGCTACAGATGTTCCCACCATAAGGATACATACCCTTTCAATTTTGTACTAGAAAAATTCACCTTCTTATCCACTGATGTACTTTCATATTCAAAGTATTTCTCCATTTCAAAGATCCAATCCAACAATTCATTTGAATCCAACTTTCCATTACACTCAGGAGGATTAAAATGTGTTTTAACATTCACACTTGTCAAAGCTGTCAAGAATATTTCTTTTCCTTATTCAAGATTAGGGGTGTGTTCTGCTCCTTCTACTTCTTCAGCTTCATCTTCACTAACATCTTCAATAGTTATTCCTCTTCTTTGGGCTTTCTCAATAGCTTCAAGCCTAGCATAAATTTGTCTCAATATATCCAACACAATAGGATCAACATCTCTCCTTCCTTGAACCATCTTTACAACCCTCTACAATTGTAGGCTAGATCACAATCTACCACCCTACAACCAATTCAACTAGGGCTTTCTACAAAAAAACCTTCTCATATACCACTTGATGCAGTGCCAAGGTGGGATAATCCCCAAAGGAGATGTCCAAACTCATAGATAAGAGTACACAGGAAACAATAACACACAATAGAGAGAGAATGCATGATTCAATTTACTATTCAGAGATCTTGAACAAAATACATGTTGGGCTATCAGGTCTTCCCCATTATGGCCACATACAAAGAAATGAATCTAAAATCCTAATACTAATATATCAAAGTCTTAGATCTATATTTCATGAATAAACTACCAATCTAACAACACCCCTCTAAAGATACAACAAGTTGGTACATATAGGAAACACCTCCAAATTTGGCCAAGAAATAATTACATTCTCCAAGAAAAGGACATGTATACAATAAATAGGTCCGACCCAAAAGGAATAAAATATCCAAAAAATGGAAACAACAAGGAGCGTGATCATAGAAAATGATCCATGGAATATCCATGAATCACATGTTATGATCACAATGGTCAAAATCCAAAGATTCGCAACTCCACATGAAATCTCCAAATAGGTTCAAGTAAGAAATAAGAATGTTACTCAAAGATAGGAAATGGATCAAATCTCAAACATCCATGAACATCACAAGGTGTGATAATAGGAAGATGATCTCAGATAGGTCTCAAATAAGACTGTACAATGACACACACTATCTTGAACAAAACAATGATTGGTTAGCATAATCTCTCCAACTAATAAACAAGAAAAAATAAAAATAATTTTTTTTGGTTGATGCAAGATTGTGATGAACCCAAGATTCTCTTGCATCACTAAGATATTTTAGAGATTGAAGCTATATAAAGTATGAATCAATCTTAAAAAGTGGGCCTTTGGAGTGATATCTGGTAAATTATTATGCTTCATTATATCATGCAAAGAAAATAAAGGTGGATCTAAATAAAATCAAATCCATCCTTAATATGCCACCTCCTAAGAATCTTAAGTATCTTTGCAGTGTCTAAGGAAACTTCCAATCAATCTGTCGCTTTATTGCTTAGCTTGCAAATAAATGTCAACCATTTTCTCACCTTTTGTGGAAAGATGTCAATTTTCATTTGGATTATTTTTGGAAGAAGGCTTTTGATAAAAGTAAAGAATACCTTGCATCACCACCAATACTCATACCACGTGTAGAGGGAAGACCTCTTCTTTTGTATATCGCAACCACTATTGTTGCACTAGGGACACTTTTGGCATAATTTGATGATAATAGAAAGGAAATATCTATATACTATATCAGTCAAGCTCATTTGGATATGAGATTAACTATACCTTGATAGAACAAGAATTTCTTGCAATTTTTTTAGTATAAAAATCTCCATCATTATGTTCTAAACCACAAAACTAAGCTCATTTCAAAAATTGATCCGCTTAAGTACCCGATGTCTAGGGAAGCTCTTATTGGATGAATAAAAAATTTCATTATGATCCTCAATGAATTTGATATTGAATGCATAGATCATAAATCTATAATGGGACAAGTCATCATCATTCAATTAGAATAATCTTTCCTACTAGGTGACCATCCCCTTATCACAAAATTCTTGGATGGTGTCATTATGACAATCACTCCTAGTATATAATGTAAGTTATATTTTGATGGTTCATATACACAGGAAGGATCAAGAGAAATATTATTATTTATGACTCCACAGGTAGATTACATACCAAAGTCTTATAAATTACCATTTTATTGCACCAAAAACATTTCAAAATATGAGGCTCTAGTCTTGGGACTTTGTATTGTTGTCAATTGGGATATTACCAATCTACGAGTTTATGGTGACTCCTATCTAGTTATCAAGAAAGTTAATGATAATTATCACATTAAAGATGTGATGCAGGAGCATCCTGGGTGTAAGAGCAATCTTGCATCACCCAAAAATATTTTTGTTTTTGTATTCAATAAGGGCTATCTTGTGTAGAGCTGCTATTTATGGAAACTTGCAATTTTTTTAGTAAGTTGGTCATACAATCTCAGAATGTTCTGATTTTACATGTGGAGGTTCATCTCAGTCATATCAACCTACCAATAAAGTTTCATGGCTAGATCAGGTCTAGTTTTGAAGATATTGAAGATTTTCGGTATTGGCAACAGGGTATAGAAACTTTGAACTTAGTTTTGAAGGCTTTAGAGGCCTTGGATGAGGTTGAAAATTTGGGTGACAGGCGCTTGCGTGAGTCAAGCCTATAGAGCACTTCGTGGCCTTTCTGAAATGGGGTTATAATAGTCAATCGGGTCAACTGGTGATGACTTATGGTCTCCGAAAGTCAGGTCACCTGAAATGGTGGAAAATAATTTTCCTTCAAAATTTTTGTTCGGGTTTCAAAAGTTATTTTGAGCCGACTTTGATGTAATAAATTGAAAAATAAAATAATTCTAAGTTTGGTCGGCCCTAAGGGCTAAATTTCTGGAACCTTCTCGAGCGGTGGAAAATGCCTATATAAAGAAGGCTCGTAGTGTTGTCTAGGGCAATTCTGGGTAGAGATCTGGGTATTGATTCGAGGCTTTGTCCTACAGAATATTGTATGGGAATGCCCATGTGGCTTTGCATATTGTAATTTTGAAAGTTTGTAATTCCACATTTGTGGAGATAATAAGAAGCCAATTTTCTGTTCTTGCATATTGTTGTTGTTTCTCTATTTCTATTATGTGTTTGTGGTATTAAGGGGAGCACCCTTCATCAAGATGAAAAACTACTACCCTAAAGATACATGGTTAAAGATTTGAAGAAACAATTCATAGAGATGTAGTTTGATTAGATCCCTTGAGAAAACAACAAATACATTGACACCATGGCCACCATTGGGTCCTTGATATCAATACCTGAAAACAATCATCGATGTGAATTCCTTGTAGAGGATCTTATGATTCCTCTATACGACATACTTGAGTCTAAGATGGTGTGTAATATTGTTGGTCCTAATTCCCTCTGGTATCAATAGATATATTCTTACCTCCATGATGAAATTATTCCAACTAACCTCACCCATAACCAATGTGATACCTTCATTCATTACACATCCCACTATATAATCCTTGGAGAAATTATGTATTGAAATTATTTTTATGGAACCCTCCTTTAGTGTCTAGGGTCACAAGAATCTCAAATCGCATTACAATATGTTCACCAAGGAATTTTTGATTTCCATTTTAGTGGTCTTACTCTTTCCAACAGGATATGATTGGACCACAATAGTAAAGGATTCTTATTAGTTTGTGAAGAAATGTGTTTCCTATCAACAACATGGTGATTTGATGCATGTGCCTTCTTATTTTCTACAACCTAGAATTACTCCATAGGCCTTCTCTTAGTGAGGGCTCAATCTCATTGGTAAAATCCACCCTCCATCTTCCAATGGCCACAATTTCATCATTACTAAAACAAAGCACTTCACCAAATGGGTTGAGGTTGTCTACTTGAGCTAAATCCCTAATCTCTAAATTTATAGTGAATTACCTTGTCTATTATTATGGCATCCCTTAATGTATTATTACTTAAGTTTAAAAACCTTTTAAGAATCAATATGTTTGGTAAATTTTCCAAAAATTAAATACCCAAAACCACTTCTCCACCTCATATTACACACAAAGTAATAGTCAAGTTGAGGCCTCAAAAAAAAATCTCATCAAAATTCTTAAGAAGACAAATAATTAATATAGTCATGATTGGAACTTATAGTTCAATCATGCCTTATGTATTTATCACACTTCCATTAGTACACCCACTGGAGCTATGCCATACTCCATTGTCTTTGGTTCCAAATTAATCCTACCAATTGAGATTGAACTCCCAAATTTGAGAGTTTCCTTATAGAATATACTACTAAATGAGGGATATTAGGTTGCACACCTTCATAATCTCTCACTCATTAATGAGAGGTTCCTTAATGCCTTGAATCATTTTCATAATCACCTTCACCTATAGTACAACAATAAGATTAATCCTTGGTAATTTGAATTTGGTGACCTTGTCCTTGTGCAAAATCAAAAGAATCTCCAAGATCATGAGAAGAAAGGAAAGTACGAGCCTAATTGTCTAGGACCTTATGTTATCATTAGTAAGTATGGATCAGGAGCATTGCATCTTGTTACACTAGAGAAAGATCCTCTCCTTGAACCATGAACATTGTACATCTCAAGCACTTTTATGCATAACCCTTCAGGATATTCTAGTTTCTCAAAAAATTTTAAAAAATTAAAAATACAAAAAAAATAAAAAAATAGTAAATAGAAATTAATGTGTCCATCAATGAAAACCACTTCGGTGGACTATGGATAATTACCATGGTGAAAACCTATCTAATGTGACATGTGTAATCAGTTGATCTCTCATTTATTTTGTCACTCGTATATCTCACTTTTCCTTCTTCCATATTGCCTCATCTCATTTTTTTTACCACTTTCCATTCATTTTCATCCATTCACAACCCCTAAGTAATGGTGTTGATATCTATCCCCTTTCCTCACATCTTCATCCACTTTTATTACATTATTCATTCCTTCATCTATTCCTTTTGTGCAAGATTTTTTTTGCAACTCTATTCTCTTTCTATTCAATAATTATATCAAAAGAATTATTTAGATTCCTTGCCTCCATCTCCATCATACACCCATTTACATCATTATTTTCTCACACAAGATGATGAGTTCTATCACAACCATTCTTGGAATAAGGATCATCCCATAACAATGATCTCGTATCCCATCACATTGAGCTTCCATCCTAGCACACTAAGCTTAACTCCATTACATTGAGCTTTCAACTTGTGCATGTCACAAAAACCCATCCATGTGGTCTTCATCAAATTATACTTGAGATCTTGCCATAAATTTTTATCCTTTCCCACATCTATTGCCTATATTATTATCCTTTCCCAATTAATCCACCATCATTATCCTATGGTTAATTTTGTGGCAATAAATGTGAGTTGAATGACTACTTTTCTATGAGGCCTTTTTCTTTAATTTAATCTTTTATTTAGTAGTACTATACCTACTTTAGGCCACCTTGATCTATCAATGTCTTGTTTTTTCTTGATTGGTGTATAGTGGGGCATCATTTTTGTGATATGGCATATTTGTTGGTTACTT